>CM056951.1:4741208-4972207 GCA_029856935.1 Cyclocarya paliurus | reverse complement strand
TCTACGGAGCCGATCCCTAAGGCTCGTCATCCTCATCCTCATCTGCACCAAAATCTACGATACCAAAAATGGTACCGCAGGTAAGTAATAATCCAAACAATCCCTAAGATAAAAATACATTTAATGCGACCAACATGCATGCATATGACGAAATATACATCAAATCCAAAATATCATTTTTCCCGAAAATAGATATTTTCTAACACACGCCAAAATCTCATTTTGGCCCAAAAACATAATCCGTCATTTACCCAAAAAATGATTTATACAAAAATTATTTGTCGAACATTGTAGGCAGGAATCACAAGCGGGACTCTACCACTATCACTGCTTACCACCATCCCTATCGCATGCACCGTAGGCGGGAATCACAGGCGGGACTCTACCACCATCTCTGCTTACCACCATCTCTACAGTTCCTTTCCACACAACACAAAAACCTAGTGAAGCACTGTAGGCGGGAATCACAGGCGGGACAATACCACCAACCCTGCTTACCACTATCCCTACAGTCTCCTTTCCCTTTTTCCCACATGAAAATCCAGTTTTCAATAAACACATAAACATGTGTGCAATATGCAATGGACCAACCCAATAACAATTTCTAATAACCAATCCAATCACAATAAAACCAGTTAGACAAATACTCCGTCCTCAATCCATCTGACCCCCATAACTCCTCGGACTCAGTCCGACACAACCAACCAATCACAGTAATATTAAATGAGTCAGCGTAAAAATATATTAAAATCTTAAAAGATGTTTGAAAAAATACTTACAATTGTAATTTATATTTCCTCAAGCCATCATCACTCCAATCGGTTTTGAAATAATACAAGAGTATCATTTAGTGCATGTCAACGTACATAGAAAATTTTCTAGTTTTATCTCTATACGTATGAACTATTTTCAACTACAAATGATCATGTGGAAATAAGTGTTGCCCACCAAAGAGTAGTTGTTCTACACTTTTGACATAAATAATTGTTAACGTCGATTAACGTCGTGCTTCGTGTGGTTTTGGATCAGGTTCCAACAATTCAGATCTTTAAAGTTGGACATGTGAAAATAACGAAGAAGAAAGAAGTTGGGAAAAGGCAGCCTTAGAGCCGGAGAGTCTCCAATGCTAAAGTTAATAAAGTATTTTGGAAGTTTGTAAATAATGAGAAAGTCCAGAGATTTTTCATACCTTGAAATTACTATTTATATTGGGAGTTTGGGGGACGGATCATGCTTGCCCTTGTGGAGCCCATGCCCTTTTTACTGTTACTTTTGTCAGAGTTCTTTACATATGGCTTGCCTTTTCGACGGTGCCATTAATGTGGCGTGTTAATTAGGTAGTGGTGCCCTTGCTGTCTATCTCTTGGATGTGCTTTACCCGCATATTCCTTTGGTTTTTCCATTTTGCATTGTTGTGCTTTATTTTCATATGCAACTGGGCCCTTTGGCCTATGACGAGTAGTGCTTGCTGCTTTTTACCTTGTTGTTGATGTTCGCATTCCTTGGTGCAGCATTAGGGCAGTCGAACGACTAAGCCCGCACTCTATCGGGGAGAGGTTAGGATGCCTCAAGCCAACCTACTCCTTTAACCCCTGAGGAGGTAATTTCTTTGGGAGGCCTTGAGGACAGTTCGTTCTTTATTGTGATGGGACTCTGGATAAGTAGTCGGTTGGCCGAAAGGCTGGGCCTACTCTCCTCCGCTGGAGACAACAGATTCTCGCAAAATACAGAGAAAATAGCTCTGAATAATATTAATTAAAAATAAATTTAATTTAATTTTTTTTATAAGAAGCAAACATCTTCGTTGAGATAACAACGATTACAGACATTTATCAAACCATAAGGTTTGAGAAAGGAAGTCTGGAATACAATCCCATCACATTTCAAGATCATCAACTCTCCAAGCATTGCGAGCAAGCACATAAGCTGCTCTATTACCTTCTCTATTCACATGTTTAAAAACCACACTAGTAAAGCAACTACAAAGCCTTTTAACTTCATAAAATAGATTGCCAAGCATAGAATTTAACATATCGTCTCGCTGTAGCGACTGAACCAGCAGCAGACAATCGGATTCAACTTCAACGTGTGCTACTCCCATTGTAGAACTCAGCTGCATGCCTCTGAAAACAGCCAGTAATTCGATTGTCATTCAATAATTTAGATTTTTTCAGTTTTAGAAAAATCTTTATAATTTCAAATTTTGTAGCTATTTATGTATGGCTTATGGGCTTCATAAAATAATTTCAAATTTTCCTTCCATTTTTGTACAGATTTATCATCTTAAGATAGTATTTCAATGCAATCAACGTAGAATCTGGACCTAGATACCCATATCAATTTGGGTTTGCATCAATTTGAGCGGCCTCTGGCGCAACTCGCCCCTACTACCCCAAGGGGAGGTAATTTGTTTGGGTAGTCTGTGACTAAAACCGCTCCCGCTCGTCAAGAAGACCAGGATATGCAAGGAAGCTAGGATAGATGGTCATCCCGTAGTTGACAAGATAACGGGACCATGAACGAGAAAAAGAGTACCTTGCCTTAATTGAAAAACATAAGAAAGATGTCAACAATTACATGATACAGCTTGATGAAATGAGGGATGAAATGCGAGTACTTCGTGAGAGGCAAAATGAAACTGATAAAATGTTGAAGATTTTCTTCAAAAATTTCCCATCTTTCATTGAGTCTCTCCTGGAGAGACTCAGTAAGCTACCTTTTAGAAATCATGGGAAGGGATTTTTTGTGTATTTTGGGCACTTTTTAGTAGTGGGAGATGGTGGATGGCCAATAAATAAATATAAACATATACATATATATATATATATATATATATATATTTATATATCTCTCTTCACACACACACACACACACACACACACACACACACACACATATAAGAAGCGGATGGTTGTCTACTTTTGCATTGTGGGAGACTTTGGGTAGTTGAGGGATTTTTTAGGCTTTACTGTATGAAAGTTTGGTTATATCCTGATGAGTTGTTCCAATTATATATCTAGACGACTGTTGGGTTAGGATCTTACTAGCATGGGCTTAAAAGAATTGCAGCACCTTGAACAACAAGTAAGTGAAGGATTATTGTTAGAGAAGGAGATGATGATTCTAAAGAAGTTTTATTTTCCTTTGATTCCTTCTCCTAGATTTTATTTTACACATTATTTTTTTTTCAAATATCATATTTTGTGGTTATCATTAATATTTAATTTTTCTGGGAATAGAAAAGGCCTTAACAAGCCGTTCCATCAATTCAGGAGTAATTATTGATGGAGTAGCTGGACCACAATCTAGAATGCAGGTATGTTGGAGCCCTTTCATAGTTTGAAAGTTGCAATTTGATCCAAAATATTGAAAAACTGAGATTACATCTATCCTTATTTGCAAGTAAAATATCTTAACATTTTTGTTTTTTATTTAGTCAATACTTGAGTTTTGAAAATTGCACTTTTTTGCCAAATGAAGTGAGGATGGAGCAGACTACAAATGGTGTGCTTTTGTTTGGAGGAGTAGAAGTTTATTTTCCAATTTCTGTCAAGAACTACAACGCGGATGGTCTTGGGCTGTACTAGCAACTTCTAAAGGAAATAGATGGGGAGGGATGCAATCATGCAGCAGATGCTGGAAGGGCTAGATGGTGTAGTATCAATCTGAGTTGCTAGTTTTTTACATAGATTATTTCAGTTGTTGTTCTTTTTTATTTATGCCAACATGCATTTTCTATTTGTATGCTAAGTTAGGCAAGTGTTCTTTGACTACCTTGCTTTGAGGTTAGTCTAGAGATATCTTCAAAAGATGCATCCTACTGATGGTCACCATGATTGGGATGTTGTTATTGTCCAGATTAATGTTTGTCTGTCACATCACATGGGAAAATCCTACATCTTAATTTCTTTGGTTTTTGTAGGACTGACAACTGAACTCAAGGGGTGGTCATGCAGTACTTTGAAGGTTTAATAATTTTCTAGTTTTCAAATAAAAATACCCTTGTGATAATTGTCCAACTTAGGGTGATCATTGCTGCAATGATATATGTTAATGAAGAACCCATGTGTCTTTTTTACAGCTGAAACATCTAAAAATGGCAATTCCATGCATGGGCCTTAAAATGGAGGACCAAATACACCTCAAACAATTATGAATCAAGCAATGGCTATGGTGCCGATGTTAGGTGCAGGTGCTGCTCCCTTAGCTATAGTTGTTGTCTTTATGGAGTGATAGAGTTTGGCCATGTCTTTATGCATGACTGAGTCGATATCTAACAATATATTATTATCAAACACAAAAAATATAACACATGTTGGTCATACTTTCAGCTTTAGCTTATGAGTACATATCTCTAAGTATGGTTTACTTAGACATAAATGATGCTCTATGCATGCATTAGCATATACATTTATAATACACCTATTGAAGATACCGAATGACTAAAAAAAGTTTTGTTAAGTAAAGGTTTTGGTATTTCTTACGGTTGGTCTTAAAGGGTTCTTTACTGTATTCAGATTTTCATGTAGTGAGCTCGCATTAACATATAAAAAGTGACATATAATAGTGTAAAAGGCCAACTTAACTAGCAAAAAGTGATATTAACTGGTTTGAGAGTTACAAGTTTTCCACGTTGTCGGATAGTGATGATGCAAGCACTACGCTAATCAGAATGTCAATATGTGTTTTAAGCTTATATTCTAGAATTTTTTGATGCCACATTATTTTAATCAAATGCATTTTTAGTTCTTTTTTTTTTTTAAATCTCGAATCATCTCAAGTTCAACTGTCTTGTCTTTGATGGAGGAATCTGGCTGGCTCTGCTTCAAATCCTAATAATAAGACCTTTTTGTCCATTAAAGGTCTCTAAATAGGACTTACTCTTGCTTTAAAATCAAAAGAAAAAGGAAAGAAAAAACGTTGGCAGATTGGCATCTATTTATTTTCATAGCTATAATATATTGCCCCAATCTTGAACACCTAGACGATTGAATAGCCTTGCTAGTCTCAGTGTTATGATATTGAAAACTTTGGTAATGAGATTTCAAGACAATAGGCACATTTCAATAATCAATTACAGTAGTGGATTGTCACAACTGTTCAATAGCATGATCATATGAGAATTGTGGGTCAAAATGATGACAGGTAGCAGCTAGACCAAATATAAAAATACTTTATTGAAAAGTATAAAAGGACTGCTTGCCAAATTCTGGTTCAAATTTTGCTATTTGGTTGGTATTAACTTGTTGAGGTGGCTGGTTCAAAAGTCAGTCTGGTCATAGCTTTATGTATGATGATACATCAGGTTGCTTCGTACTTGTTGGTTGGTCGATGTTCAATAATAGGGAATGTTACCTTAAGTTTGGTTGGCGGTGACAGTCCCATTAATGATTAGTTTGAGATGATTTGAATTTGGTTTAACAACCAAACACAATTAGTTTAAGGGTTCTCTATACACTTGTGGTTTAGTCATTTGTTTTTTTTTTTTTTAAGCCCCAACATGTAAATCTAGTGTTGGATATTGGAGGTGATTGATTGATTATGACAATTCAGGTTTGCTTACATGCTTCCGTCACTGACATTATGTTTGGTTGTAACATAATATTACAATGTTGTATTAATATGACTATATATATATATATATATTATTTTTGTTAATTGTCAACGCAGCGAATGCACCGCTCCTCTATAACTGGTATAATGGTTTGTACTGATGCATTTTATGCATAACTGCTAGATTGGTGTTTGTCTAGATGGAAATATCAAATATCCCACAAGTATAAAGGCATTGATACAGTCATGTTGAAGCTGTTCTACCCACCCCTCATGCCCAGGTGCATATTGTTATAGCTAACTAGATTTATTATTTTTAAAGTAGAGGAGTAGCACAGTAGACATCTTTGAATGAATGTGCACATTTTTAGATTTGTGCATCGCATAATGTGTTCTCAATATTTAGAAGTTAAGTTATAGGTTCTAGGTTCCAATTGGTCCACCCCAGTGTATAGCCCATAACTACATTAATGTGAATTTTCAACTGAGTTTGGATGAATGAATGTAATTTAATTTATTAAATTAGATGAAAATGGTGCCCAAACATGGGAATTGGCCTACATGTTCATCAGTGCATCTAATGAAAGTTGCATCTTTTTCCTTTATGTTTCCTATTTCTTAGTACTTAATATCATAAGGCATGGGCATTGGACAAACACTATAAGTGTTATATAGCAATGGATGTGAAAGAATTCAGTTCATTTCAAGAAAAATTTAGGTGAAAAAGGATTGGAAATTAACACATAATATTATGATTGAAAATTGTTCCACAAAAAATGATGAAACAATATTATTTTAAATGACTCAATTATTTAGTGACTGACTTGAAATAAGATAAATTATGTGTTAATAAGACAAACGTTATTTATATGAAGGAGAAAATGAAGCCCAGCCACCGTCTTTGGGCGAAGGAAAAAAAAAAAAGAACTTTACATTTTATAATAGTGATGATAATTCTATATGACTGAAAACAAGAAGAATCATTTTTAGCGATTTATTAGCCTTTTGCGACAATATATATCTCTGAAATTGACTTTTCTCAACGATTTAATGATAAATTGAAACACTATTTTCGTCATTTTTTAAGAGATTCGCGATGGAACAAAATCGTCGGGAATCTATGCTTTTTTCGACGATTTTTGCCTATCGCTGGGTTAAATGAAAAGTGAAATATTAATTTCGTCGAAAAGGCAGCGAATTAAAATTGCCAAAAATACATAAATACAACGATTATTTGGGGTTTGAGCAAAGATTCTGAATGCCGAAAAAGGCCTAATTTTTTGTAGTGGGAACGTAATTACACTTTTAAAAAAACTGCCAATGGACGAGAATGCACATATAACTTTCATATACTTACAGTTTTGGTTATAATAAGTTATTTCTATTAAAGATATAGTTATAATCTTTAAAAAATTGATTCACCTTTAATGTCATTTCTAACTAAAAAAGAAATTTTTTAATTTATTTTCGAACAAATATAACCTGTTTAAAAGTCATTTAAATATATGATTATTAAATACTAAATAAATTTTTAATAAGAATAATGTTACTATGCATTATGAATTTGCCCCTTCATTTTTTTTAAATTCTTTTTTCTTAATGGTTAAGGAAGTAACTATTAGTGAATTTGTATTTTTTTTATTTTTTAAAAATGTTTAAACATGTTTAAAAAATGTTTGAAAAAAAGAACAAAAGAAAGAAAAGAAAAGTAGAATTTGCCTTAGGCGGCACAAAGAATGCGAAGGCAGCAGAGTAGCACGACTCTTTTAATAATAATATTTATTACTTTAAGCTCTAAAAGCTATATTACCTACAATTCTAAGCATGTAGTCAACTTTTTCAACTTTTTAAAAAACCTAATTGTAGGTGGGGAGTAAAGCTGCGCTTGATTCCCAAACTCAATTAAGCTCAGCTGAGTTCAGCTTAATTTTAAGTTAAGTCTAACATCCAAACATTCAACTCTCAAATTACTAAACTCATCTGAACTCAAAATTTTCTTACACGTGGAACCTACAACCTTTTTCAACTTAAAACATATTTATATGTGGGACCCACAACATTTTTTTAATTTTCATAAAAAGTACGAAACTCATCTTAACATCCGAACACACTTTAAACTCAGTTTAGATGGGTCACACATAACTCCATCCACTACTCAACTCAATACTATTTATAAAAAACTCAATTCAGTTGAGCTCAGCTCAACATCCAAGCGCAACCTAAATCTAATTAAAGAGTATACTTTTATCAGCTGGAATGATGCCTCGGAAATGGGTGCATTAGGTAGGCAATGGGGCTGCAACTAAAAGAACGAAACCAAGAAACCTAGCTAGCTAGATATAGGCGGGCAGTATATCTAAATAGAGAGGTTTCATTAGAGAAGAATTAGTCTACATATAGTTCCTAAATAAAGACTACTCATACAAGCCCATACAGTTATGTTTAAAAAAAAATTGAAATTATAATAATACCCTTTTAAAAATCATGCTTTTTCTCCTTTTACTCCTATTCATCAATAAGACTGCACACGCAGTCCCCACTCAGAATTGCAAATAGAATTTATCTTTATTTAAAAAAAAATTTTGACTTTTCTTTTTCTTTTTAATTGTATCCTAAGCATTTAAGAGAAAATAATATAATATATATTAATATTCATATATATATATATATATATATATATATATATATATATATATAACTGGTAGGAGTTTGGGGTGATATATATTTTAGAGAGAAATATAGCCCAGTTACCAGATTGTTAATCGAGTAAATAATCCCAACATGATCACCTCAAAAAATTAGTCGAACTTTTTTCTTCATTCTTCTTCTGTTCTTCTTTGTTTCTTCTGCAATTAGCTGCTGCTGACGCCATTTGAAGCCATGCGGCTCACCATGCATCACCGGCCACCTCCTCCTCTCTTCTCCACCTCCAACTTCCACCTCCTTCATCTTCACTTTACGGCGTGGCACTCGGCAATCAAAGTCCGAATCGCACTGTTAAGATGTCGTTCCTCAGGCACCACATGTCTGCACCATAATTGATCTCTCCTCCACAACTTGCAAAGCCAATTTCTACTTCTCTACCCGTGACCCACGCGACCACCTGCTACTGCCCATTGAAGCCAATCAACGATGGAAAACTCCAAAGGCCGAACCGCCATGATCGGTCTATATATAGGGCCGAGCCCTTCAATTTTTTGGAATTCGACTACTGAAAATCATCTCAAATTTAGTTGTTTAGATTTTAGTTTTGTGAATCTGTGTTGGTAAAATTTGAAAGTTGGAGGATTTAGTTTATGTGCTTGGTGTTGTCCATAGAAGCCATGAGCTTCATTCGGGTCTTGGGAAATTATTGGGGTTGCCGAGAGTGTAATTTTCATCCTCGTGATCTTCTAGAATTTTTCCCGTCTTCTATTGTGAGTAATTTTTCAAAGTGTAATCCATTTGATTTAAATATCGTTAAATTAATTGTATTTTGTTGAGAATTAAATTGTATTTTTATTGGAGAATTAAATTGTATTTTGATGGCCTTTTGATGGCGGGGTTAGAGGATGCCTAGCCACATATGCGCCTAGCGTGGAACTGAGCATCGCTTGTTACGAAGTCTCATGCACGGACGTTACCCGTGGTGTGACGATGAGAGCCAGGGTATGCAAACAGTCCATAGAAGAGGCCGTAGTGCATGCATATTAAAATAATGAATATATATATATATATATATATATGGGCCAAATGGGATTTCCCATTTGGCGTGAGTGGTTAAATGTGTATTTTTGAGAAATATGTAGAAATTGATCTTTTGATCGTACATGGTGGAGTTGATTATATTAATGCATTTTAAATCTCTTGGATGTTATTTTGGTTAAATACTTGCTCAGATGTCATAATCTCATGTGGTGTTTTATCCTGCGGTTCCGTCTTATGGTGCCGTAGATTTTGACGCAGAGGCTGGGTATAAGCCTGAAGGACCAGCTCTGCTGGAGGCATGATTTGCCGTTATGGGATTTATTTCCCTTATGTTATTTGTTTTTCTTTAAGTTATATGTTGGATAACTGTAAATCCTGGTAAAGAATGTTTTATTATCTTTCTGGTACTTAATAAAGAAAGATCTGTTTATTTCGCTGCGAGTATTATATTGTATACTTATTGCATATTGTACACACTCTGAGCACTTGTCGTTGGGGTGCGTGATCCGTGTGATCAACATCCCGGTGTCACGAACTCCACTAAAATAACACGTGGGGGTCGAGGGCGCCACAAATTCTATATTGTCGGAAATAAGAAGAATCATTTTCGACGATTTATTAGCCTTTTGTGATGATATATATCGCTGAAATTGACTTTTCTTAACGATTTAATGGTAAATCGAAACACCATTTTCGTCTTTTTTGAGAGATTTGTGACTAAACAAAATCATCGGAAATATAAGCTTTTTTCGACGATTTTTGTCTATTGCTGGGTTAAATCAAAGGTGAAGAATTAATTTCGTCCAAAAGACAGCGAATTAAAAATCGCAAAAAATACACAAATGCAGAGATTATTTAAGGTTTTGGCGACAATTCTGAATGTTGTAAAAGACCTGATTTCTTGTAGTGCAAAATGTAATTACAATTTTAAAAAAATTGTCAATGGGCGAGAATACACATATAACTTTCATATAATTACAGTCTTTGATTATAAGATTTTATTTCTATTAAATATATAGTTATAATCTTTAAAAATTAATTGACCTTTTATGTCATTTCTAACTAAAAAAGATTTTTTTTAAAATTTATTTTCAAACAAATATAACATGTTTAAAAGTCATTTAAATATAATTACTAAATAACTTTTTAATAAGAATAATGCTACTAAGCTTTTTTAATTTGTCTTTTTATTTTGACTGTTTATGTATATAAATTTTTAAAAAATTTTTTTGATGATTAAGTATGTGATTATTAATGTATTTGTATTTTTTTTCTTTTAAAAATATTTAAAATAAAAAAAGAAAAAAAAAAGAAAAGTACAATTTAGCTTAGGCCGCACATAGAATGGCAGGCGGCACTACTCTTTTAATAATAATATTTATTACTTTAAGCTCTTAAAGCTATATTACCTACAATTCTAAGAATGGAGTCAACTTTTTCAACTTCTTAAAAAACCTAACTGTAGGTGGGGAATAAAATAAAAATAAAGCTACCATGCCGCTTGAAGATGACCACTTTACTTGACCGCCTGACGTGGCCCATGCCACATTGCCATATGAAGACAAAAAAATGAAGAAAATCACGATTCATGTGTTCAACTCAGTTCTGCGTGTGTAACCAAGCCCAAGCCCCCATCTCGCAGCAACCTACTCCCTTACCAATACACAGAGACAACTACCTAGAAACTATCGGTGAGTCCAGCCAAGCGACAAGGTCACAGCTACCTAGTAGAGACGAAGAATTTTTTTTTTTTTCAAAAGCACCTATAATTTTTACCTTTTGCTTTCGGCGTGTAGTGACTCATGAGGGTGGGACGAAGCGATATGGTGGCTTCGAATTGCCTCGAATGTGGTGAGAATTAAATACTGTGTAGAGTCGAAAATGGTGGTTTGAAAATACTGGGTTGAAAAAATCGCCGGAAATGGGATCGATAATGTTGGTCGGTGCCGTTAGGTAGGGGAGGAGGTGGCTAAGAGATGGAGGCTTGGGTTTAAATATACCTACAGAACTGAGTTGAACACACAAATCATGTTTTTCTTCATTTTTTTGTCTTCATGTGACGATGTGGCATGGGCCACGTCAGGCGGTCAAGTAAAGCGGTAATCTTCAAGCGGCATAGTAGCTTTATCCTAAATCTAATTAAAGAGTATGCTTTTATCAGCTGTTTTGATGCCTCGGAAACAGGGAATGGTGCAGCAAAAAGAACGAAACCAAGAAACCTAGCTACCTAGATATAGGTGGGCATAATATCTAATTAGAGAGGCTTCATTAGAGAAGAGTTACCGGCCGTTTGGACGACGAGGTATTTTAAGGTATTTTATGAATAGTAATAAAAAAATAAAATAAAATATTAAATAATAATAAATAATAGTAAAAAGTAGATAAAAATTAATAATAAAAAAATGAATAATAATGAAATATTTTTAGAATATTTGAAAATATCTCAATACTTCAGTACACATTCAATTCTTAAATAGAGACTACTCATACAAGTCTATACAATTATATTTAAAAAAAATTTAAAATTATAATAATATCCTTTTGAAAATCATGCTTTTTCTCTTTTTATCCCTATTCATCAATGAGACTGCACACGCAGTCCCTTACTTAAGACTGCAAATAGAATTTATCTTTATTTATATAAAAATTTTGACCTTTTTTCTTTTTCTTTTTCTTTAAACTGTTTACTAAGCATTTAAGAGAAAATAATATAATATATATTTTATATAACTGGTAGGAGTTTGGGGCGATCTATATTTTAGAGAGAAATATAGCCCAGTTACCGGATTGTTAATCGAGTAAATAATCCCAACACGATCACCTCAAAAAATTAGTCGAACTTTTAGGGTGATTTAGAAGCGATCACCACAACTGACAATGGAGATCGAACGAAGAATAATATACTCGCAGCATAATGAAAGAAATTAGAAACAATAGAAATATAAATGTAAAATATAATAGAAATTAAAATGGAAAAGAGGAGAAAGAGAATGTGAGAGATATATATATTATAAAGTGAATTATATCTTGATCATTAAGAAAATTAAATTTCTAATATATTATCTCTAACATATATATAAAACTGTACAAATAATGGAAATAGAAGAAATCCTATCAAATGCTAAAAAGCAAAGCAAACAAACAGGATTAATTCTACTACAATTCGCTCGAGATCAGCTCAATCAAATTTAAATTAGACTCGGATTATTTATTAAATGATCTTTTGTGAACACAAAATTATGATTTTTTTTTTCCTGAATGCAATAAATTTAATTAAAACTAAAAATATATATGCCAATACGAGGGTATGGCATCGAAACCCAACAAATACCACAAAACAGAAATTTCCAAAACTGCATACAATAAAACAAACAAATGGGAAATAAAACCGAAATTAAGGTATATTCCTTATGAATATAATAATAAAAAAACGATGTATAAATAATATATACATTCACGAAAAATACGCATAATATATATACTTTGTCAAAATTCGGCAATTTGTAAATTAAACAAGCTCGACATATCTCGCTTGAATAATAAATAAATTATTTTAAACGTGAAATATAAATGTCAAAAAAAAAAAAATTAATAAATCCATGCAACTTTGACGTTAAATTAACCTACATTAATTCACCAAAGTTCAAGGAGCATATAATACGTACAAATATTACACGATAAATATTCCAACCCGTGGTAGTTGATCTGAATGTTATTTACTCTCATATATTAATGATGATCAATGCTTCGTACGCACGTAGGTGTAGCATATATAATATGGCCCTATTTTTCATGAATGGTCCCAGTTTTTCCGATTCTCTTCAAGTACGTACTATAGGGTTGTTAGCATTGTGGATGGCCGGCTTCAAGTAATTAATTAAGAATTTCAGCCCTACTTAAAACGTATATATATATATATATATATATATATATATATACTGTCGTTGTATGTACACAGTACTGCTCGCTGTGATCAGCAAGGACGTACGAGCTGAGGAGGATCGGAAAGTAAAAAAATAAAAAAATGGTGTTGAACTTTTTGTGGACGATTGCTGCAGTTTTACTGGGTGGCTACGCTGTTGTGTTTTGGTTTCTGAAGAAGGTGAATGAGTGGTATTATGTTGGCAGATTGGGAAAAACTGAGTTCCCACTTCCTCCTGGTGACATGGGATGGCCTTTTCTTGGAAACATGCCGTCTCTCTTCAAATGTCTAAAAGCTGGAGACCCTAATTATTACATTGACCACCTCATCTCCAGGTGATCGACCTCTCTTTCTTTCAAGTCTCTGATCTTAAAGATCACTACTCCATGCATGCAAAGAAAGATATCATGACTTAATTTGCTGTAATTGAAATCATGCATTGTACTTAACATGATGTGCGTGTACTGTACGTATACATGTTTTAATATTTTGTTGGAGACATGACAGATATGGGAAGACAGGAATCTACAAGACCCACATCCTTGGGTGCCCAACCATCATCGTTTGTCGACCGGAGTTAAACCGGCGTGTAGTAACAAATGAAGAGCAATTCGGGCTAGGCTATCCAAAATCAGCCATCCTTTTAGCAGGAGAAAAATCTCTACACAATCTAACGGTGGCAGAACACAGACGTCTGCGCAAACTGATAGCGTCTCCATTGAATGGGCAGGAAGCAATTGAAATGTATATTAAACACATAGAGAAGAACGTGATTCAGTCGTTGGATGAGTGGGCGAGCATGGAAAAGCCAATCGAGCTCGCCAAAGAGATGGGTAGAGCTGTTTTCAAGGTCAACGCCTTCGTTTTCCTTGGCGATATCAAGGAATCAACTTTTCAGGCAACCGACAAAATATTTCATGATTATCGTCTCGGACTTATGGTTCCGGCCATAAATATCCCCGGTTCCACATTCCATAAAGCACTCAAGGTAAAGTTTCTTCGTTAATTATATATATTTAAAAATGATGAGAATTGAGATTCTGATCTCGATCCGAACATTAGTAATTAACATGTCATCGATCAATGCATCAGGCACGAAATAAGTTGGTAAAGATCATTCGATCTGTCTGGGAAGAAAAGAAGGCGATGGCTAAAAGTAATGAACCCGAGAGAAAGAAATATATGATTGATTTGCTTATGGATGTTGAAGATGAGAACGGAAAACATCTGGATGATGAGCACATTGTAGATCTGCTACTCACTTCCTTAGCAGCTGCTTTTGATGGCAGCACAATGGTTTCCTTATGGGCTATGATGCACCTTGCAGGAAATCCTCAAGTCTACAAAAAAGTCAAGGTATATAGTCATGATGTGCAATATGCATGCATGCAGTACTCTGATTAATTATCATGATCAACTAGTCTTCGCCTATAAAAAAAAAATACAAAAATAATAAAAGAAAAATCCTCATGATGAAGTCTTGATCATGCCGATCATATGTCTAATCATTTATATTCATTCTGATATATAAATATATAAATATATATATATATATATATATATATATTTATATATATGACTCAATGATCAGGAGGAGCAAGTGGAGATCGTAAGTAGAAGACCATCTACCCAAAAAGGATTGATCCTGACGGAGATTAAACAAATGCACCATCTTGCTAAGGTATATATGGATCAATGATTTTCTGCTCATTGTTTTTAACATGAACTAATTCATATATATTTTCTATGCCTAAAAACATCGTATACATAAGACACAATCTACCAGATTCTTAACAACTATATATAAGAGGAGAATGATACTAATAGGCATAAATCTCGTTTGAAAAAAAAAAAAAAACTATAGTGGTATATATTACTTACATATATAGTGTTTTTGTGTGCGGTTATGTTACAAATCCTTATGTATTAATTAATAAGCTGCATATACATATATATATGAATTGATCATAGGTCCACAAAACATTCACAAAAAAACTAACTCACAAAGTAACATATATAGCATGATGTGGTTCATCAGATTTGCTTTATAACAAAGAAAGTTTTATAATTCAATGCATTATATATATAAAGCAACATTATTATGTGAAGTAGTTTTTTGTAAATTTCTTTATGGACCAATTATTTTCCTAGATATATAAATATATATATATTTATATATATACTCCCTACGTTTTGTCGTACAGGTGATCGACGAAATGTTGCGCATGATAAATTTTTTAGCACTATTCCGAGAGGCGAAAATCGATGTTAGCATCAATGGTAATATTAAATATTTCTTGAGTTTCCTTTCTTAATTAATTATATATATAATTATTATTGGCTCATGAGAAGGAAGTAATTTGATTTCCAGGATACACCATACCAAAAGGATGGAAAGTTTTGGCCTGGAATGGAGCTGTTCATATGGATCCGGAAATATATGAAAACCCAAAAAACTTTGATCCCTCAAGATGGGAAGTAAGTCGTTTGAAACATTAATTTACAATTAAGTTTATAAATACTGTTTTTGTTCTTCTTTTTTAACTATATAAGTGGGTACGTACGTTAATGTCATTTCTCTTGAAATAGAATATGAGTGTCAAACAACCAGGGGCTTTCATGCCCTTCGGAGCAGGAACCAGATTTTGTCCTGGAAATGAACTGGCCAAGCTTGTCATAACCATTTTCCTTCATCATTTTCTGCTAAATTACAAGTGAGTTTCCTGGCCTTCACCCATGACCTTTTTGGGAAAGCTAGCATTCATTTCTTAATTTACATTCTGATCCAATAGATCGATCAATGATACCATAAGAATTTAAAGGTTTATTCATTATCAGATTTTTGTAATTAAAATGACTATTTACGAGAAGAATGACTCACTCTTATCCTAAATAGTCATTTTCATTCTAAATATCTTATCACAAATAAGCGTTTTTAAATTCTAATTGCCGATGGTTTATTAATACTATATATTATATTACGAGTGCAGGATGGAGCGAATTAATCCAGAATCCCCAGTACGCTACACGTATGGTCCCTTGCCTGCGGACAACGGCCTCGTCCGATTCACAAAGACAACAACATAAAATTAATACATCTGCAGCTTGCTAGCTTCAGTTATATATATATATCTATATATATATATATATATATATATATATAAAAGTTTCTTGCACTGTTGTTACTATATATATATATATATATGTAATAATTATGCATGAATAAATTGTTAAGTTGTTTATATTATCAACCTCCGATTGAACAGTACTCAGGTACTGTTTGAATGGTCTGTCGTGAGGATTAATGATTAAACAGCTCCTAATTACTATTAATTTAAGCTATAACAGCTCCTTTAATTATTTTTTTTATCTCCTTATAGTCATCAAATGGTTATTTCTTTCATTTCCCTATTTCAGGTTTAATTTAATTCTTTATTTATACACACGTTAATGAAATGCAATGGAATCAAACAACCAAGAATATTTAATTATCTTAATTATCTTGTTCTGAGTTTTCTCCAATCAACTTTCCCTTCCTCTATTCGCGTAAGAGTTAGGGTATCCATGCAGTTTCAGTATTTCTATGTTACAATGATCGATGCATTTTGTCTCAAAAGCTTATATTAATTTTTATCCTAGCACTTCCCCCCTATGGAAGTAAGACCCCTCCTTTAATACATAGACTCAATATGTGAAATAGTTAATTGAAATGAAGGTTGACATTTGGGGGTGTAGGTGCTACTCCCTGGGTTCCTACCTTTGTCAACCTGCTTTGGCAGCTCGGGGGCTCGAGGCAGGCCTATCGAGAATAAGGGAGTAAGGATCAAGCCCAAGTGATGCCAAAGCACAAGCTGGATTTGTTCGCCTAGAAGCCGACAGGCTTATAAAATTACTGACTTAGGTTTGAACTTCATTGCACCTCAAACTCTAACCAAACTCTCTTTAAACCCTAAAATGAAGCCCACTCGTTTAAGGCTAGGGTTGTAAAAAAAAACCTGAGAACAGAAAAACCAGTCCAGACTGGTTGCTTCGGTCTAGTTTTGGACCAGTTCAGTCTGATTAAATCGAAATAAATGCTTTGTATAAAGTATGTAGAGGAATGATAAATGAATGAATGAAAACCTATATTAGTATATATTTTCAGTATGAAATAATGCTTATTGAGTATTCGACTCATTTTGTTTTTATGTATACCCCTCCCCCTCCTACAAAATGAGAACGAAGTATCAAAACAGACATGGCCCAAGGGAAAGGTGATTGAAGCCTAAGCAGCCTTTATTAAATGTATGAACTCATATTTTGTAAAAGGACTATATGTTTTTATTTAATGAATACCACTACAAACTCACTTTTAATTTATAAAGTAGGTTAAATTTTTAACCACCGAATCTTTTATATTATGGGAAGGAAATGAACAAGTTTTAAAAAATTCAATAATTCTCGTCTCATTTTTTAAAACTATTTATTAAAGGCTCACCATCAAGGGCGGGTGTTACAGTGGAAGAGGAATTCTTACCATGGTGGGAAGGTGTAAAGGTAGCATGCTGATTTTAAAAAGATCTTGTGTAACGACTCGGTGATTGCGGTCCCCTACATATTTATTGCACGAGTTAGACTCATTTTAGAATTTAAGATATCGACCTTGAAGATTTTTCTCATTTTAAAGTCATCAGTGATTGTGGTCCCCTACATAGTCTCATTACTCCCAATCCTACGTTAAATGTTAAATGAACGGTTAAACTATATTTTTATATTTTAAAAACCCTTCTCGGATTATGACCACTAGTTCCGTCAGTATCCCTCTCTATATTCTCGGTTGATCATGACTGAGTCTTCAGTAGATTAGTAATCATACCCGATCTTGACTCTACAGTAGTCACATATGGATTTCCATTTAAACACATCAACACCTTTCTTCCATCTATATATCTCCGCTCCCTTTACGATCTCAAAGCACAACTACCCATTATCACAGCAACCATTCCTTCACATCCAGATCCTTCCTCACATCTTCAATAGCCCTACCACCACAAGTAGTACAAACGGAAAGCCCACCATGAAAACCCCACGTCAAACAAAGCACCCTAAGCCACCTTGCCCCTCCTTGCACAAATCCATGTTTCACCGCCACATTTAGAGGAGACCCTAGTAGCTCCACCGTTGTAGGCTCGGCTTAGCCACCTAGATCCACTATACTTTCTTTCCGTAAGCCATACACACCCCTCTTCCTCTCACTCTCTCCGCTTTGTTGACTTTCTTTGTTAACGGCACTGTCTCCTTTCTTCCATGACCACCATGCCTCACAAAAATCTTTTGTTGCTGCCGTTGTAGCCTTGGCCCAGTCACCACCATTGCACTCTGATCTCTTCTCGGTAAGCCCAGACCCTTTGTCGCACGTGTCTATTTCTCTCAGTAAGCTCTCTAATTTCCTTCCTCATGCCCTTTCACTTTCCTTAACTGAACATCTGCTTCTCTCTCACCTAACCCCATTTATTTTCAATTACTTTATTTTCTAAGCCTTGACATGCGGCCTTCTATTGCTTTAGCTTTCAATTTTTCATGTCGATGAGGAAGATAGGAGAAAGATGGACCCCGAGCTACATAGCTTCATGGACAGGTATAAGGAGATGCCTAAGAGGATCAGAGGATCATCGTTGGTTGACCAGTTGCTCAACAACACTAACTTGCCCTATAGTGCAGAGGTGATGGCGGCACTACTCCTACCCAAGTCCAAAATCCTATTAATGGAAATGTATGACGGATCCAAATATCCTCTCGAGCATTTGGAGACGTTCAAGGCTCACATGACTCTCCATGGTCCCCTGGGTGAGACTCGCACTATAGTAAATGGTGCAATGGGGTATTGGTGAAGAAATTGAACGGCAAGTGGAGAATGTATGTTGACTTCACTGATCTGAACAAAGCATGCTTGAAAGAAAATTTTCCACTACCTTGCATCAACCTGATACTAGACTCCATGGCGGGACATTGCATGCTGAGATTCATGGATGCCTACTCGGGGTATAATCATATTCGGATGAACCCCGACGACGAAGACAAAACATCATTCATAACAAACCAAGGGTTGTATTGTTACCTAGCCATGCCATTTAGATTGAAGAATGCGAGAGCTATCTATCAGAGGTTGGGTAATTGCATGTTCAAAAAAAAGATAGGGTGCAACATGGAAGTTTACGTGGATGATTTACTCGTCAAGAGTAAGGAACTCGAACATCACTTGGAAGACCTATGAGAAACCTTTACAGTGCTGCACCGGTACAAGATGAAGCTAATCCGGTGAAGTGCACCTTCAGGGTAGACTCGTGCAAATTTCTAGGTTTTATGGTATTAGAAAGGGGAATAAAGGCCAACACAGAAAAGAACAAAGCAATAATGGATATGATGCCACCTTGAAACATAAATGAGGTACAAAGGCTGACAGGATGGGTAGAAGCACTAAATAGATTCGTCTCCAGGTCAACGGCACAATCCTGGAATGATGAATGCAACCAGGCATTTGAGACACTCAAGGAATATCTAGCCAACCCACTGCTCGTAAGCTAGGCGGGTTAGGGAAAATCTTAAACTTATACTTGTTGATTTCCCTTAGCAAGATCTCGACAACCTTAGTAAGGGAGATGAAAGGTTCCAAGAAACCAATGTACTACACAAGCCATGTCTTTCGGGGAGTAGAGATGAGATACCCCTGAATGGATATGTTAGCTTTCGCACTAGTAATCGTGGCAAGACAGTTAAGGCCATATTTCTAAGCTCACCCGATCATGGTCCTAACGGAAGCTCCTTTGAAGAAGATACTGCAAAAGTTAGATGCCACTGGCTGCCTAATGAATTGGTCGATCGAGCTAAGTGAGTTTGACATCGAGTACATTCCTTGGAACATGGTGAAGGGACAAACTCTGGCAAACAGCCGAATTCACTGAGTTCCCAAAAGAAGTCCCAAACGCACCAACAAGAAACCCCTGATAGGTCTTCATTGAAGGCTCGTCCTACTGCGCTGGAGGGGGAGCCAGGGTGCACATCACAACAGCTTGTCCTACCACCAACAAGCAGATTTTTATTCTCTATTGTCTCTGTTCTCTTGAACATTTTATTGGTTGTCTCAACCATCATAGAATCATATGGAAATATTGAGTATTTGTTGAAGATACTTTCAAGATCTCAATTTACTGAAGGAATGTAGCATCAATATTTTTCATGTTTTTCGGATCGAATGTGAAGACTATATTTGTTAGTGGAAGAAAGATGACGAAATCTTTGTGTTGTTTTGTTTTGAGGTCAAGGAAAAATTCACAAATTACTCTACCGTAGTCATTCCATCTACGACTATAAATAATCTTCGAGACAATTGTAATTTATATTTCCTCAAGCCATCATCACTCCAGTCAGTTTTAAAATAATACAAGAGTATCATTGAGTGGATGTCAACGTACATAGACATTTTTCTAGTTTTATCTCAGTATGTATCAACTATTTTCAACTACAAATGATCATGTGGAAATAAGTGTTGCCCACCAATGAGTAGTTATTCTACACTTTTGACATAAATGATTGTTAACGTCGGTTAAAGTCTTGCTTCGTACATTTTTGGATCAGGTTCAAACAACTCAGATCTCTAAGGTTGGACCTGCGAAAATGAAGAAGAAAAAAGAAGCTGGGACAAGGCTGACTTAGAGCTAGGTAGTCTTTGATGCTAAAGTTAATAGAGTATGAGTATTTTAGATGTTTGTAAATAATGAGAAAGTCTAGAACTTTTTTGTACCTAGGAATTACTATTTATATCGAGGAGTTTGGGGGATAGATTGTGCCTGCCCCCGTGGTGCCCATGCCTTTTTTACTTTTCCTTTTGTCAATATGGCATGGCTTTTCGACAGTATCATTAATGTGGGGTGTTGCTCGGGTAGTGGTGCCCTTTTTGCTGTCCATCTCTTGGATGCGCTTTACCCCGCCTATTCCTTTGGTTTTTCCATTTTGCATTGTCGTGCTTTATTTTCATATGCAACTGGGCCCTTTGGCCTATGACGAGATGTGCCTGCCACTTTTCCTTGGTGCAGCATTGGAGCAGTCGATCAACCAAGCGCGCACTCCATCGGGGAGATGTTAGGATGCCTCAAGCCAACCTACTCCTTTAACCCCTGAGGAGGTAATTTCTTTGGGAGGCCGTGAGGCCGGTTCGTTATTTATTGTGATGGGAGTCTAGATAAGTAGTTAGTTGGCCGAAAGGCTAAGCCTGCTCTCCTCCGCGGGAAGCAAGAGATTCTCCCAAAATACATAGAAAACAACTCTGAATAATATTGATTAATAATAAAATTTGAAATTATTTTATGAAACCCACAAGCTAGACATAAATAGTTGTAAAATTTGAAATTATAAAGATTTTTCCAAAATTGAAAAAATATAAATTATTGTATGAGAAATTAATACATAAATAAATAAGAATCCTACTAAAAATTTGGTCAAAATCAAAATCAGAATCATTTCCAAACTTAAAACCAAATAATAACTAACAAAGCAAGAATGATCATAAATATATGATTCGAAGGAAAATAAATAATATTGCCTAAAGTCCAATAAAGATATTAAGTTTTTCCTTCCATATTTGTACAGATTTATCTTCTTAAGATAGTATTTCAATGCAATCAACGTAGAATCTGGACCTAGATACCCATATCAATTTGGGTTTGCATCAATCTAAGCAGCCTCTGGCGCAACTCGCCCCTACTACCCCAAGGGGTGGTAATTTGTTTGGGCAGTCTGTGACTGAACCCACTCCCACTAGTCGAGAAAACCAGTACATGCAAGGAAGCTTCTTTCGGAGTCGACAAGATAACGAGACCATGAACGAGAAAAATAGTACCTTGCCTTAATTGAAAAACACAAGAAAGATGTCAAATATTACAAGATGCAGCTTGATGAAATGAGGGATGAAATGTGAGTCCTTCGTGAGAGGCAAAATGAAACTGATAAAATGTTGAATATGCTCTTCAAAAATTTCCCATCTTTCACAGAGTCTCTCCTGGAGAGACTCGGTGAGCTGCCTTTAGAAATCATGGGAATGGCTTTTTTGTGTATTTTGGGCACTTTTTGGTAGTGGGAGAAGGTGGGTGGCCAATATATAAATATAAACATATATATATATATATATATATATATCTTCACACACACACACACACACACACACACACACACACACACATATATATATATATATATATATAAATATGAAGCGGAATGTTGTCTACTTTTGTATTGTGGGAGACTTTGGGCAGTTGAGGGATATTCTTGGCTTTACTGTAAGAAAGTTTGGTTATATCCTGATGAGTTGTTCCAATTATATATCTAGACGACTGTTGGGTAAGGATCTGACTGGCGTGGGCTTAAAAGAATTGTAGCACCTTGAATAGCAATTAAGTGAAGGATTATTGTCAGAGAAGGGATGAAGGTTCTATTGAAGTTTTATTTTCCTTTGATTCCTTCTCCTAGATTTTATTTTACACATTAATTTTTTTTCAAATATCATATTTTGGGCTTATAATTAATATTTAATTTTATGAGAATAGAAAAGGCCTTAACAAACCGTTCCATCAATTCAGGAGCAATTATTGATCGAGCAGCTGGTCCACAATCTAGAATGCAGATACGTTGGAGCTTTTTCATTGCTTGAAAGTTGCAATTTGATCCAAAATATTGAGCAACTGAGATTACATCTATCCTTATTTGCAAGTAAAATATCTTAACATTGTTGTTTGGCCTTTACAAACCTTTTCCCCCTTTACAATTATCTTAACATTGTTGTTTTTTATTTAGTCAATACTTGAGTTTTGCAAATAGCACTTTTTCACCAAAAGTTACAGCATGTCAGGTTCTTTCCTAATATGAATTTGAGTTAGAAAATCTATTGGAGTTCGGCAAGGTTATATCTTTCTAAGTTTGATTGAGTTTTGGTTTGTTTGTGAATATGAATCAACTAAATATATTATAACTATAGTTATATATATATATATATATATATATATATATATATATATATAACTATATATATATATAATTCCATTTCCTATTTAATTCATTCTGTTCGACTGGATACTATATCGTTCGAACGGTATAAACCGAGGTTCGCATTTAAATCCATTCTGTTCGAACGGGAAATAATAGCGTTCGAACGGTATTTTCCCAGAATCCAAACACGAAATAGAGACCAAATTCTTTATCTAGAAAATATCAAATTCACGACATTAAATATCCAGGATCATCCACATTAGTTTAGTTTCCTTTTATTGTAAATGGTATTGTAGAAACACAATGATATAAACACATTATAGCATAACCTTAAGACACCCAACAATAAATCAACTTGCTATGAAATTCAAAATACAAAAAATAATTCAAAAATATATTTCTTACCTTTTATACTTCTCAACCTTCTCTCAAGAATCCCTTCTCTTGGAGGCTAAGAATGTTCCTCTACCTCCACAACTTTCAAAATTTCGCACAAAATGAAAATAAACCGGAGGTTTGTGGTATTTGAATATGTGAAGTCACGTTTGAACGGACCATTTACTCATTCGAACACGAAAATTTCAAATTGCGCCAACTTTTGCCGCGATGTAATGTTTGTTCGAACGAGAAATTTACTAGTTCGAACAAACAAATAGAATATTCCTTAGCATATTCTACTAATGTCCAGAAGATTCAAAGCTTTTTTTGTTCGAATGAGTATTTTTTTTTAGTTGCTTCATGTTGGATGTCAAAAAGTGGATGCTGATGCTTTTTACCAGCGATTTACAAAATATCGCTGCAAATAAATGTATTTCCGGCATAACAAAATCACCTCAAAATACAAACGCCACAAAAAATCCCTACGATTGCTGATATAATCATTGGGAAACATTATTTTCGGCGATTATTGTTCACCACAAATAGCTCATAATTCGCCGTAAAATACTATTAAACCATGGTTAAGGGTCACCGCGAGGAGTTTTTGCGACGCTATATTCAGCTGCAAAATAGTTATTTGCGGTGAAATTATCGCTGCAAATAATAAATTCTGGCGATTTTTAGTCGCCACAAATAATGTCACAGTTTTTAAAAAATGTTAGCGGCAATTAAAAATCACCGGAAATGGCCCTTTACAAAAAAAAAAAAAATGTATTAACCAAGACACATGATCCATTCATATTGTAGCCTTCAAATCTGCCTCCAAAAGCAGGCCACCTAAGTGGTCCATATAGCGATTGTCCTCTCCTCAGTGAAGGTTTGAGGTTTTTGCTTTGCTCTCTGGCAAAGCTGTGTCTCTTGGGCGGGAGTCTATAGAGGTTTTCAGCATCATGGAGGAGGAGCTCACACAAAAATGGAGAGCGTTGAACCTAATAGAGGAAGAGCAACAAGAACTGATCCTTCCAGAGGAAGATGTTCTCTCTACCAAACTTAGAGGCAGCCATTGCCTCCTAGCTTGCATCCTAAATGATAGAAATGCCAACCGAGAGACTTTCAAGTCAACTATGGCGAAGGTATGGAACCTAGCAGGTTGGCTAACCTTTAAAGATCTTGGTCCAAACAAATTCTTTCTAGAGTTCCAATTGTTATCAGACAAGAAAAAAGTTCTACATGGGAGGCCTTGGTCTTTCGATCGTCACATAATATGCCTAAAGGAATTTGAAGGGGAACTGTCCCCAAACAAAGTTGTATTCATGACAGAACTTTTTTGGGTCCAAGTGCACAACCTTCCTTTTGCGGGAATGAAAGAGAAACTGTGAAAGCAGATAGGTGCAGCCATTGGCAGGGTACACTTAGTGGAAGTAGATGAACAAGGCTGTGGGTGGGGGAGTTACCTGAGGATCCAAGTGGAAGTGAATGTAACTAAACCTCTGTTACAAGGAAGGATGATAAATTTGGGCAGGAAACAATGTTGGACATATTTTAAATATGAATGTCTCACAACATTTTGTTTCAAGTGTGGCCTTATGAAACATGCAAACGGGAAATGCCCAAGCTTTAGTCTAGCCCCTCAGCCTCAAGAACAATACGAGCACTGGATGAGAGCAGCTTCTGGCATACCTCAACCTACCTTAGGGAAGAAGTATGGTGGCTCTACAGCATTCTCATCTGAATGGCCCTCTCGCCGGGAGCAAATAGAGGTGGCAAGTGATGGGAAAAAGGTGGGCGAGAAATCTCAATCAGACGCAGAGGTCGAGTCCTCAAGTCAAAACAATACAGTTCTTCCACATGAACCATCCACTAGGCAGCAGAAGGCACGTCAGGTCAACCTGGACAGCAGCAGGTCCACTGAGCAGGAAAATAGCCTAATACAATTGTCTGAAGATCCCCAAGCTTTCGGGATATCCGCTACACCAAATGAGAAATGTCAAAACTTCTTTGCGGGTGCAATCCCAGAGGTTTGTAACAAAAGTCAAAAACTACCTTTTACTGTGATTAGCAATAGTAGGCCTATTGAGAACAGTGTCAATAGCAGAAGTTTTTCCCCAAATAAGTTAAGTGCCCACCTTTCCAACCCCCCAATCGAAGTACCATATGTATCTCCAAATTTACCTACAAAAGGGAAAAAGTGGAAAAGGAAAGCCAGGGAAAAGGTCACCATACTCTCGGACATCACCAACTCTCTCAATGGCCCCCCTCATTCCCAAGGGGCCAAAAGACCAGCTGCAGCAATGGAAACCAGATCTAGAGGGCTAGATCACAAAAAATAAAAAACCACACTCAAACTTGCAAGGAGTTTAACTCAAGACATCAAGGTTGTGAGCAGCCCCACCTCTCCCAATGAATATCTTGAGCTGGAATTGTTGGGGGCTTGGGAACCCCCGAACAATTCTTGAGCTTCACAAGATGGTGAAGAAAAAGTTCCCACATTTGGTTTTCCTTATTGAAACCAAATGCAATAGTAACAAGATGGAGAAGATCCGAGTAAAACTGGGTTTTGACAATTGTTTCAGTGTAAACAGCAAGGGTAGGAGTGGTGGCCTGGCCCTCCTCTGGAACCACTCAATTGATTTCAGTGTGATTTCTTACACCAGTTGGCACATTTCAGGTCTAATAAACCAAAACAGTGTTGAACAACCCTGGTTGATAATAGGGTTTTATGGTCACCCAAACTCTGCCAAAAGGAATGAAACTTGGAACCTTCTCAAGGGGTTAAACCCTAGCCTAAACACCCATTGGCTTTGTTTCAGAGATTTTAATGAGATCACTAGCATAGATGAAAAGTTTGGAGCTGCCAACAAACCTTACAGACTGATTGTTAATTTTAGGGGGGCACTGGAACACTGTGACTTAAATGACTTGGGATTTGAAGGGGACGAGTTTACTTGGGCTAATAATAGAGAAGGGGTTCTGTTCACCAAAGAAAGGATCGATAGAGTCTTTGGAAACTCACAATGGATTAAGAATTTTGTGGACCACTCAGTTCAACACTTGTCTGCAATCTCCTCTAATCATAGACCCCTTCTAATTACAATACAAAACCCAAGCATCAGGAAAAAACAGGGCCGAATGTTCATATATGAAGTAAGTTGGGGAAAAAAAGATGGTTGTGGAGACCTTATAAAACAGCATTGGGATCAACCTACAGGAGAGCAAGACCAGCTACAGAACACCTTAATTGGTCTTAAAACATGTAGAGAAGGGTTAACAAAATGGAGTAGGAACCTGCATAGAAACCAAGAGGAACTACTGAAATTCAAAGAGGAAAAGCTCAACTCTCTAAAAGAAACAAATGGGGGCCATCTATATGCTGAAATTCGAAGTCTACAGAAGGAAGTGGACTCAATGTTGGTGGCAGAAAATTTAAAATGGCAACAAAGAGCAAAGCAAAACTGGTTAAGGGATGGGGACAAGAACACAAGGTTTTTTCACCAATGTGCAACTCAAAGGAGGAAGCAAAACTCTATCTCTAAGATAAAAAATGAGGCTGGCCAAGAATGCAGTAGTCCCCAGGAGATAAGCCATATTTTCCAGAAGTGTTTCAAGAACCTGTTCACCTCCTCAGACCCTACTAGAATTGATGAATGCATCTTAGTCTTGCCAAGGAAGCTGACAGCAGAAATGAACCATACACTAAATGAACCTTTCAAAGAAATAGAAGTGAAAGAGGCCATTTTCAATATGAACCCACTAGGGTCACCTGGCCCGGATGGTTTCCCTGCCACCTTTTATCAAGAACATTGGAAAACAGTAGGTCATAGGGTCACCCAGGCAGCTCTCGATGTCTTAAACAGAGGCATATGGATAAATGACATGAATAACACCTACATTGCCTTGATCCCAAAAAAACACTCCCCCTCACAGGTCACGGATTTCAGACCAATAAGTCTATGCAATGTTTTTTACAAAATTATTGCAAAGACCTTGGCTAATAGATTGAAAAGTGTACTGTCATATATCATTTCTCCTACACAAACAGCTTTTGTCCCTGGTAGGCTAATAACAGACAACATAACAGTGGCTTTCGAGTCTCTCCACACTATGAAGACAACGTTGAAGGGTAAAGAAGGCTTCATGGCCCTCAAACTCGACATGAGCAAAGCTTACGACAGAATAGAATGTCATTTTCTAAAAGCTGTTCTGCAGAAACTTGGTTTTGAAAACAAATGGGTGGACTTAATTATGAAATGTGTTGTGAATGTTTCCTACTCTATTCTCCTCAATGGTGTTCCACAAGATTGTTTCCAACCAACTAGAGGGCTCAGGCAAGGGGATCCACTATCCCCTTACCTTTTCATCATGTGTACTGAGGTGCTTAGCTACATGCTAAACAAGGTTGAACAAGCTGGGATTCTCACTGGTCTACCAATTAGGAGGAATAAATTATCTATAAACCATTTATTTTTTGCAGATGATAGCATTATCTTTTGTAAGGAAAATTCTATTGAGTGGAGCAGACTTTACTACCTGCTGGAATCATACGAGCTAGCATTGGGTCAAAGCTAAACAAGGAAAAATCATCTGCATATTTCAACAAGAACACCTCAGAGGAAACTAAAGGAATTCTCACTAGTATTGCTGGGATAAGAGGAATCAATTCATATGAAAAGTATCTAGGTCTTTCAGCTTTAATTGGAAGATCCCGAACCCAATCCCTTAAAAGCATTCTGGACAAGGTACAGGCCAGGATCTCAAATTGGGAGAATACATTTCTCTCTCAAGCAGGGAAAGAAGTTCTGATCAAAGCTATCATTCAGGCCATTCCAGCTTACAGTATGGGTATTTTCAAACTGCCAAGACAACTAGTACATGAGCTGAATAAAATGGTGAGAAACTTCCTATGGGGGCAGCAAACACAGGAGAACAAAATACACTGGGTCCATTGAAATCAGCTGAAGAGAGCTAAGTGCAAGGGAGGCCTTGGCTTAAGGGATTTTGAAAACTTTAATCAAGCCCTTTTAACAAAAAAAGGGTGGAGGCTAATCTCTAACCCGGAATCCTTGGCAGCTCAAGTACTAAAAGAAAAGTATTTCCATAACAAAGACTTCCTCACTGCATCACCAGGTCAGAATACATCCTTCCTTTGGAAAAGCTTTCTGGCAGCTAGACCTTTGTTAAATGAGGGTTTGCTATGGAGAATAGGGGATGGGGGATCCACAAGCATTTGGAAGGATAAATGGCTTCCTAGTTGACAGAACTTATTCAAGCCTCAAAGCTCTCTCAGATTCCTACATGCTGACACAAAAGTCTCATTCCTCATTAACAAAACAACAAGCCAATGGAGAGAGGACCTGATCTCAACTTTATTCACGGAAGAGGAAGCTGACTTGATCAAAGCTATACCTCTAAGTCCCTATCCTAGCCTAGACAAACTGCAATGGAGATGCACAACCTCAGGCATCTTTAGTGTCAAAAGTGCCTACCACTTGCTGACAGAGATGGACAACCAGAAGAAAGGTCAACCATCAAATCCACAAACAATTCAGGCTCCATGGACAAAGATCTGGCATTTGAGCATTCCTAATGCTGCTAAATCCTTCCTATGGAGGGCTTGCTTAAACTCTTTACCTACTCGAACTAACTTGTGGAAAAGAAAAGTCATTGAAGACCCTACCAGCTCAATCTGCAAGCAACAACCTGAGACTACTGAACATATCCTATGGGAATGCCCCTAGGCAAAAGACACTTGGGCTAAGAGTACCAGGAAACTACAGAAAGCTAGCCCCACTTATCACAATTTTACTGATCTAGTGGATGGATTTGTGGAAGATCTAGAACATGAAGACCTTTTACATTTTGTCATAACATTATGGTTTATTTGGAAAATGAGGAATGAATGGATTTTCAAAGGCCTTTTTTCCCATCCCACAAGTATCAATCAGCAAGCAAGGCAATTGATGGAAGAGCTACATCAGATTGAACAACAGAAAAGGAGTCAACAAATCTCCTGCAAACAGCAAACCAAATGGGAATCCCATCCAAAGGCAATTTGAAAGTGAATTGGGATGCATCCATAAACAAAATATCATGTCAGGTAGGAGTTGGAGTAGTTGTTAGAGATTGGCAGGGTCAAGTTCAAGGCACTCTCAGGATGAATCAGGATCTCTTTCCCAATCCACTAACAACAGAGGCATATGCTGCACTTCAAGCAGTAATTTTTTGCAAGTCCTCGGGTTTCAAGGACATCATTATGGAAGGAGATTCCATGTAGGTTGTCACTGGCCTCACTGCTCCAATAGACTCAATCATGTATGCAGGAAAGCTTATGGAGGACACAAGGAAAACTCTGGACTCTTTTACAAATTGGTCAGTAAGGCACACTGTTAGAGCAAACAATTTTGTTGCTCATGCCTTAAGCAAGGATGCTTTACGCATCAGTGGTTGTATCACTTCTTTTGCCTCAATTCCTTTCTGTATTTAGACTCTTGTTTAAGAGAAATTAATACAAGTTATGGTTATTTTAAAAAAAAGTGGTCCATATAAATCCATATGCATGCATTTGCACTACAAGATATACTCTTCTACAAAATTAAATAAATAAATAAATGCTATAAAATGGTGTGGGTAAACTGTAAAGTGTATAACCCATTCATGTAAAATAGCCCTCAAACACATGGTTCATCTCCTCTAATTTGCATAGTGGTGATCTATTTCCTATCAATCTTCTTGCACTAAAACTTAAACTATGCATATGATTGTTTCATAATTTCATAACTCATATATCCCAACTAACAAGAATATTTACCCATAAAACCTGGAGATTAACATCGCGATAGAACTGACACAATTCTGTGTCCCAAAACCACATGAACAACACCATAGACATGAACAAAAAGATCTAGAGCTAGCTTGGATTAGTTGGATGTTTTGAGTAGTCTTGGACACTTTAAATCAAACCAGGTGTGGTTATTTAAAATAAGTTGCCATAGGACAGAAATATTCATATTCAACTATAAAATTTTCAAGATATAATATATTTTTTGGTAAGCAAGAAAGACAATCTATTGTTGCAGACCACATCATCAATGAAAAATGAATAATTATTAAGCAGACTATTTGACAAAGATCACACAGACGATTGTAGTATACAATTATCAGTAGTTATACTTCTACAAATGTTTGAAGGGACCAAGTATTGCGTGGCAGGTTGTGACACATACTAGAAAAGTTTATCCTATCATTGAAACACTTGTGGCAGGCAGAAACATTTGGTGGTACATGCTCATGCATGTGGTTGCCCATACTGTCCAAGCTACACATATCCTATTCAAATTCAATGTAAAAAGCCCTTCCTCCATTCATTCAAGTTAGCTAGCCCAAAAATACTACACAATTGGTTCTATTTTTAATCTCCATACTTAAAGTTTTACATAAGGAAACAAAACCACATGAACAACACCATAGACATGAAGTCTATCAAGAATTAATAGATGAAACTGAAACTTTATCATAAAATAAGAATCTAAAAAATTGAAAAAGAAAAAACACTTACCAAATCATGTGGGAATGACACTATTGCTACCTCAGGCAATTATCACTCACTATGAAGAAATGTGGGAATGGCACCAGATGATATTTTGATAGAAAAATAACTTCCTATAAATACAAGTACTCAAAAGTGAATTACCAAATCATACACAAAGCTCATACTCTATTAAATACACAAAGCGCATACACTAATAATATTCATGTTGATCAATGAAACACAAATTTAAGCAATTAGGAAAAGATTTGCAATAAAATCTCAATAATTGGCAGAACCCTATGCTTAAGGCTATATTTGTGACGCCTCGACTCCCACGTACAAAAAATCTCGGGAATTGTGATGTCAAGATGATGACAATATGGGTTACGCATCCCAACGACAAATGTTAAAGTGTGTGCAACAAGCAAAAGTGCACAACAAAATGCAGTGGCTAAATAATAAATAAGTCACTAAGTACCAGAATTTTAATTTAATAAAAATATCCAAAATACAAGTATACTGATAGTTTAAACATTTATCCAAGAAATACAATAAAGCCAAATATATACACATGGGAAACAAATCCCATAACCAAAACAATAGCAACCACAAGCCACTTCTCTACGGAGCCGATCCCTAAGGCTCGTCATCCTCATCCTCATCTGCACCAAAATCTACGATACCAAAAATGGTACCGCAGGTAAGTAATAATCCAAACAATCCCTAAGATAAAAATACATTTAATGCGACCAACATGCATGCATATGACGAAATATACATCAAATCCAAAATATCATTTTTCCCGAAAATAGATATTTTTCTAACACACGCCAAAATCTCATTTTGGCCCAAAAACATAATCCGTCATTTACCCAAAAAATGATTTATACAAAAATTATTTGTCGAACATTGTAGGCAGGAATCACAAGCGGGACTCTACCACTATCACTGCTTACCACCATCCCTATCGCATGCACCGTAGGCGGGAATCACAGGCGGGACTCTACCACCATCTCTGCTTACCACCATCTCTACAGTTCCTTTCCACACAACACAAAAACCTAGTGAAGCACTGTAGGCGGGAATCACAGGCGGGACAATACCACCAACCCTGCTTACCACTATCCCTACAGTCTCCTTTCCCTTTTTCCCACATGAAAATCCAGTTTTCAATAAACACATAAACATGTGTGCAATATGCAATGGACCAACCCAATAACAATTTCTAATAACCAATCCAATCACAATAAAACCAGTTAGACAAATACTCCGTCCTCAATCCATCTGACCCCCATAACTCCTCGGACTCAGTCCGACACAACCAACCAATCACAGTAATATTAAATGAGTCAGCGTAAAAATATATTAAAATCTTAAAAGATGTTTGAAAAAATACTTACAATTGTAATTTATATTTCCTCAAGCCATCATCACTCCAATCGGTTTTGAAATAATACAAGAGTATCATTTAGTGCATGTCAACGTACATAGAAAATTTTCTAGTTTTATCTCTATACGTATGAACTATTTTCAACTACAAATGATCATGTGGAAATAAGTGTTGCCCACCAAAGAGTAGTTGTTCTACACTTTTGACATAAATAATTGTTAACGTCGATTAACGTCGTGCTTCGTGTGGTTTTGGATCAGGTTCCAACAATTCAGATCTTTAAAGTTGGACATGTGAAAATAACGAAGAAGAAAGAAGTTGGGAAAAGGCAGCCTTAGAGCCGGAGAGTCTCCAATGCTAAAGTTAATAAAGTATTTTGGAAGTTTGTAAATAATGAGAAAGTCCAGAGATTTTTCATACCTTGAAATTACTATTTATATTGGGAGTTTGGGGGACGGATCATGCTTGCCCTTGTGGAGCCCATGCCCTTTTTACTGTTACTTTTGTCAGAGTTCTTTACATATGGCTTGCCTTTTCGACGGTGCCATTAATGTGGCGTGTTAATTAGGTAGTGGTGCCCTTGCTGTCTATCTCTTGGATGTGCTTTACCCCGCATATTCCTTTGGTTTTTCCATTTTGCATTGTTGTGCTTTATTTTCATATGCAACTGGGCCCTTTGGCCTATGACGAGTAGTGCTTGCTGCTTTTTACCTTGTTGTTGATGTTCGCATTCCTTGGTGCAGCATTAGGGCAGTCGAACGACTAAGCCCGCACTCTATCGGGGAGAGGTTAGGATGCCTCAAGCCAACCTACTCCTTTAACCCCTGAGGAGGTAATTTCTTTGGGAGGCCTTGAGGACAGTTCGTTCTTTATTGTGATGGGACTCTGGATAAGTAGTCGGTTGGCCGAAAGGCTGGGCCTACTCTCCTCCGCTGGAGACAACAGATTCTCGCAAAATACAGAGAAAATAGCTCTGAATAATATTAATTAAAAATAAATTTAATTTAATTTTTTTTATAAGAAGCAAACATCTTCGTTGAGATAACAACGATTACAGACATTTATCAAACCATAAGGTTTGAGAAAGGAAGTCTGGAATACAATCCCATCACATTTCAAGATCATCAACTCTCCAAGCATTGCGAGCAAGCACATAAGCTGCTCTATTACCTTCTCTATTCACATGTTTAAAAACCACACTAGTAAAGCAACTACAAAGCCTTTTAACTTCATAAAATAGATTGCCAAGCATAGAATTTAACATATCGTCTCGCTGTAGCGACTGAACCAGCAGCAGACAATCGGATTCAACTTCAACGTGTGCTACTCCCATTGTAGAACTCAGCTGCATGCCTCTGAAAACAGCCAGTAATTCGATTGTCATTCAATAATTTAGATTTTTTCAGTTTTAGAAAAATCTTTATAATTTCAAATTTTGTAGCTATTTATGTATGGCTTATGGGCTTCATAAAATAATTTCAAATTTTCCTTCCATTTTTGTACAGATTTATCATCTTAAGATAGTATTTCAATGCAATCAACGTAGAATCTGGACCTAGATACCCATATCAATTTGGGTTTGCATCAATTTGAGCGGCCTCTGGCGCAACTCGCCCCTACTACCCCAAGGGGAGGTAATTTGTTTGGGTAGTCTGTGACTAAAACCGCTCCCGCTCGTCAAGAAGACCAGGATATGCAAGGAAGCTAGGATAGATGGTCATCCCGTAATTGACAAGATAACGGGACCATGAACGAGAAAAAGAGTACCTTGCCTTAATTGAAAAACATAAGAAAGATGTCAACAATTACATGATGCAGCTTGATGAAATGAGGGATGAAATGCGAGTACTTCGTGAGAGGCAAAATGAAACTGATAAAATGTTGAAGATTTTCTTCAAAAATTTCCCATCTTTCATTGAGTCTCTCCTGGAGAGACTCAGTAAGCTACCTTTAGAAATCATGGGAAGGGATTTTTTGTGTATTTTGGGCACTTTTTAGTAGTGGGAGATGGTGGATGGCCAATAAATAAATATAAACATATACATATATATATATATATATATATATATTTATATATCTCTCTTCACACACACACACACACACACACACACACACACACATATAAGAAGCGGATGGTTGTCTACTTTTGCATTGTGGGAGACTTTGGGTAGTTGAGGGATTTTTTAGGCTTTACTGTATGAAAGTTTGGTTATATCCTGATGAGTTGTTCCAATTATATATCTAGACGACTGTTGGGTTAGGATCTTACTAGCATGGGCTTAAAAGAATTGCAGCACCTTGAACAACAAGTAAGTGAAGGATTATTGTTAGAGAAGGAGATGATGATTCTAAAGAAGTTTTATTTTCCTTTGATTCCTTCTCCTAGATTTTATTTTACACATTAATTTTTTTTCAAATATCATATTTTGTGGTTATCATTAATATTTAATTTTTCTGGGAATAGAAAAGGCCTTAACAAGCCGTTCCATCAATTCAGGAGTAATTATTGATGGAGTAGCTGGACCACAATCTAGAATGCAGGTATGTTGGAGCCCTTTCATAGTTTGAAAGTTGCAATTTGATCCAAAATATTGAAAAACTGAGATTACATCTATCCTTATTTGCAAGTAAAATATCTTAACATTTTTGTTTTTTATTTAGTCAATACTTGAGTTTTGAAAATTGCACTTTTTTGCCAAATGAAGTGAGGATGGAGCAGACTACAAATGGTGTGCTTTTGTTTGGAGGAGTAGAAGTTTATTTTCCAATTTCTGTCAAGAACTACAACGCGGATGGTCTTGGGCTGTACTAGCAACTTCTAAAGGAAATAGATGGGGAGGGATGCAATCATGCAGCAGATGCTGGAAGGGCTAGATGGTGTAGTATCAATCTGAGTTGCTAGTTTTTTACATAGATTATTTCAGTTGTTGTTCTTTTTTATTTATGCCAACATGCATTTTCTATTTGTATGCTAAGTTAGGCAAGTGTTCTTTGACTACCTTGCTTTGAGGTTAGTCTAGAGATATCTTCAAAAGATGCATCCTACTGATGGTCACCATGATTGGGATGTTGTTATTGTCCAGATTAATGTTTGTCTGTCACATCACATGGGAAAATCCTACATCTTAATTTCTTTGGTTTTTGTAGGACTGACAACTGAACTCAAGGGGTGGTCATGCAGTACTTTGAAGGTTTAATAATTTTCTAGTTTTCAAATAAAAATACCCTTGTGATAATTGTCCAACTTAGGGTGATCATTGCTGCAATGATATATGTTAATGAAGAACCCATGTGTCTTTTTTACAGCTGAAACATCTAAAAATGGCAATTCCATGCATGGGCCTTAAAATGGAGGACCAAATACACCTCAAACAATTATGAATCAAGCAATGGCTATGGTGCCGATGTTAGGTGCAGGTGCTGCTCCCTTAGCTATAGTTGTTGTCTTTATGGAGTGATAGAGTTTGGCCATGTCTTTATGCATGACTGAGTCGATATCTAACAATATATTATTATCAAACACAAAAAATATAACACATGTTGGTCATACTTTCAGCTTTAGCTTATGAGTACATATCTCTAAGTATGGTTTACTTAGACATAAATGATGCTCTATGCATGCATTAGCATATACATTTATAATACACCTATTGAAGATACCGAATGACTAAAAAAAGTTTTGTTAAGTAAAGGTTTTGGTATTTCTTACGGTTGGTCTTAAAGGGTTCTTTACTGTATTCAGATTTTCATGTAGTGAGCTCGCATTAACATATAAAAAGTGACATATAATAGTGTAAAAGGCCAACTTAACTAGCAAAAAGTGATATTAACTGGTTTGAGAGTTACAAGTTTTCCACGTTGTCGGATAGTGATGATGCAAGCACTACGCTAATCAGAATGTCAATATGTGTTTTAAGCTTATATTCTAGAATTTTTTGATGCCACATTATTTTAATCAAATGCATTTTTAGTTCTTTTTTTTTTTTTAAATCTCGAATCATCTCAAGTTCAACTGTCTTGTCTTTGATGGAGGAATCTGGCTGGCTCTGCTTCAAATCCTAATAATAAGACCTTTTTGTCCATTAAAGGTCTCTAAATAGGACTTACTCTTGCTTTAAAATCAAAAGAAAAAGGAAAGAAAAAACGTTGGCAGATTGGCATCTATTTATTTTCATAGCTATAATATATTGCCCCAATCTTGAACACCTAGACGATTGAATAGCCTTGCTAGTCTCAGTGTTATGATATTGAAAACTTTGGTAATGAGATTTCAAGACAATAGGCACATTTCAATAATCAATTACAGTAGTGGATTGTCACAACTGTTCAATAGCATGATCATATGAGAATTGTGGGTCAAAATGATGACAGGTAGCAGCTAGACCAAATATAAAAATACTTTATTGAAAAGTATAAAAGGACTGCTTGCCAAATTCTGGTTCAAATTTTGCTATTTGGTTGGTATTAACTTGTTGAGGTGGCTGGTTCAAAAGTCAGTCTGGTCATAGCTTTATGTATGATGATACATCAGGTTGCTTCGTACTTGTTGGTTGGTCGATGTTCAATAATAGGGAATGTTACCTTAAGTTTGGTTGGCGGTGACAGTCCCATTAATGATTAGTTTGAGATGATTTGAATTTGGTTTAACAACCAAACACAATTAGTTTAAGGGTTCTCTATACACTTGTGGTTTAGTCATTTGTTTTTTTTTTTTTTAAGCCCCAACATGTAAATCTAGTGTTGGATATTGGAGGTGATTGATTGATTATGACAATTCAGGTTTGCTTACATGCTTCCGTCACTGACATTATGTTTGGTTGTAACATAATATTACAATGTTGTATTAATATGACTATATATATATATATATATTATTTTTGTTAATTGTCAACGCAGCGAATGCACCGCTCCTCTATAACTGGTATAATGGTTTGTACTGATGCATTTTATGCATAACTGCTAGATTGGTGTTTGTCTAGATGGAAATATCAAATATCCCACAAGTATAAAGGCATTGATACAGTCATGTTGAAGCTGTTCTACCCACCCCTCATGCCCAGGTGCATATTGTTATAGCTAACTAGATTTATTATTTTTAAAGTAGAGGAGTAGCACAGTAGACATCTTTGAATGAATGTGCACATTTTTAGATTTGTGCATCGCATAATGTGTTCTCAATATTTAGAAGTTAAGTTATAGGTTCTAGGTTCCAATTGGTCCACCCCAGTGTATAGCCCATAACTACATTAATGTGAATTTTCAACTGAGTTTGGATGAATGAATGTAATTTAATTTATTAAATTAGATGAAAATGGTGCCCAAACATGGGAATTGGCCTACATGTTCATCAGTGCATCTAATGAAAGTTGCATCTTTTTCCTTTATGTTTCCTATTTCTTAGTACTTAATATCATAAGGCATGGGCATTGGACAAACACTATAAGTGTTATATAGCAATGGATGTGAAAGAATTCAGTTCATTTCAAGAAAAATTTAGGTGAAAAAGGATTGGAAATTAACACATAATATTATGATTGAAAATTGTTCCACAAAAAATGATGAAACAATATTATTTTAAATGACTCAATTATTTAGTGACTGACTTGAAATAAGATAAATTATGTGTTAATAAGACAAACGTTATTTATATGAAGGAGAAAATGAAGCCCAGCCACCGTCTTTGGGCGAAGGAAAAAAAAAAAGAACTTTACATTTTATAATAGTGATGATAATTCTATATGACTGAAAACAAGAAGAATCATTTTTAGCGATTTATTAGCCTTTTGCGACAATATATATCTCTGAAATTGACTTTTCTCAACGATTTAATGATAAATTGAAACACTATTTTCGTCATTTTTTAAGAGATTCGCGATGGAACAAAATCGTCGGGAATCTATGCTTTTTTCGACGATTTTTGCCTATCGCTGGGTTAAATGAAAAGTGAAATATTAATTTCGTCGAAAAGGCAGCGAATTAAAATTGCCAAAAATACATAAATACAACGATTATTTGGGGTTTGAGCAAAGATTCTGAATGCCGAAAAAGGCCTAATTTTTTGTAGTGGGAACGTAATTACACTTTTAAAAAAACTGCCAATGGACGAGAATGCACATATAACTTTCATATACTTACAGTTTTGGTTATAATAAGTTATTTCTATTAAAGATATAGTTATAATCTTTAAAAAATTGATTCACCTTTAATGTCATTTCTAACTAAAAAAGAAATTTTTTAATTTATTTTCGAACAAATATAACCTGTTTAAAAGTCATTTAAATATATGATTATTAAATACTAAATAAATTTTTAATAAGAATAATGTTACTATGCATTATGAATTTGCCCCTTCATTTTTTTTAAATTCTTTTTTCTTAATGGTTAAGGAAGTAACTATTAGTGAATTTGTATTTTTTTTATTTTTTAAAAATGTTTAAACATGTTTAAAAAATGTTTGAAAAAAAGAACAAAAGAAAGAAAAGAAAAGTAGAATTTGCCTTAGGCGGCACAAAGAATGCGAAGGCAGCAGAGTAGCACGACTCTTTTAATAATAATATTTATTACTTTAAGCTCTAAAAGCTATATTACCTACAATTCTAAGCATGTAGTCAACTTTTTCAACTTTTTAAAAAACCTAATTGTAGGTGGGGAGTAAAGCTGCGCTTGATTCCCAAACTCAATTAAGCTCAGCTGAGTTCAGCTTAATTTTAAGTTAAGTCTAACATCCAAACATTCAACTCTCAAATTACTAAACTCATCTGAACTCAAAATTTTCTTACACGTGGAACCTACAACCTTTTTCAACTTAAAACATATTTATATGTGGGACCCACAACATTTTTTTAATTTTCATAAAAAGTACGAAACTCATCTTAACATCCGAACACACTTTAAACTCAGTTTAGATGGGTCACACATAACTCCATCCACTACTCAACTCAATACTATTTATAAAAAACTCAATTCAGTTGAGCTCAGCTCAACATCCAAGCGCAACCTAAATCTAATTAAAGAGTATACTTTTATCAGCTGGAATGATGCCTCGGAAATGGGTGCATTAGGTAGGCAATGGGGCTGCAACTAAAAGAACGAAACCAAGAAACCTAGCTAGCTAGATATAGGCGGGCAGTATATCTAAATAGAGAGGTTTCATTAGAGAAGAATTAGTCTACATATAGTTCCTAAATAAAGACTACTCATACAAGCCCATACAGTTATGTTTAAAAAAAAATTGAAATTATAATAATACCCTTTTAAAAATCATGCTTTTTCTCCTTTTACTCCTATTCATCAATAAGACTGCACACGCAGTCCCCACTCAGAATTGCAAATAGAATTTATCTTTATTTAAAAAAAAATTTTGACTTTTCTTTTTCTTTTTAATTGTATCCTAAGCATTTAAGAGAAAATAATATAATATATATTTAATATTCATATATATATATATATATATATATATATATATATATATATATAACTGGTAGGAGTTTGGGGTGATATATATTTTAGAGAGAAATATAGCCCAGTTACCAGATTGTTAATCGAGTAAATAATCCCAACATGATCACCTCAAAAAATTAGTCGAACTTTTTTCTTCATTCTTCTTCTGTTCTTCTTTGTTTCTTCTGCAATTAGCTGCTGCTGACGCCATTTGAAGCCATGCGGCTCACCATGCATCACCGGCCACCTCCTCCTCTCTTCTCCACCTCCAACTTCCACCTCCTTCATCTTCACTTTACGGCGTGGCACTCGGCAATCAAAGTCCGAATCGCACTGTTAAGATGTCGTTCCTCAGGCACCACATGTCTGCACCATAATTGATCTCTCCTCCACAACTTGCAAAGCCAATTTCTACTTCTCTACCCGTGACCCACGCGACCACCTGCTACTGCCCATTGAAGCCAATCAACGATGGAAAACTCCAAAGGCCGAACCGCCATGATCGGTCTATATATAGGGCCGAGCCCTTCAATTTTTTGGAATTCGACTACTGAAAATCATCTCAAATTTAGTTGTTTAGATTTTAGTTTTGTGAATCTGTGTTGGTAAAATTCGAAAGTTGGAGGATTTAGTTTATGTGCTTGGTGTTGTCCATAGAAGCCATGAGCTTCATTCGGGTCTTGGGAAATTATTGGGGTTGCCGAGAGTGTAATTTTCATCCTCGTGATCTTCTAGAATTTTTCCCGTCTTCTATTGTGAGTAATTTTTCAAAGTGTAATCCATTTGATTTAAATATCGTTAAATTAATTGTATTTTGTTGAGAATTAAATTGTATTTTTATTGGAGAATTAAATTGTATTTTGATGGCCTTTTGATGGCGGGGTTAGAGGATGCCTAGCCACGTATGCGCCTAGCGTGGAACTGAGCATCGCTTGTTACGAAGTCTCATGCACGGACGTTACCCGTGGTGTGACGATGAGAGCCAGGGTATGCAAACAGTCCATAGAAGAGGCCGTAGTGCATGCATATTAAAATAATGAATATATATATATATATATATATATGGGCCAAATGGGATTTCCCATTTGGCGTGAGTGGTTAAATGTGTATTTTTGAGAAATATGTAGAAATTGATCTTTTGATCGTACATGGTGGAGTTGATTATATTAATGCATTTTAAATCTCTTGGATGTTATTTTGGTTAAATACTTGCTCAGATGTCATAATCTCATGTGGTGTTTTATCCTGCGGTTCCGTCTTATGGTGCCGTAGATTTTGACGCAGAGGCTGGGTATAAGCCTGAAGGACCAGCTCTGCTGGAGGCATGATTTGCCGTTATGGGATTTATTTCCCTTATGTTATTTGTTTTTCTTTAAGTTATATGTTGGATAACTGTAAATCCTGGTAAAGAATGTTTTATTATCTTTCTGGTACTTAATAAAGAAAGATCTGTTTATTTCGCTGCGAGTATTATATTGTATACTTATTGCATATTGTACACACTCTGAGCACTTGTCGTTGGGGTGCGTGATCCGTGTGATCAACATCCCGGTGTCACGAACTCCACTAAAATAACACGTGGGGGTCGAGGGCGCCACAAATTCTATATTGTCGGAAATAAGAAGAATCATTTTCGACGATTTATTAGCCTTTTGTGATGATATATATCGCTGAAATTGACTTTTCTTAACGATTTAATGGTAAATCGAAACACCATTTTCGTCTTTTTTGAGAGATTTGTGACTAAACAAAATCATCGGAAATATAAGCTTTTTTCGACGATTTTTGTCTATTGCTGGGTTAAATCAAAGGTGAAGAATTAATTTCGTCCAAAAGACAGCGAATTAAAAATCGCAAAAAATACACAAATGCAGAGATTATTTAAGGTTTTGGCGACAATTCTGAATGTTGTAAAAGACCTGATTTCTTGTAGTGCAAAATGTAATTACAATTTTAAAAAAATTGTCAATGGGCGAGAATACACATATAACTTTCATATAATTACAGTCTTTGATTATAAGATTTTATTTCTATTAAATATATAGTTATAATCTTTAAAAATTAATTGACCTTTTATGTCATTTCTAACTAAAAAAGATTTTTTTTAAAATTTATTTTCAAACAAATATAACATGTTTAAAAGTCATTTAAATATAATTACTAAATAACTTTTTAATAAGAATAATGCTACTAAGCTTTTTTAATTTGTCTTTTTATTTTGACTGTTTATGTATATAAATTTTTAAAAATTTTTTTGATGATTAAGTATGTGATTATTAATGTATTTGTATTTTTTTTCTTTTAAAAATATTTAAAATAAAAAAAGAAAAAAAAAAGAAAAGTACAATTTAGCTTAGGCCGCACATAGAATGGCAGGCGGCACTACTCTTTTAATAATAATATTTATTACTTTAAGCTCTTAAAGCTATATTACCTACAATTCTAAGAATGGAGTCAACTTTTTCAACTTCTTAAAAAACCTAACTGTAGGTGGGGAATAAAATAAAAATAAAGCTACCATGCCGCTTGAAGATGACCACTTTACTTGACCGCCTGACGTGGCCCATGCCACATTGCCATATGAAGACAAAAAAATGAAGAAAATCACGATTCATGTGTTCAACTCAGTTCTGCGTGTGTAACCAAGCCCAAGCCCCCATCTCGCAGCAACCTACTCCCTTACCAATACACAGAGACAACTACCTAGAAACTATCGGTGAGTCCAGCCAAGCGACAAGGTCACAGCTACCTAGTAGAGACGAAGAATTTTTTTTTTTTTCAAAAGCACCTATAATTTTTACCTTTTGCTTTCGGCGTGTAGTGACTCATGAGGGTGGGACGAAGCGATATGGTGGCTTCGAATTGCCTCGAATGTGGTGAGAATTAAATACTGTGTAGAGTCGAAAATGGTGGTTTGAAAATACTGGGTTGAAAAAATCGCCGGAAATGGGATCGATAATGTTGGTCGGTGCCGTTAGGTAGGGGAGGAGGTGGCTAAGAGATGGAGGCTTGGGTTTAAATATACCTACAGAACTGAGTTGAACACACAAATCATGTTTTTCTTCATTTTTTTGTCTTCATGTGACGATGTGGCATGGGCCACGTCAGGCGGTCAAGTAAAGCGGTAATCTTCAAGCGGCATAGTAGCTTTATCCTAAATCTAATTAAAGAGTATGCTTTTATCAGCTGTTTTGATGCCTCGGAAACAGGGAATGGTGCAGCAAAAAGAACGAAACCAAGAAACCTAGCTACCTAGATATAGGTGGGCATAATATCTAATTAGAGAGGCTTCATTAGAGAAGAGTTACCGGCCGTTTGGACGACGAGGTATTTTAAGGTATTTTATGAATAGTAATAAAAAAATAAAATAAAATATTAAATAATAATAAATAATAGTAAAAAGTAGATAAAAATTAATAATAAAAAAATGAATAATAATGAAATATTTTTAGAATATTTGAAAATATCTCAATACTTCAGTACACATTCAATTCTTAAATAGAGACTACTCATACAAGTCTATACAATTATATTTAAAAAAAATTTAAAATTATAATAATATCCTTTTGAAAATCATGCTTTTTCTCTTTTTATCCCTATTCATCAATGAGACTGCACACGCAGTCCCTTACTTAAGACTGCAAATAGAATTTATCTTTATTTATATAAAAATTTTGACCTTTTTTCTTTTTCTTTTTCTTTAAACTGTTTACTAAGCATTTAAGAGAAAATAATATAATATATATTTTATATAACTGGTAGGAGTTTGGGGCGATCTATATTTTAGAGAGAAATATAGCCCAGTTACCGGATTGTTAATCGAGTAAATAATCCCAACACGATCACCTCAAAAAATTAGTCGAACTTTTAGGGTGATTTAGAAGCGATCACCACAACTGACAATGGAGATCGAACGAAGAATAATATACTCGCAGCATAATGAAAGAAATTAGAAACAATAGAAATATAAATGTAAAATATAATAGAAATTAAAATGGAAAAGAGGAGAAAGAGAAAGAGAATGTGAGAGATATATATATTATAAAGTGAATTATATCTTGATCATTAAGAAAATTAAATTTCTAATATATTATCTCTAACATATATATAAAACTGTACAAATAATGGAAATAGAAGAAATCCTATCAAATGCTAAAAAGCAAAGCAAACAAACAGGATTAATTCTACTACAATTCGCTCGAGATCAGCTCAATCAAATTTAAATTAGACTCGGATTATTTATTAAATGATCTTTTGTGAACACAAAATTATGATTTTTTTTTTCCTGAATGCAATAAATTTAATTAAAACTAAAAATATATATGCCAATACGAGGGTATGGCATCGAAACCCAACAAATACCACAAAACAGAAATTTCCAAAACTGCATACAATAAAACAAACAAATGGGAAATAAAACCGAAATTAAGGTATATTCCTTATGAATATAATAATAAAAAAACGATGTATAAATAATATATACATTCACGAAAAATACGCATAATATATATACTTTGTCAAAATTCGGCAATTTGTAAATTAAACAAGCTCGACATATCTCGCTTGAATAATAAATAAATTATTTTAAACGTGAAATATAAATGTCAAAAAAAAAAAAATTAATAAATCCATGCAACTTTGACGTTAAATTAACCTACATTAATTCACCAAAGTTCAAGGAGCATATAATACGTACAAATATTACACGATAAATATTCCAACCCGTGGTAGTTGATCTGAATGTTATTTACTCTCATATATTAATGATGATCAATGCTTCGTACGCACGTAGGTGTAGCATATATAATATGGCCCTATTTTTCATGAATGGTCCCAGTTTTTCCGATTCTCTTCAAGTACGTACTATAGGGTTGTTAGCATTGTGGATGGCCGGCTTCAAGTAATTAATTAAGAATTTCAGCCCTACTTAAAACGTATATATATATATATATATATATATATATACTGTCGTTGTATGTACACAGTACTGCTCGCTGTGATCAGCAAGGACGTACGAGCTGAGGAGGATCGGAAAGTAAAAAAATAAAAAAATGGTGTTGAACTTTTTGTGGACGATTGCTGCAGTTTTACTGGGTGGCTACGCTGTTGTGTTTTGGTTTCTGAAGAAGGTGAATGAGTGGTATTATGTTGGCAGATTGGGAAAAACTGAGTTCCCACTTCCTCCTGGTGACATGGGATGGCCTTTTCTTGGAAACATGCCGTCTCTCTTCAAATGTCTAAAAGCTGGAGACCCTAATTATTACATTGACCACCTCATCTCCAGGTGATCGACCTCTCTTTCTTTCAAGTCTCTGATCTTAAAGATCACTACTCCATGCATGCAAAGAAAGATATCATGACTTAATTTGCTGTAATTGAAATCATGCATTGTACTTAACATGATGTACGTGTACTGTACGTATACATGTTTTAATATTTTGTTGGAGACATGACAGATATGGGAAGACAGGAATCTACAAGACCCACATCCTTGGGTGCCCAACCATCATCGTTTGTCGACCGGAGTTAAACCGGCGTGTAGTAACAAATGAAGAGCAATTCGGGCTAGGCTATCCAAAATCAGCCATCCTTTTAGCAGGAGAAAAATCTCTACACAATCTAACGGTGGCAGAACACAGACGTCTGCGCAAACTGATAGCGTCTCCATTGAATGGGCAGGAAGCAATTGAAATGTATATTAAACACATAGAGAAGAACGTGATTCAGTCGTTGGATGAGTGGGCGAGCATGGAAAAGCCAATCGAGCTCGCCAAAGAGATGGGTAGAGCTGTTTTCAAGGTCAACGCCTTCGTTTTCCTTGGCGATATCAAGGAATCAACTTTTCAGGCAACCGACAAAATATTTCATGATTATCGTCTCGGACTTATGGTTCCGGCCATAAATATCCCCGGTTCCACATTCCATAAAGCACTCAAGGTAAAGTTTCTTCGTTAATTATATATATTTAAAAATGATGAGAATTGAGATTCTGATCTCGATCCGAACATTAGTAATTAACATGTCATCGATCAATGCATCAGGCACGAAATAAGTTGGTAAAGATCATTCGATCTGTCTGGGAAGAAAAGAAGGCGATGGCTAAAAGTAATGAACCCGAGAGAAAGAAATATATGATTGATTTGCTTATGGATGTTGAAGATGAGAACGGAAAACATCTGGATGATGAGCACATTGTAGATCTGCTACTCACTTCCTTAGCAGCTGCTTTTGATGGCAGCACAATGGTTTCCTTATGGGCTATGATGCACCTTGCAGGAAATCCTCAAGTCTACAAAAAAGTCAAGGTATATAGTCATGATGTGCAATATGCATGCATGCAGTACTCTGATTAATTATCATGATCAACTAGTCTTCGCCTATAAAAAAAAAATACAAAAATAATAAAAGAAAAATCCTCATGATGAAGTCTTGATCATGCCGATCATATGTCTAATCATTTATATTCATTCTGATATATAAATATATAAATATATATATATATATATATATATATATTTATATATATGACTCAATGATCAGGAGGAGCAAGTGGAGATCGTAAGTAGAAGACCATCTACCCAAAAAGGATTGATCCTGACGGAGATTAAACAAATGCACCATCTTGCTAAGGTATATATGGATCAATGATTTTCTGCTCATTGTTTTTAACATGAACTAATTCATATATATTTTCTATGCCTAAAAACATCGTATACATAAGACACAATCTACCAGATTCTTAACAACTATATATAAGAGGAGAATGATACTAATAGGCATAAATCTCGTTTGAAAAAAAAAAAAAAACTATAGTGGTATATATTACTTACATATATAGTGTTTTTGTGTGCGGTTATGTTACAAATCCTTATGTATTAATTAATAAGCTGCATATACATATATATATGAATTGATCATAGGTCCACAAAACATTCACAAAAAAACTAACTCACAAAGTAACATATATAGCATGATGTGGTTCATCAGATTTGCTTTATAACAAAGAAAGTTTTATAATTCAATGCATTATATATATAAAGCAACATTATTATGTGAAGTAGTTTTTTGTAAATTTCTTTATGGACCAATTATTTTCCTAGATATATAAATATATATATATTTATATATATACTCCCTACGTTTTGTCGTACAGGTGATCGACGAAATGTTGCGCATGATAAATTTTTTAGCACTATTCCGAGAGGCGAAAATCGATGTTAGCATCAATGGTAATATTAAATATTTCTTGAGTTTCCTTTCTTAATTAATTATATATATAATTATTATTGGCTCATGAGAAGGAAGTAATTTGATTTCCAGGATACACCATACCAAAAGGATGGAAAGTTTTGGCCTGGAATGGAGCTGTTCATATGGATCCGGAAATATATGAAAACCCAAAAAACTTTGATCCCTCAAGATGGGAAGTAAGTCGTTTGAAACATTAATTTACAATTAAGTTTATAAATACTGTTTTTGTTCTTCTTTTTTAACTATATAAGTGGGTACGTACGTTAATGTCATTTCTCTTGAAATAGAATATGAGTGTCAAACAACCAGGGGCTTTCATGCCCTTCGGAGCAGGAACCAGATTTTGTCCTGGAAATGAACTGGCCAAGCTTGTCATAACCATTTTCCTTCATCATTTTCTGCTAAATTACAAGTGAGTTTCCTGGCCTTCACCCATGACCTTTTTGGGAAAGCTAGCATTCATTTCTTAATTTACATTCTGATCCAATAGATCGATCAATGATACCATAAGAATTTAAAGGTTTATTCATTATCAGATTTTTGTAATTAAAATGACTATTTACGAGAAGAATGACTCACTCTTATCCTAAATAGTCATTTTCATTCTAAATATCTTATCACAAATAAGCGTTTTTAAATTCTAATTGCCGATGGTTTATTAATACTATATATTATATTACGAGTGCAGGATGGAGCGAATTAATCCAGAATCCCCAGTACGCTACACGTATGGTCCCTTGCCTGCGGACAACGGCCTCGTCCGATTCACAAAGACAACAACATAAAATTAATACATCTGCAGCTTGCTAGCTTCAGTTATATATATATATATATATATATATATATATATATATATATATATAAAAGTTTCTTGCACTGTTGTTACTATATATATATATATATGTAATAATTATGCATGAATAAATTGTTAAGTTGTTTATATTATCAACCTCCGATTGAACAGTACTCAGGTACTGTTTGAATGGTCTGTCGTGAGGATTAATGATTAAACAGCTCCTAATTACTATTAATTTAAGCTATAACAGCTCCTTTAATTATTTTTTTTATCTCCTTATAGTCATCAAATGGTTATTTCTTTCATTTCCCTATTTCAGGTTTAATTTAATTCTTTATTTATACACACGTTAATGAAATGCAATGGAATCAAACAACCAAGAATATTTAATTATCTTAATTATCTTGTTCTGAGTTTTCTCCAATCAACTTTCCCTTCCTCTATTCGCGTAAGAGTTAGGGTATCCATGCAGTTTCAGTATTTCTATGTTACAATGATCGATGCATTTTGTCTCAAAAGCTTATATTAATTTTTATCCTAGCACTTCCCCCCTATGGAAGTAAGACCCCTCCTTTAATACATAGACTCAATATGTGAAATAGTTAATTGAAATGAAGGTTGACATTTGGGGGTGTAGGTGCTACTCCCTGGGTTCCTACCTTTGTCAACCTGCTTTGGCAGCTCGGGGGCTCGAGGCAGGCCTATCGAGAATAAGGGAGTAAGGATCAAGCCCAAGTGATGCCAAAGCACAAGCTGGATTTGTTCGCCTAGAAGCCGACAGGCTTATAAAATTACTGACTTAGGTTTGAACTTCATTGCACCTCAAACTCTAACCAAACTCTCTTTAAACCCTAAAATGAAGCCCACTCGTTTAAGGCTAGGGTTGTAAAAAAAAACCTGAGAACAGAAAAACCAGTCTAGACTGGTTGCTTCGGTCTAGTTTTGGACCAGTTCAGTCCGATTAAATCGAAATAAATGCTTTGTATAAAGTATGTAGAGGAATGATAAATGAATGAATGAAAACCTATATTAGTATATATTTTCAGTATGAAATAATGCTTATTGAGTATTCGACTCATTTTGTTTTTATGTATACCCCTCCCCCTCCTACAAAATGAGAACGAAGTATCAAAACAGACATGGCCCAAGGGAAAGGTGATTGAAGCCTAAGCAGCCTTTATTAAATGTATGAACTCATATTTTGTAAAAGGACTATATGTTTTTATTTAATGAATACCACTACAAACTCACTTTTAATTTATAAAGTAGGTTAAATTTTTAACCACCAAATCTTTTATATTCTGGGAAGGAAATGAACAAGTGTTAAAAAATTCAATAATTCTCATATCATTTTTTAAAACTATTTATTAAAGGCTCACCATCAAGGGCGGGTGTTACAATGGAAGAGGAATTCTTACCATGGTGGGAAGGTGTAGAGGTAGCATGCTGATTTTGATAAGATCTTGTGTAACGACTCGGTGATTCCGGTCCCCTACATATTTATTGCACGAGTTAGACTCATTTTAGAATTTAAGATATCGACCTTGAAGATTTTTCTCATTTTAAAGTCATCAGTGATTGTGGTCCCCTACATAGTCTCATTACTCCCAATCCTACGTTAAATGTTAAATGAACGGTTAAAGTATATTTTTAAATTTTAAAAACCCTTCTCGGATTATGACCACTTGTTCCGTCAGTATCCCTCTCTATATTCTCGGTTGATCATGACTGAGTCTTCAGTAGATTAGTAACCATACCCGATCTTGACTCTACAGTAGTCACATATGGATTTCCATTTAAACACATCAACACCTTTCTTCCATTTATATATCTCCGCTCCCTTTACGATCTCAAAGCACAACTACCCATTATCACAGCAACCATTCCTTCACATTCAGATCCTTCCTCACATCTTCAACAGCCCTACCACCACAAGTAGTACAAACGGAAAGCCCACCATGAAAGCCACACGTCAAACAAAGCACCCTAAGCCACCTTGCCCCTCCTTGCACAAATCCATGTTTCACCGCCACATTTAGAGGAGACCCTAGTAGCTCCACCATTGTAGGCTCGGCTTAGCCACCTAGATCCACTATACTTTCTTTCCATAAGAAATACACACCCCTCTTCCTCTCCTCTCTCTCGCTTTGTTGACTTTCTTTGTTAACGGCACTGTCTCCTTTCTTCCATGACCACCATGCCTCAGAAAAATCTTTTGTTGCTGCCGTTGTAGCCTTGGCCCAGTCACCACCATTGCACTCTGATCTCTTCTCGGTAAGCCCAGACCCTTTGTCGCACGTGTCTATTTCTCTCAGTAAGCTCTCTAATTTCCTTCCTCATGCCCTTTCACTTTCCTTAACTGAACATCTGCTTCTCTCTCACCTAACCCCATTTATTTTCAATTACTTTATTTTCTAAGCCTTGACATGTGGCCTTCTATTGCTTTAGCTTTCAATTTTTCATGTCGATGAGGAAGATAGGAGAAAGATGCACCCCGAGCTACATAGCTTCATGGACAGGTATAAGGAGATGCCTAAGAGGATGAGAGGATCATCGTTGGTTGACCAGTTGCTCAACAACACTAACTTGCCCTATAGTGCAGAGGTGATGGCGGCACCACTCCTACCCAAGTCCAAAATCCCATTAATGGAAATGTATGACGGATCCAAATATCCTCTCGAGAATTTGGAGACTTTCAAGGCTCACATGACTCTCCACGGTCCCTTGGGTGAGACTCACACTATAGTAAATGGTGCAATGGGGTATTGGTGAAGAAATTGAACGGCAAGTGGAGAATGTATGTTGACTTCACTGATTTGAACAAAGCATGCCCGAAAGAAAATTTTCCACTACCTTGCATCAACCTGATACTAGACTCCATGGCGAGACATTGCATGCTGAGATTCATGGATGCCTACTCAGGGTATAATCAGATTCGGATGAACCCCGACGACGAAGAGAAAACATCATTCATAACAAACCAAGGGTTGTATTGTTACCTAGCCATGCCATTTAGATTGAAGAATGCGAGAGCTATCTATCAGAGGTTGGTTAATTGCATGTTCAAAAAAAAGATAGGGTGCAACATGGAAGTTTATGTGGATGATTTACTCGTCAAGAGTAAGGAACTCGAACATCCCCTGGAAGACCTATGAGAAACCTTTACAGTGCTGCGCCGGTACAAGATGAAGCTGAATCCGGTGAAGTGCTCCTTCAAGGTAGACTCGTGCAAATTTCTAGGTTTTATGGTATTAGAAAGGGGAATAAAGGCCAACATAGAAAAGAACAAACCAATAATGGATATGATGCCACCTTGAAACATAAATGAGGTACAAAGGCTGACAGGATGGGTAGAAGCACTAAATAGATTCGTCTCCAGGTCAACGGCACAATCCTGGAATGACGAATGCAACCAGGCATTTGAGACACTCAAGGAATATCTAGCCAACCCACTGCTCGTAAACTAGGCGGGTTAGGGAAAATCTTAAACTTATACTTGTTGATTTCCCTTAGCAAGATCTCGACAACCTTAGTAAGGGAGATGAAAGGTTCCAAGAAACCAATGTACTACACAAGCCATGTCTTTCGGGGAGTAGAGACGAGATACCCCTGAATGGATATGTTAGCTTTCGCACTAGTAATCGTGGCAAGACAGTTAAGGCCATATTTCTAAGCTCACCCGATCAAGGTCCTAACGGAAGCTCCTTTGAAGAAGATACTGCAAAAGTTAGATGCCACTGGTTGCCTAATGAATTGGTCGATCGAGCTAAGTGAGTTTGACATCGAGTACATTCCTTGGAACATGGTGAAGGGACAAACTCTGGCAAACAGCCGAATTCACTGAGTTCCCAAAAGAAGTCCCAAACGCACCAACAAGAAACCCCTGATAGGTCTTCATTGAAGGCTCGTCCTACTGCGCTGGAGGGGGAGCTAGGGTGCACATCACAACGGCTTGTCCTACCACCACCAAGCACATTTTTATTCTCTATTGTCTCTGTTCTCTTGAACATTTTATTGGTTGTCTCAACCATCATAAAATCAAATGGAAATATTGAGTATTTGTTGAAGAGACTTTCAAGATCTCAATTTACTGAAGGAATGTAGCATCAATATTTTTTATGTTTTTCGGTTCAAATGTGAATACTATATTTGTTAGTGGAAGAAAGATGACGAAATCTTTGTGTTGTTTTGTTTTGAGGTCAAGGAAGAAATTCACAAATTACTCTACTGTAGTCATTCCATCTACGACTATAAATAATCTTCAAGACAATTGTAATTTATATTTCCTCAAGCCATCATCACTCCAGTCAGTTTTAAAATAATACAAGAGTATCATTGAGTGGATGTCAACGTACATAGACATTTTTCTAGTTTTATCTCTATATGTATCAACTATTTTCAACTACAAATGATCATGTGGAAATAAGTGTTGCCCACCAATGAGTAGTTATTCTACACTTTTGACATAAATGATTGTTAACGTCGGTTAAAGTCGTGCTTCGTACATTTTTGGATCAGGTTCCAACAACTCAGATCTTTAAAGTTGGACCTGCGAAAATGAAGAAGAAAAAAGAAGCTGGGACAAGGCTGACTTAGAGCCAGGTAGTCTTCGATGCTAAAGTTAATAGAGTATGAGTATTTTAGATGTTTGTAAATAATGAGAAAGTCTAGAGCTTTTTTGTACCTAGGAATTACTATTTATATCGAGGAGTTTGGGGGACAGATTGTGCCTGCCCCCGTGGTGCCCATGCCCTTTTTACTTTTCCTTTTGTCAATATGACATGGCTTTTCGATAGTGTCATTAATGTGGGGTGTTGCTCGGGTAGTGGTGCCCTTTTTGCTGTCCATTTCTTGGATGCGCTTTACCCCGCCTATTCCTTTGGTTTTTCCATTTTGCATTGTCGTGCTTTATTTTCATATGCAACTGGGCCCTTTAGCCTATGACGAGATGTGCTTGCCACTTTTCCTTGGTGCAGCATTGGAGCAGTCGATCAACCAAGCCCGCACTCCATCGGGGAGATGTTAGGATGCCTCAAGCCAACCTACTCCTTTAACCCTGAGGAGGTAATTTCTTTGGAAGGCTGTGAGGCCAATTCGTTCTTTATTGTGATGGGAGTCTGGATAAGTAGTTGATTGGCCGAAAGGCTAAGCCTGCTCTCCTTTGCGGGAAGCAAGAGATTCTCCCAAAATACATAGAAAACAACTCTGAATAATATTGATTAATAATAAAATTTGAAATTATTTTATGAAGCCCACAAGCCAGACATAAATAGTTGTAAAATTTGAAATTATAAAGATTTTTCCAAAATTGAAAAAATCTAAATTATTGTATGAGAAATTAATACATTAATAAATAAGAATCCTACTAAATTTTGGTCAAAATCAAAATCAGAATCATTTCCAAACTTAAAACCAAATAATTACTAACAAAGCAAGAATGATCATAAATATATGATTCGAAGGAAAATAACTAATATTGCCTAAAGTCCAATAAAGATATTAAGTTTTTCCTTCCATATTTGTACAGATTTATCTTCTTAAGATAGTATTTCAATGCAATCAACGTAGAATCTGGACCTAGATACCCATATCAATTTGGGTTTGCATCAATCTGAGCAGCCTCTCGCGCAACTCGCCCCTACTACCCCAAGGGGTGGTAATTTGTTTGGGTAGTCTGTGACTGAACCCACTCCCACTCGTCGAGAAAGCCAGTACATGCAAGGAAGCTTCTCTCGGAGTCGACAAGATAACGAGACCATGAACGAGAAAAAGAGTACCTTGCCTTAATTGAAAAACACAAGAAAGATGTCAAATATTACAAGATGCAGCTTGATGAAATGAGGGATGAAATGTGAGTCCTTCGTGAGAGGCAAAATGAAACTGATAAAATGTTGAATATGTTCTTCAAAAATTTCCCATCTTTCACAGAGTCTCTCCTGGAGAGACTCAGTGAGCTGCCTTTAGAAATCATGGGAATGGCTTTTTTGTGTATTTTGGGCACTTTTTGGTAGTGGAAGAATGTGGTTGGCCAATATATAAATATAAACATATACATATATATATATATATATATATATATATATATATATACACACACACACACACACACACATATATATATAAATATGAAGCGGAATGTTGTCTACTTTTGTATTGTGGGAGACTTTGGGCAGTTGAGGGATATTCTTGGCTTTACTGTATGAAAGTTTGGTTATATCCTGATGAGTTGTTCCAATTATATATCTAGACGACTGTTGGGTAAGGATCTGACTGGCGTGGGCTTAAAAGAATTGCAGCACCTTGAATAGCAATTAAGTGAAGGATTATTGTCAGAGAAGGAGATGAAGGTTCTATAGAAGTTTTATTTTCCTTTGATTCCTTCTCCTAGATTTTATTTTACACATTAATTTTTTTTTTCAAATATCATATTTTGGGGTTATAATTAATATTTAATTTTATGAGAATAGAAAAGGCCTTAACAAACCGTTCCATCAATTCAGGAGCAATTATTGATCGAGCAGCTGGTCCACAATCTAGAATGCAGATACGTTGGAGCCTTTTCATTGCTTGAAAGTTGCAATTTGATCCAAAATATTGAGCAACTGAGATTACATCTATCCTTATTTGCAAGTAAAATATCTTAACATTGTTGTTTGGCCTTTACAAACCTTTTCCCCCTTTACAATTATCTTAACATTGTTGTTTTTTATTTAGTTAATACTTGAGTTTTGCAAATAGCACTTTTTCGCCAAAAGTTACAGCATGTCAGGTTCTTTCCTAATATGAATTTGAGTTAGAAAATCTATTGGAGTTCGGCAAGGTTATTCTTTAGGGTGGCACTACAGCCATCGATTTTGGGTCCCGATTAGTGTAATTCATCTTGTTTTCTTATGCATTTTTTAAGAATTTTAATCATTTTAAAAAAATAGGATCATCCTTAAAAAACAATTCATTAATTACTAAGTAAAAAAATTTAAAAATATGTCTGGAGACTTTGGGAAACAAAGCACGTCCCTACTCTTTGTTCTTGCAATTAGTTCATAAGATCCCATGAACTATGTAGTGTGCACGCTGGTATAAGGGTTTCTTTGATTCAACCCCAAACTATTTCTAGTTACTAGTTACTAGTATCTTTTCTAGTGTTTCAGTTTGATGTTTACATTTTATATTTTGTCTTGTATAAGGGGATCTTATGAGAATTTACTTTGAATTTTTTGTTTATCCAGAAAGGTGGGGAACCAAACAGTCTTAAATAAAAGGCATGTCAAAATGAAGTGAGGATGGAGCAGACTACAAATGGTTTGCTTTTGTTTGGAGGAGTAGAAGTTTATTTTACAATTTCTGTCAAGAACTACAACGCGGATGGTTTTGGGCTGTACTAGATGGGGAGGGATGCAATCATACAGCAGATGCTGGAGGGGCTAGATGGTGTAGTATCAATCTGAGTTGCTAGTTTTTTACATAGATTATTTCAGTTGTTGTTCTTTTTTATTCATGCCAACATGCATTTTCTATTTGTATGCTAAGTTAGCCAAGTGTTCTTTGACTACCTTGCTTTGAGGTTAGTCTAGAGAGATCTTCAAAAGATGCATCCTACTGATGGTCACCATGATTGGGATGTTGTTAATGTCTAGATTAATATTTGTCTGTCACATCACATGGGGAAATCCTACATCTTAATTTCTTTGGTTTTTGTAGGACTCACAACTGAACTCAGGTGGTGGTCAAGCAACACTTTGAAGGTTCAATCATTTTCTAGTTTTCAAATAAAAATACCCTTGTGATAATTGTCCAACTCAGGGTGACCATAGCTGCAATGATATATGTTAATGAAGAATCCATGTCTTTTTTACAACTGAAGCATCTCAAAATGGAAATTCCGTGCGTGGGCCTTAAAATGGAAGACCAAATACACCTCAAACAAATATGAATCAAGCAATGGCTATGCTGTCAATGTTGGGTGCAGGTGCTGCTCCCTTAGCTATAGTTGTTGTTTTTATGGAGTGATAAAGTTTGGCCATGTCTTTATGCATGACTAAGTCTATATCTAACAATATATTTTTATCAAACACAAAAAATATGACACATGTAGGTCAAACTTTCAGCTTTAGCTTATGAGTACATATCTCTAAGTGTGGTTTACTTAGACATAAATGATGCACTATGCATGCATTAGCATCATATACATTTATAATATTAATCACACAAATAATGGCAAACACCTATTGAAGATATTGAATGACTAAAAAAAGTTTTGTTAAGTAAAGGTTTTGTTATTTGTTATTTGTAACCAGGAAATTATAGTAAGGTGTTGTTTTTTTTTTTTTTGGTTGGTCTTAGAGGGTTCTCTACTATATTCAGATTTTAATGTAGAGATCTTGCATTAACATATAAAAAGTGACATAGAATAGTGTAAAAGGACAACTTAACTGGCAAAAATTGATATTAACTAGTTTGAGAGTTACAAGTTTTCCACGTTGTCGGATAGTGATGATACAGGCACTAACGACAATCAGAATGTCAATATGCGTTTTAAGCTTATATTCACGAATTTTTCAATGCCACGTTATTTTAATCAAATGCATATTTTGTTCCCATTTTTTTTTAATTATCTCGAATCGTCTCAGGTTCAATTGTCTTGCCTTTGATGGGGGAATCTGGCTGGCTTCGCTTCAAATCTTATCGGTAAGACCTTCCTCTCCATTAAAGGTCTCCAGATATGACTTACTCTTACTTTAAAATGAAAAGAAAAAGGAAAGAAAAAACATTGGTGGGAAATTGGCATCTATTGATTTTCATAGCTATAATATATTGGCCCAATCTTGAACACCTAGACGATTGAATAACCTTGCTAGTCTCGGTGTTATGATCTTGAAGACTTTAGTAATGAGATTTTAGGATAATAGGCACATTTCAATAATCTATTACAATAGTGGATGGTTACAACTATTTAATAGCACGATCCGATGAGAATTGTGGGTCAAAATGATGACAAGCAGCAAGCTAGACCAAATAGAAAAATACTTTATTGAAAAGTATAAAAGGACTGCTTGCCAAATTCTAGTCCAAATTTTGCTATTTGGTTGGTATTAACTTGTTGAGGTGGTTGGTTCAAAACTCAGTCTAGTCATAGCTTTATGTATGATGATACATCAAGTTGCTTCGTACCTGTTGGTTGATCGATGTTCAATAGTAGGGTTTGTTACCTTAAGTTTGGTTGGCAGTGACGGTCCCATTAATAATTAGTTTGAGATGATTTGGGTTTGGTTTAACGACCAAAGACAATGAGTTTAAGGGTTCTCTATACACTTATGGTTTAGTCGTTTGGTTTTTTTTTTTTATAAGCCCCAACATGTAAATCTGGGTGTTAAATATTGGAGGTGATTGATTGATTATGAATAATTCAGGTTTGCTTACATGCTTCCGTCATTGACATTATGTTTGGTTGTAACATAATATTACAATGTTCTATTAATATGACTATATATTTTTTATTTTTGTTAACTGTCAACGCAGCGAATGCACTGCTCTTTTATAACTGGTATAATGGTGTGTACTGATGCATTTTATGTATAACTGCCAGATTGGTGTTTGTCCAGATGGAAATATCAAATATCCCACAAGTATAAAGGCATTGATGCAGTCATGTTGAAACTGTTCTACCCACCCCTCATGCCCAGGTGCATATTGTTATAGTTGACTAGATTCATTATTTTTAAAGTAGAGGAGCAACACAATTGACATATTTGAATGAATTTGCACATTTTTAGGTCTGTGTGTCGCATAATGTGTTCTCAATATTTAGTAGTTAAGTTGTAGGTTCTAGGTTCCAATTGGTCCACCCTAGTGTATAGCCCATAACTACATTAATGTGAATTTCCAACTGAGTTTAGATGAATGAATGTAATTTACTTTATTAAATTAGATGAAAATGGTGCTCAAAGAGTTGAACATGGCAATTGGCCTACATGTTCATCAATGCATTTAATGAAAGTTGCATCTTTCTCCTTTATGTTTCCTATTTCTAAGTACTTAATATCATAAGGCATGGGTGTTGGATAAACACTATAAGTGTTATATAGCAATCGATGTGAAAGAAGTTAGTTCATTTCAAGAAAAAATTAGGTGAAACGGATTGGAAATTAACACATAATATTATGACTAAAAAGTATTCCACAAAAAATGATGAAACAATATTATTTTACATGACTTAATTATTTAGTGACTGACTTGAAATAAGATAAATTATGTGTTAATATGACAAACATTATTTAGATGAAGGAGAAAATGAAGCCCAACCACCGTCTTTGGGCGAAGGAAAAAAAATGAACCAAAGCAGCCTTGCGATGAAAGTGAAACTCGTTGGAAATGAACACTTGAAAATTGGAACACATCTTTGGTTGCAATTTGTGATCATTGCAAAAAAGTTACAGAGGTTATTGTGGTTATTGCGGCGATGTGAATAATCGATGCAATTGTAGCTATTTCAGCGATTAGTATGCGACATAATAAGTGGATATCAGTTGCAGGTATCTATACCAACAACACAATTACCCGCTAGGAATACATAATAGCGACGATAATTCTATATCGTCGGAAACAAGAAGAATCATTTTCGACGATTTATTTGCCTTTTGCGACAATATATATCACTGAAATTGACTTTTCTCAATGATTTAATGGTAAACTGAAACACCATTTTCGTCATTTTTTAAGAGATTTGCGACAAAACAAAATCATCAGGAATATAAGCTTTTTTCGAAGATTTTTGCCTATTCCTAGGTTAAATCAAAAGTGAAGAATTAATTTCATCGAAAAGGCAGCGAATTAAAATCCCCAAAAATACACAAATGCAATGATTATTTGGGATTTTGGCGACGATTTTGAACGCTGAAAAATGCCTGATTTCTTGTAGTGGAAACATAATTACACTTTTAAAAAAACTATCAATGGGCGAGAATACACATATAACTTTCATATAATTACAGTTTGGTTATAAGATTTTATTTCTATTAAAGATATAGTTATAATCTTTAAAAAATTAATTGCCCTTTTTTGTCATTTCTAACTAAAAAAGAACTTTTTTAATTTATTTTCAAACAAATATAACCTGTTTAAAAGTCATTTAAATCTATGATTATTAAATACTAAATAACTTTTTAATAATAATAATGTTACTATGCATCCTCAATTTGTCCCCTCATTTTGACCGCTCATGCATTTAATTTTTTGTTGAAATTCATTTTTCTTAATGGTGAAGGAAGTGACTATTAGTTTATTTCTATATATTTTTTATTTTTTAAAAAATGTTTAAACATGTTTAAAAAATATTTTAAAAAAAGTACAATTTGTCTTACGTGTCACAAAGAATGGGAAGGCGGTAGAGTAGCACTACTCTTTTAATAATATATTTATTACTTTATGCTCTAAAAGCTATATTACCTACCATTTTAAGCATGAAGTCAACTTTTTCAACTTTTTAAAAAACCTAACTGTAGGTAGGGAGTAAATCTAATTAAAGAGTATGCTTTTATCAGCTTGTTTGATTCCTCGGAAATGGGTGCATTAGGTAGGCAATGGTGCTACAACTAAAAGAACGAAACCAAGAAACTTAGCTAGCTAGATATAGGTGGGCAGTATATCTAATTAGAGAGGTTTCATTGGAGAAGAATTAATTTACATACAATTCCTAAATGGAGACTGCTCATACAAGTCCATACAGTTATGTTTAAAAAAAAAAATTAAATTACAATAATATCCTTTTGAAAATCATGCTTTTTCTCCTTTTACCCATATTCATCAATGAGACTGCACACGCAGTCTCCTACTCAAGACTACAAATAAAAATTTGCAATTCTATTTGCATATAATATACCAAAATATAAAAAAGAATAACACTTTGGCCAATCATATCTGTAGAGTGTGCAAGAAGTACGCAAAAGTAACTGTATGTAACAAAACTCTTCTTTATAAAATTTCATACTTGTATCGCTTTTTATAATTGAACAATTTAATTTCATTAGGCAATTAAAGAAGATCTCAATTAATTGTTAACCACACTTAGAGTACAGAAAACTTTAAACTTGTGAAGCTGCTATAGATAATCATTTATCTGATGATATAGGGACTGATGGTTAGCTTGCATTTTTATCCTCTGTTCTTATCCTTATCTTGCATTCAACTTGTAATTAAAATCATAGTTTGTGACTAAGCACATCACAGGATAACTACTCTATCATCTGTTGTACATATCAGATTCATGTCATTCTTATATAAACTCAATGAAATACTTCAACTGGTATCGATTTAACGAGTACCAAGTTGGTATCAGAGCAATCATTGGCTCACACTCTCATTGATCCACTATGACCTCTTCCACTAATACTACAGTTCCTGCCTTTTTTATGCCCAATATCGCTCCATTAGTCTCTGTGGAACTTGATGGAACTAATTATCTCAACTGGACTACTCAGTTTGCTTTTGTACTACGTAGCCACTAAGCATTGTTGATGGCTTAGAACCTTGTCCCTCTCAATTTGTTCTTGATGCAAAGGGAAAACACACTTCTACCATTAAACCATCTTATCTCTTATGGCAGAACAAAGATCAATTCATTTTGGCATGGTTGAACGCCACCTTCATTGAAAAGACTTTATCCACACTTTATAGTCAATCCACTTCACGCCAAGTATGGACCACCTTGGCAAATCACTTTGCTCCACACTATCGCTCCCGTATATAACCCATCTTAAAAGGCAACTCCAAACCTTGAGTCAAGGGATCAAGAATTGTGCATACTATTTACTCACTGCAAAGATTTGGTCCGACCAACTTGTTGCAGTTGGTAAACCTACGGATGAAGACGACCTCATGTAACACCCCGCTCTCCCATGGTTAAGACTGTCATTTCTAGAAAACTTAAAGGAGCTGAAGTGCTACTACTGGCCTTAACTTAAAAATTTTCTTAACAAAGCGCCAAATACAAAAGATATAATAAATAAAATCATTGTTTATTAAAAATACTAAAAATATAAAAGAGACTATGCAGCAGAACTTATTAAAATTTGCAAACTTGTACTATAAAAATCATAACTTAAAAAACTATGTATATAATCTAAGCCTTTGTCACGCCTCCCTAAGTCAAGTTCAGTCTTGTAGCTCCATCTTCATAAATATTCATAAATAAAAGTAAAAAACTTAGTAAACAATCGATCATAACGTAAACATAACAAACATAAGGTTTTTCATTAAATATTTCATGCTAAGACTTTAAAATCACGATTTGGAAATAAGTTTATGGCATGCATGATTTGGAAATATTTCTTATATCTTTACTTATCTAACTTATCTAAATTATCTGATTGATCTGACTAGCCAATGCACTTAATCCTGTGTGCAAGGTTGTTTTACATCCTATGGTCATAAAGGGAACCACTGATCTAATTTGATAGTAATATACTATGGTGGACCATTCTTGACTTCGTGGCTTGCACATCCACCTTGACTACATTGGAATCATACATCTAAATGCTCATCTGATTAATTCTAATATATATCTTATACTTGTCTTGTGAAAGCTTACATGTCTTATGCAGCGTGAAATGCATGACATGCATAATACGTATGTTGTTGTCGTGTTGCACATCCCGATCAATGGGCCCAATGGACCTGTAATACACAAAATGTGAAGGCTCGATGGGTGTAGTGACTCCTCCGATGCCTAAGTCAGTCCTTTGTTTTTCTTGTGATAATTGAACAAATACATGAATTCAAATTTTCTTACCTGAGATTAGGCTTTTATAATCCCTCTTTAGGTGCAACCTTTGTTTCCTTGGTGTCAGGGGTGTTCGCCTGTAGTACTGGGTATCATGTCGTTGCATTTAATGCAGCGTGGCTTCCCTAAGTCATGTCTCCTATGGCAAGTGATGAAGTGCAACCTTCGTTTGTGCACCCTATTAGGGAAAAAGTCTACCGTTGAGATCTCTTGTATGTGTCCCTATCTAATAAATTTAATGCAGATTATTCGGGTGGAGGCGTGCTAACATGGATGTTGTCCCATCTTCCCAAGGGTTGAACCTTTTTCCCACACTAATCTTGGGTCCACTTCTCTTTTATCATTTGCTAAGATAGCTATATTCTAACTTTAGGCCTCCTTGCGATGGACTGGGCTAAGCCTGATAGGGGACGAATGTATCCTCTCTAGTTATCCTATGAATCTTATCGCACGTGTGCAGTGAGAGTTTTCTTTTTCACCCCCCAAAGCTTGAGTGACTCGTAACTTATAATGGCTCTGTTCATGTTCGTTGTCTGCACCAGTACACTTCCCCACGCCTGAGGTAACATGTGACTGCTTGGTGCCCATGTTTCATTGTGTAGCAGGAATCACGAGATTCATTCTTGACGTTCCCTCTTGAGTGACACTTGTCACCTTCTTACTCAGAGTACTCCAATTGACATCAACCCTTTATTTAAACCCCAAGTCCTAGCCTTCATCTCTTCTTCTCTACTGTGCCTTTCTCATTTTCCCTTTTCTACGAAAATTCCCAACTCCTCTTTCTCAGTGCCTTCTTCTTCTTCGTAAAACCCTAACTCTTCTTTCTTCATTCCTTTCTTCTAGCATCAATGGCACCCAAAAGCACTTCTCGTTTCTCTTCTCAGGGCTCACGCTCATCATGCCCTGAGATGTTGTCTTCCAAGAATCTTGGGGCTTCTGATCATCCATGGGCTCGAGACAACCCTGTGTGACTCCATCATAGTTTATCCCAACGTGTGAAGGATTATGATGTCATGCTACATTGTTTGGTGCCTGGCCCTAGGTGTCGAGGGCGAAGACTACTGTGATTTGACTATTGGGTAGTTCTTTTACATGCATAGGGTGCAGCACCTCAGAAACCTATGCAGCTTCCATTCACGTGGCAAATACAGAATTGCCCCCTGGAACCCCCGCCTTTCCCATGTTATAGACTAGATTAAGGTGAGGTTTGGATAGTAAATTGAGATGAGATAAGTTGAGATGAAAGTTGAATAAAATATTATTAAAATATTATTTTTAATATTATTATTATTTTAGAATTTGAAAACGTTGAATTATTTATTATATTTTGTGTAGGACTTTGAAAATATTGTAATGATTAGATGAGATAAGTTGAGATGAGTTAGAGGTCTTTTTGTATCCAAACAGGGCTAAGAGGTTCTTTTTTGTGTCAAGACATGCTTAGGAATTTCCTGCCAGTGAGGTTGTCCATCAAAAGTTCTTTGTTTAAGCCGTGTGGGGAGTCGTTCCTAACGACAATGAATTTTCTTTGAACTTATCCAATTAGGAAACTTTCTTGGGTCGAGGGCCACTAGAAAGAGGTTTGGACTGACACCCTGTTGACTGGAGCCAATATTGATCGATTTTTGGTGATACTAGACTGATCACGCTTTAGTAGCCACCACTTCTTGAGAAGGTCCTTCACTTCTCATGGCCAGAAAAGGCCTTCTAGTCGACTCGTGGTGGGGAAGGGGAAGAAACCTCACACTGAGGGCGAGTTGGCTTATCAATCGAAGGAAAAGAACAGCAACACTGAATCTGAGCACGAGGTATACCTTCCATTTGAGCACCCTAGCCAATCTTCATAGGTTCCATCATCTCTAGGGGTTGAGGAATCGACCTGGCATGAACCACTTATTGTGAACAGCATGGACACCATCTTGGAGGAGGCGGAGTTTCACCTTTCGATTGCGACAGTTTTTTACCTCCTTTGCTCGATCCTCGCTTTGCCCCGTAAACCTTGTTGGTTCCCTCTTCTAACCCCTTAAGTGATCAAAGGCTGATCGAGGCCCTTAGTTGCGATGAGGAAGAGCTCAAAATGGCCTTTTTCTCAGCCTTCCTCAAACCTGCTCTGAAGGGTTCTCGCAAACCCGTTGTGCCATTTGAGGATGCTATGGAGACCCTTGCTTCTCTAGAGAGACGATTTCAGGATACACACGGCTGCCACCAGGGGGTCGTTGAACCAGCCGTGGTCGTATCGTAAGCAGACGGCAATAGGGGCGCCCACTCTCCCCACTCAGTTCCCTCTACAACATTCAACGGTGTGATGCCTACTCTCCCTTTTAACCTAAGAGGTTTGTCTCAAGATAACCTCTTGGTTGTGAATCTCAGTGAGGACAAGGTCTCCATACCTTCCTTGCCTCTCATCACCTCATCTGAGCCGGAGGTTACTTCATCAGCGACTCAAGAGGGGTCTGTGCCACCAACTTCCCCTGAGGGTGGCACAAATGCATCAGGTGAACCGCTAATGAATGTGGGTAATGCGGAGATCCTGGTCGAGCAGGTGATGAAGGGGGGTAGCCTATGCTAGGGTGGTCAAGACATCCTGTTAGGAGCAGGCGGCTGAGGTAGGTGTCACATGGACATAAGGACAAAAGCAAATGGTTGATGTAGGTGTCGCGGGCACATCCGGACAAAGGCCCAATGCTAGACGTGAAAGGGGGTATGGAGACCCTGGTTAAACCATTGTCTGATGAGGGTGTAGGTGCTACTCCCTGGGTTCCCTCTCCCACCTTCATCAACCCACTTTGGCAGCTTGGGAGCTTGAGGCAGGCCTAATCGAGAATAAGGGAGTCGCACTCTGGGATCAGGCCCAAGTGTTTCCAAAGCTCGAGTTAAAGTTGTTCGCCTAGAAGCCAACAAGCTTAAAAAATTATTGACTTCATTATGTTCTCTCTCAGCTTGCCTCCAATTCTTCTCAATTCTTGTGTGATTGTAACAATTTTTTATAGTGTATTTTCTTCTCTGGGTCTGGTGATTTTTTCCTGATTTTGGAAGTTTTCTATGTAAATTCTTGTGTTATTATTATGTCTCTGTTTTCTTGATATTCCTACAAAGGGTGGATCCTGTGGGGTGAATTTAGTACGTCCAAATTTTCAATAATTGGTATTAGAGCTGGGGTCCTTTTTTGTGGGGTGGAGCTTTGGTGTGGTAGTGTGGATATGTACAGTCTAAGGAGGTTATGTCTAAAGAGATTGAAAATTTAAAGCGTGTCCATTATAACCATCCAATCTTTATTGATAACCTTGAAGTTCTGTCTAGGAAAGAATAATCTTTCCTAGGAACTTACTTAGTGAGTACAATTCATTTCTACGGTAAAATTCATCAAGGTAATGTCACAAAATGGGGCTTCATATCCTACTAGATTTGAGGTGGAAAATTTTGATAGAAGAATCAATTTTGGCTTATGGCAAGTTCAAGTCAAGGATGTTTTGATTCAATCAGGATTGCACAATGCGTTGAAGGGAAGACCAACCCTTGAATTCAACAATAGCGTGACTGGTGGAACAAAAAGTAGATCTGGAATGAGCGATGATTATTGGGAGGATCTGGATTTGAGAGCAGCAAGTGTGATACGTCTATGCCTGGCCACAGGGGCGGAACTACCTTATGGCTTGGGGGGCTGAAGCCCCTCCAAAATTTTTAAAATTTGATGAAAATTAGGTTTTAGAATGTGTTTTTATAAAGTAGATTATATAAAAATTAGTATTTAGCCCCCCCAAACTTTTTTTTTTAAAACTTTGCCCCCCCCCCAAACTTTTTCTGGTTCCACCCCTGCCTAACCAAGAATGTTCTTACAAATGTGCATGGAATATCTACGACAAAGGGACTGGAAAAAGTTCGAAGAGTTATATCAGACGAAGGGCGTCTTGCGTCCGGTGTACCTGAATGAGCAGTTTCATACACTATGAATGAGTGAAGGTTCAACTATTTCAAGTCATTTAAGTGTTCTCAATGGCATTATCTCTGAGCTAGAATCTATTGAAGTTAAGATTGATGATGAAGATCAAGCCTTGAGGCTCATCTGGTCTCTTCCACCTTTCTATGAGCATATGAATCATATTCTAATACATGGGAAGGAGAAAATAATTTTTTCAGAGATTACCAATAAACTCTTTTCTAAAGAAAGAAGACTAGGTGGTGGAAGAAATGGTCCACCTGACAACTTAGCAATGGTAGTAGCTGGAAATGGGAAGAGGAAAAACTTCATTAAGAAGAAAGTAGTCTGCTGAGGGTGTGGACAATTGGGGCATGTCAAGAAAAAAATGTCCAAGAGTTGGAGCAGGTTCGGCAAGTGGCTCCAAGTCAGTAAATGAAGATACTGATGATGAAACTAATTTTTCGTCAATTTTCTTTGAAGAGAGACATGTACATCCTCATGGCTTGCCGCTACCCAAAGTTGCCATGGTAGAGAATGTGTTAATATTAGCGGGTCCACAAGTTTGCACACAGGCATTGATTTGACATTAATGCAAGTGTGTGGTGGACAATTAAGTCGATGGTTGACGAACTCTCACAAGAAAGCCAAACGTGGAAGTTGCACCATAATTTTCAGCAATGTTATTTTCGACATGGACCAAAGTGAAATGCTTAAAATTGGTTCATTCTGAGTAGGTAGCTTTTATGGTGGAGTATGATAGCGGAAGCTATGAAGATCTTCATTGCGGTGGAGTATGGCTGTGGCATCAACCAAAGTCGTAAGGTAGAGATTGTTGGGTTTACTCATTTGGAGTCCCACACCAGTGGGAGATTAGTGAGAAGCAACCCTCAAGGCCTATAAATAGGGTACTTAGCCTCTTAGTTAATTACATCAAATCATAAGTTTAATTAGTAACTTGTGATTCTAGTAAAAATTCTTTGTTGGCCTTTTCTTGTAAAAGGAAAAAATGTGATAGTTAAAATTTTACTATTGGGGAAGCTTTGTGGGTGTCATTTAAGGTGAGGAAAAAAATTATATGATTATAATAATTTTCATATAATGTATTTTCTTCTATGGGTCTGGTGGTTTTTTTTCCTAGTTTTGAGAATTTTTCACTTACATTCTTGTATTATTATTATTTTTCTATTTTTTTAATATTCCTGCAAAGGGTAGATCTTAGAAGGTGAATTTGATAGGTCTAAATTTCCAACAATTCTAAATGGTTTTTCACCTTCTGAACATGATGGCTCTAGTTAAGCGAGACATAGAAGTAACTTGCGCCCGATCCTTGTGGAAAATATACATTTGAGCTGGTTTAACCTTTGATAAAAGAGAAAATTATGTCCTCTGTAGTTTTTTTTTTTTTTCTTTTAAACGAAGCAGAGATCTTTTTTTTTTTTTTTTTTTTAAACCACAAGCAGAGATCTTGTTACGCATGTGGTTTTTTGTTTCTTCAAGAAAATGAACAGATCTGGCTCATAATAACGTATATAGTAGGAAATTCTCAAATATTAAGCAGAATCAAACTGCAGATAAGTCTTGTTCCTGATGTGAATGGCATGCATGATTAGGGCTAGTTTAGATAATGAGATATTTTTAAATAAATATTTTAGTATTATTTATTTTATTTTTTTTTTAATTATTATTCATAAAATACTTAAAAATACCTCGTTATCCAAAGCAATTTATACCTGAGTCAAAACAAACGAGGCAGCTATAGACGCAACTGCCGGGAGACAACTTCAGGCGTCTAGAAATTGAGATTATATTATCAATAAAAGTAAAACATTTTTAGACGTGTTGGATGGAGAGAATCTGAACTCAATTTATCTATAATTATTATAAAATTTTTATATAAAATATAACAAATAATTTAATTTTTTTAAATTTTTAAATAATAAAAATATTTAAATATAATACTTTTATAATATTTTATTTAAATTTCAACTTTCAACTCAATTGAATGCACAAACATGACTTAAAATATTTTATTATCCTGCAATGTCCTTCGTTTGCTTGTTGGAACAAAAAATAAAAAGGAATAAAGAAAGACTAGAGAAGTCGAAATGAAAGTCAACCGGCTACGAACGAAACTCTCAGAAGCAAAGGCCTTTCTTTCTCACTTTTTGACAGCTTCTCATCTTTCGTCCATCAAAAAAGAGACCAATAGGTGAACAAAGCAAAATAAAAGTAGCACCAAAGTCCATTTGGAGTCAGTTTCTCTCTGAGTTTTAAGTTTCCTATTTTATCTGAATTTGAGAATTTTGGTGAGAGCTTTGAGAGGTTCTGTTCTGGATGGGGGCTTGCTGGAGCCATGGCATTGAGGCCGTGACTCCTTCTTATACAGGTTCCTTTTGTTTGTTAGTTTGTTTGTGTTTTGTTGTTGGTTCTTATGTTATTTATTTTCAACTGCTTTTCAGTGCTTGATTGAGCTCTATTTGTCTTAAAATGTTTAGTTTAGTAACTTGATTACCTCCACCTAATTTAACTTTGTTACCTGAACTTCCATGGGTTGTTTAAATTGCATGAGAGTTTAATTTAAGCGTAATTGTTCAGTTTCCGCTCTTTTAGTTTTACTTTGGATACTCTTTGCTGGAAAAAATAAATTTCCTCAGGATATAGTTTCAAATTGCAAAATATAGCGATTAAATTTCTCTTGGTATGCTTTTTGTACAACTGGGTGCCATGGTACTGCTAGAGGATTATTCAAACACTGTTGCTACTATTTTTAGTGGATGCTTAGATGAATAGTGGAAATGCTGTCTGTTTTGGAGCTAAAACTTCCAAGTTGAATCTTCGTAAACATGTTTCTGTTGAGACTTTTTTGGTATTGAGCCTGGTTTTGCTTATGACCGGCCCAGTTGATGACCTGACCCAATAAAGATACGTTGCAGTTTTTTTACCCTTTTTTGCTCTAGATTCAACTCGCTGGATTTGGATTTACTTGTATGTTATATTATACCCTTGTACAGCCGCCCTACCTTTTTGTCATCATCTGAAATAAAATTCTCTACAGCTCTGGACATAGGCACATTGTTGAGCCACGTAAACCTTGTGTCTTGCAAGTCTATCTAATTGTTCCTAACAGTCTCAATGGCTTTTGTCTAGGGTTTAATTCCAAAAATGTGAGCAGAGATAGGAATGACATGAGTAGTTCAAGTGGCAAGTTCTCATCCGCTGCCATGCCCATGACTCCTAGGAGTGAGGGTGAGATTTTTCAGGCCTGCAACTTGAACAATTTCGCCTTCAGGGAACTCAAAATGGCAACAAAAAACTTCCGCCCTGATAGTGTGTTAGGAGAGGGTGGGTTTGGTTCAGTCTTTAAGGGGTGGATTGATGAAAACACTTTTAAAGCTACCAAGCCCGGAACGGGCATAATGATTGCAGTGAAGAGGCTCAACCAACAAGGACTCCAGGGTCACAACGAATGGTTGGTCAGTATTAGTTCCCTTCTTAGTTCTTCATTCTTCGTTTTGCTGACTGTGCATTAACTGGCTCAGGAAAATTGAATGATTGTTGGCCAGGGTTGCTAGTTTCTATGTGAGCAGCTTTGTCACATAAGGATGGTTTATGAATTGATCTTGTTGCCTTAATAAGATTGACTATTGACTGCTAATTCAATTGACATTGGATGTTCATATATTTTGTGGGTGCTTCTTAGATTGGCAAGATTGCGACTTGGCAAATGCCATAACATTTAGAAAATTCTTAATGTGTGAAGTAGTTCATTTTCCATTATGTTTTTGGGCATACAGGCAGAAATCAACTATCTTGGACAGCTGCATCACCCAAATCTTGTGAAGTTGATCGGTTACTGCATAGAGGATGAGCACCGGCTTCTAATATATGAGTTCATGCCTAAGGGAAGCCTGGAAAGTCATCTCTTTGGAAGTGAGTTTTTTATATTAAAATGCTATATGCTTACCCCCTTTAATGCTACTTATAAAAAACATACTCTTTAATGCTAACCTTTCGAAAGAAAGAAATTGCAGTTATGTTATTTCTTACAGATATGTTGTCTTTATTGTGGCATTGTATTATTGTTGAAGCAGGGTCTTCTCATTTCCAGCCACTTTCTTGGCACGTCCGAATGGAAGTTGCTCTTGGTGCTGCAAAGGGGCTTGCTTTTCTTCACAACATTGAATCAAAAGTTATATATCGTGATTTTAAGACCTCCAACATCCTGCTTGATTCAGTATGTAGTTTGGAAGAATGCTTGATCATATTTACTTGATTTTAAAATTCAATCAGACTTAATTTTTGTTGTTCTGCCTTTGTTGCTTTGAATTCACAGGACTACAATGCAAAACTCTCTGATTTTGGGCTGGCCAGGGATGGACCAATTGGAAATAAAAGCCATGTATCTTCTAGAGTTTTGGGAACCCATGGATATGCTGCTCCAGAGTATCTAGCCACAGGTACTCTTTCAATATGTTTGTTTCATCAAGAAAGTCATTGATCTATGTGTACTGTAACTCCAATTCTCTAAAAGCCTTCTTTGGACTCCATGATAAAGTAGTCTACCATTCACTTCACCAAAAAAATTCAGGTTTTCAGGGAGGGAGGGACATGTGAAAGGTATAACTAATGAAAACAATCCATCACCTAAGGTGCAGAAATACAATCAGAAATGGAAGGATCATCGCAACAAACCATCAGAGTAATATTGAGTTTTGATGATTAATTGCATGTTTTATTGTGTAGGTCATCTGACTTTCAAAACTGATGTATATAGCTTTGGAGTTGTGCTTCTAGAAATGTTATCCGGCCAGCAATCTCTAGACAAGAACCGGCCATCTGGACACCAGAACCTGGTGGAGTGGGCAATACCTTACTTAGCCAGTAAACGTAAGATTTTTCGTGTTCTGGATAACCGTCTTGAAGGTCAGTACTCGCCAGACCAGGCCCGAAAGGCGGCTAACCTTGCACTCCAATGCCTTGCTATGGAACCCAGGAACAGGCCCATCATGAATGATGTGGTAAAGGCATTGGAGGAGCTTCAGGTGCCACCAAGTTGTTAGCACAAACAGCACCATGTAAACGTTCATAGCCATTCCAATATTGGCATGCCTGGGTGGAAGCTTCTAAATTCACCAAGAACCCGAGGCCTTCTGCTTATGTGGTTTTTGCCTGAGGGAGGATGTAGTAGGATGTAGATATTATTTTCTCTGTTTGAAAAGAGTCTTGGCAGAGTTAGAACAGACTTTTCAGGTGTTCAGGCGTGCAATATACCTGTGTTTATTTAAGCAGTGTACAGCTTTTGCTTTTTTCCAATGTAAGTACTAAGATTAGTCTAGACTGAAGTGACCATGTTTATCCATCTGGAAATAGAGGTAAGGATGCCCATGTTATAACAATGGCAATGCTTGACATGTGATGAGCATTAATCAATTGGGTATCAGTATTTTTTGTTTATAAGCACGCTTTGCTTTGGTAAGAAGACTAAAGTCCAATAGTACACGTTAAGGAACTACCATAATAGTACATGTTGAGGAACTACCAGAAGTAGGATATGGGCCAGCTAAATTGGTACTGGTTCTTCCCCGTCGGCGATTCAATACTGTTTGCTGAACTGCGTTAGTACGGTTGGAGATTGAACAAGTCATGTCAACACGAGTACTTGATAATATTTCCAGGCAGGCTACTCTGCAATATATATAAATATATATATATATATTTATATAAATGATGAATGAGTAAATAAAATGAACTAAATGATGAGTAGATATAATAGATGCGGACCAGATAACTGAATCCAAAGGGATTAGGTAACTGGAGTGCAAATTGTAAGTAAATAATTGCAATAAATAAAATAATTTAATGTTGGGACCATATAACTGGAATCCAAATGGACCAGATAACTGGAGTGCAAGTTGTAAGAAAGTAATTGCAAGAAAAATACAAAATATTATTAGTTGTTTATTCAAAGTAAAACAACTTACAAAATATTATCATAGTAGTTGGAGAGAAGTAGGGTTACAAGGTAAGAGGAAGCAAGAAGGGGAAGAGAAGAGATTGAATTCTTAGGAGATGGTATATGGCATTCTAGGAGATGATCTCTTCTTAAGCTAGGCTCCCCTTTTATAGAGAAGGGAAGAGCTTTTACAATTATTTGTAAACAGTACATAACCTGACCATGGAGTAACAATGCTTGATTTAACTAGCAAGTAAACTTAACTATGAAGCAAAGTAATTGGAATCTCGTCAGCAAAAGCAGTAGACAAATCAAAAGCCTTTTCAGGAGCGGTATTCTTCGGTGCTTTTGGTAATTTAGTAGGAATCAGCAAGCAAATCAATGGCAATTGCAGGAGAGCAAAATTTGTCGATTTGTGCCGAGGAATCAATCATCAGATAATCTTAGGGTGTCTTTTGAATTATGTCCAAACACATTACTGTAGGGATCACTAACAGAAGCTTCAGAGGATGCTTCAGACTCAGTATCAGGATTATCATTATCCTGTAAGGATTCTTCGACAAATAAATCAAGTCTTTTTTCTTCGACCCTTGGAGAGGAGATTTTTTCTTGTATTCATAAGATTTTTAGGATTTGTCAAATTTAGTAGAAGTAGTAGGTTGAGTAGTTTGTTTAGCAGATTTTCCAGAAGTAGTGGCCTGAGTAATAGGATACTCAGGCAAAGTCGTCAATTGTTTAACACCAGGAAATTCTTCAATGCTTTTCAGATTTGCAGAAGTTTGAGGAAAGTCTCTGGCAACATTATCAATAACATATTGTGTGTGGGGATATCTGTCCCACCATTTGATGAAGCCATTGTGGATATATCATTGTTCCAATCATAACTCCATTTTAATATCCAAGGAACTTTTTATTTCTTGCAAAAATGGAGAAAGTATGAAAAATTCTTACTGTGTCGATCCATTTTGAAAATATTAGCAAAATACTTCACACCAACTTGAAGTTTATCACAAAAGACTTTCATAATAGGGCCAATTTGATGCCACCATCTCAAGAACCAAAGGGAAAATCATATTTAAATTTCTTATCAAAATTAAGGAACCAAGAATGTGTCATGTCTGGGGTTTGGAATAACATGAATTTGAACTAGACATCAATATAATCAAAATAGCAGTAAACAACACCAAAGTTAGGAAGTTTTTTGGAAGTATAGGAATGGGTTCCCCATTCTTCTTCAGTAACTAGATTTAATATAAAAGCATTGTGGTAGATCGGTTTGGTCTTATTAATCTTATTGTAAATGGGTTTGATAACCAGTAAAATAAACCTATGATAGTCAACGAAAGATGAAATTCTTTCGTTGGATCCAAAAGTTCCTTTGATGGGTCTATTGCTAACAATCCAGAAAGAATAGACCAAAATCTTAGAAACTTTCTGGAAAACTCAATTAAAACTAGGGATGAGTACTGACTTAGTTGGAGTCAGATTCCCCAAAATCCGACTTCGACTCCGACTCCGACTCCGGCTCATACTACAATTTGTGCACTTTGTTAGAATTCAAAGTCTTCAATTCATTCACTCATTTCATCATTGTTTATATCGATGATGTTCCTATTTACTCAAAGTGTAGTGATGAACATTGGAAACATTTGTATTCATCATTTTTGAAAAAGATATAATTATGTCGTTGAGTTTTACAAAGACATGAGGAAACATTGTAAACTGCTTTTTGAGCAATTACAGTCCAACCCTCCTCTTTTGACTGATATTCATACTTCTCTTGTCACGCAAATCAAGACACATGTTAAAACTCTACTGTGTTTAGGTATCCCTACTACTAGTTCTTTTAAAATTATTGAAACGGATGCCTCTAACAATGGTTATGGTGGTATTCTGAAACAAATTGTTTCACTAGACTCATCTGAACAAATTGTTCACTTCCATTCCGGAGTCTGAAATACAACACAGACTAATTATAGTACAATTAAAAGAAACTTTTATAGTAGTATTATGCATCTCTAAGTTTCAAAGTGATTTGCTAAATCAGAAATTTTTATCACATATTGATTATAAGAGTGCTAAATATGTTCTTGAAAAAGATGATGAAAACATTGCATCAAAAATATTTTTGCTAGATGGCAAACTATTTTAAGTATGTTTGATTATGATATTGAATATATTAAAGGATCCCAAAATTCTATTCCTGATTTCCTTACTCTTGAATTTTTGCAGAAAGATAAAAGCAAGACTATTACTCCTCCAATTCCTGATAACAAACTTGTTAAACACAAGCATGCTACTCCTCTTGATATTGCTAACAAGTTTATTACTCTGGGTAGTATTCCTACTATTAAGTTTGCTTCATTTTCATTTGTTCTTAGTACTCTTGCTAAACCTATTACCACTACTAAATCCCAACCCTTTTATCATGCTTCAAAAACTGAATAAGTTAATAAACTCTATGCCCAAAGTCTATTTTACATTGAACCTAATAGGTCTATGTACATTGATCCCTTCAAAACTGCTTCGTTTATTTTCCTTCTGGTTTTCACTGGATTCCTAAAAATGGTACCAAAAATCTTCAATATTATTCTGCTATTCTCCTACAATTAGAATCATATATATATATATAGCTCATTGAAACGGGCTTCATCACCACATAAATTACAAGATGAAATTCACACATTTCTAGTTTTAGCTAATGAAATTTAAACATTTCTATTTTCATTCTAAACTTTCAAGATTGGTAATAGTATACTATACATAATATCAAAGCAATGAGCTAAGTCTTTGAACCTTGGTAACAGCCAAATCACTTGAAACTCTTGTCTTTTTCTTTCTTTTTTTGCACTTCTCATTCCCTTGCATTAGAAAAAATATATATCTTAAAACTGTAACTTGATTGCAAGGTTCTTGCAAGCTTTTGGGTTGGTTCAGGTTCCATTACCCTTCGTCTCTACAAACCTCAAAACCCATACGATGTGAAGGATTTCTAATCAATTTGTTCTACCACTTAACAAATAGCACCAACAAAAGCAGACATAATAAACAAGATAAGCTAGCTACGTCTCAGTCAACCCCATTCATTGCAAAAAATTTACTCTTTTGGAATGAAAATTTTCGTCCCAAAAAACTACTGTTTCATCCCAAAGTAGTTTTTCAGATGAAAAAAAAGCGTTGCAAATTCATCCCAAAATCATTGTGCCAGAAGGCTTGTTTGGGATGAAATTGGAGAAAATCGTTTCATTGCGTTCAAATGGAAATTTCTTTTGACACTATTTGATTCCGTCTCAGAAATATGGTCGAACAATCAAGTTTACACGTTCGAACATCTAAAATTGTTCGAACGTATAGAATTATTTGTTCGATTGAATAAATTTGGTTCAAACTAGAGTCCATTCGAACTTCACAATTTTAGTTCAAACGCTATATAATGTTCGAACATATATAATTGAATGTTCGAATAAAAGATATTCATGTTCAAACGTATGTAGTTGATAGTTTGAACTTACTGTTTGACGTTTAAACATTTTACTATTTAAATTCGTTCGAACCTTTAGTGTATTAATTATTCGAACAGTTATGTAATATTTGATTTGCCTGAAGGTTGTTCGAACACCGTTTATGCACGTTCAAATATCTTATTAAACCATTCAAATGGTTGGCACTTATTATAGTCTTTTTGCATTCGAAATGTAAAATATTTTTTCCAACCCATTAATAGAAAACAAAATACACATAAATAACATCTGAAAATACATTAGTATATGTTCAACAAACATAAAAGTGTTCTTATAAGTGCAAACCAACTAAATAAAGCAATAGTCTTCATAATACAAAAGAGAGTTGAAAATCTGGTTTATAAATTAAATTTTCGTCTTGGAGGCCTGAATTGTTGCATAAGCATCTGAGTTTGGAGTTGCATTTCTCTCCTGAACTCCACTTGTTTCTCTTCTAGTTGTTTCATTTGCATCTCCAAGTTAACTCTTTGGGTAACTTGAGCCTCTAACTCATGCTACTTTGTCCTTGATTCCTCAATCTCTGACCTCGCTACCTCTGATGCTCTAAAAGTGTTGGAGGCATTACTGAACGATGAGGACGAGTTAGAACGCTTGATGCAACAATCCAAACCCCTCAAATAGCCTTAACGTGGACCCAAAACCTTTGTAAAAATTTCAACATCACTTGTTGCAAAATTTTGATCAATTAAAAATTCAGCACATGCAGGACAACCATTTTTTCCTACACATAAGAGAAATAATTAATATTATCACAAATATATAAATAGGTTTAATTAAAACAAATAATTTTCATGAACGACGCACGCCAACAAATATATAAATAGTTCGAGAACAAAGACGACGCACACCAACATAATTTTCATAGGTGTCAGGATGAGTCCACTCTCCATTACGATCAATATGTGATGCAACATATAATTTTGTCAGATCGTAATTACTATCTGAGTCTTGCTACAAGACAAGTATTTTATAGATATAAAGTCATTAGAATATGAAAAAAAATAAACTTAAGAAATCCATTAAATAAAATAGATTTACCAACTTTTTAGACAAGCAAGGGAAAGATCTTGAGCCTACATGGTATGAATCTTCAAGTTCGATCTATTTACTTTGTTTATTGAACTTCGCTCCTACATAGAAGTTGTAAATATTAGCAAGAGAAATTATAAACCATGACATGTAAAACAAGTTATTTATTTACCTTAAATGCAGGATCCTCAGACATATCACAAAGTTTCTCACAATCTAAAGGTCGGAAATCCTTAAAATGATGTTGGTTGTGCGTCGTCCTTGTTCTCGAACTTATTGTAATGATCATAACATCAGGCCTTATATTTTAGGAGTGCATTACACATAAACTCATCAACGGTCTTGCGCTCCTGCCTCCGACCAAAATTTAGTTCGAAGTCACCTGTGAAAAAATAAGATTCACAAACAAAGTAATTGTATATTCTATATTTTGCATTAATATTAAATAATTTGACAAATGAATTAAATAATTAGCAAACAATGTTTCTTAATAAGCTCTTTGACATCTTGGGGGGCTTTATGCCTTGCACTCGTAGCCAAATATGCATAAGTTCGTATAAGAGCAACCACATAAGAAGCAAGCTAGGCTGCTGGTTCTCCTTTACCTCTAGTATGATCGTCAAGTATGTTAACCTTAATCTTACCAACTTTACAATATTTTTCCAACGTCACGCCTCTAATAGCACATTGGCCTTGATGAGATTGTACATTTAGCTCTAAAAAATCATATTTATAGAACACATGAAAGAAATGATAATTAGAATTTAATATGCTTATGTGTGATTTATCTTAATTGAAACAATATTATATCAAATTTTTACCTTAGTCTAGAGAGTTAGTCTCTAGTGTTGAATCAGTCAGAGAGCTAGGCATGGGTGGAGATGGGATGCGAACATCTTTCTATAGCATGATTTCAAAACACTGATACATACATCACCTAATATATTTGTATAAAAGTGTCATGTGAACACAAAACACATCAATCATCTATATCACTTTTAGTAGACCATTCGCCCTTCTCATTTGTAGATACTTTAGATGAGTCAAAATTTTCCTCAACTGTCGCATTAGCAACTTCAGCCTCAATACCTTCTCTATGCAAAGGAATCATCTCATACTGGCTCAAATCCAGAAACAAGTTGAAGACAGGCCGACTCTCTTGGTATACTCCTTGAGTAGATGAACCATCTTCCTTTTCATCTTGTCCCTCCTCCAAAAGGATAATATTATATATATATATATATATATATATATATATATTTCTTGGAGAAAACCTTTGTACAAGTCCCCAATTATTTTCTAACTTAGGATCATCTAAGTGGAATATTTGAGATACTTGAGAAGCCAAAACAAAAGGATCATTATCATACCATTTTTTTGATATATCAATATTCAAGAAATATTCATCATCACACACTCCCCATTGAGGATTGCTTAAATCCCACCAAACACACTTAAATAGATATACCACAAGCTTTCCTAAATATTTCAAGCCAATTATATCCACAATAAACCAAATCAATGTTCTCTCCCTCATGACTTCCTTCGACTAGGATACCATTATTTTGAGTTTTTCTATAACGTTCTCGATTAATTGTGTAATACCTACTTCTCCTAGAAATACATGCAGAATATCTAACTATGCATCTCGATGGGTCACATGCCAATGCATACAATTCATTCGAGACATCATGAGGATTTATAGCATGCATTTGTACAACCTACATATTGAAGAGAGCAAAAACGTATTAAAAATAAGCAATCACTAGATAAACTCTTAACTAAAAAAATGTATACTATAAGTCATTACCAGTTGTTCAAACCATTTTGGGAACTTTTCTTCATCACTTAAATAGAAATATAGTAAATAATTTATAACTCACATAGATTTTTTAAGGAGATTCCAATATCAATTATTAAATAAGACAACTTATTTCAAGTGACTCTCTATCTAGGGACAATTGTCTAGCATGTACCACTGAGTTTTTCAAACTCTCTTCCAGAAAAATCAAAACCACACTCTGCACCAAGTAAACGTACGTGTTGGAAAAATACAGAAATAACATTTTTTTGTCTTGCTTGGTCAACATCATAGTTTCTTTATGGCCGATCAAACCTCGTGTTAACTCCATGGAAGAACTTTGAACAAAATGTATACCACTCACCATCAATATATGCTTCTACAATTGATCCTTCTTGGCGAGCCTTGTTACCCACTATGTGTTTCAACTTTTCAATGAAGCTTTCAATGGGATACATCCATCTATACTGAACTGATTCTGCAAGTCGAGCCTCATGTGGTAAATGAACGGCTAAGTGAACCATAACATCGAAGAAGGACGTTGGGTAAATACTCTCCAACTTACACAATATTATAGTAATTTTCAGTTCCATACGTTCTAAAGCTTCTATATTCATCGTTCTATCACTTAAATCTTTGAAAAATGCACCTACCTCAGTCAAAGTCACGTGTACTTCTCTTGTCAAGTACCCACGGATACCAACTAGTAAGATATGTTGTAAAAATACATGATCATTATAAATTTTTAATTCAGTAATTTTTCAATAATTTGTTTGCATGCACTTTGTTAAATTCAAGGCATACCCGTCTGGTTATTTAATTTTCATTAACTACTCAGAAAAGCTAACCCTTTCGTTTCTTAACAATGTATACCAACCAATTGGCATGTAGACGGACAAACCATTTTGTTGCAAATGCATTTCTTGTCTGATTCCCAACCGTTTTAGATCCTTCCTTGAGTTTAATGTATCCTTTGTCTTGCATTCAATTGACATCAATATTCCCAACACGAACTCACATATATTTCTCTCAATATGCATAAAACTGAGACTATGCCGTAATTTTAACGTTGACCAGTACAGAGTTCAAAAAATATGCTCTTCTTTGTTAAATTCAACTCATTCTCAGTTCGCTTTCACTTCCTCCAATACGTAAACCACTCAGATTGTGTGTGTTTCTTACATGTGAGACATGCCATTCTCCCCTTAGTAATCCAACCTGACAAGTTCTCATATGCAAAAAAGTCATTTATTGTTCATAAGATTGCAGCATGCATCTTGAACAATTTGCTGCAATCTTATGAACAATTGGCTCGTTGATGCATAAAATGTGTTGACCTCATTCTCCTATAAATCTTTCAACTCCGCAATTAGTGGTTGCAAATCTACATCTATATCATTTCTTGATGATCTCAGACCAAGAATGAGGACACTCATCATGAAATATGAATCCTAAAATTATCCAAGTACCCCTGTAACGCAATAGAAATATTTACCAATTCACTCAACAAATTGGCTAGTCTTTAATCATACAATTATTTAATAAACAATCAAATACATAAAATAAACAAAGTGCGTAACACCAATTTTGGTTTTGAAGGAAAACCCTTTAAAGAACACTTTAAAGGTAAAATCCTACGGAGCATTCAAACCCAGAAAAGACAATTTTATTATTTGAAAATCAATTATAAGTAAAACTCAATTACAAAACGTTTGTCAATTGACACTCTTACCTGACCAGACAAATGATCCATTTGTCTTTTACTGCTGTAGTAGCCAGAACCTCTGATGATCTTCAAACATTGATTTTTCTCCTAGAACTCCAATGACAAAACTCGATCACCTCAACTCAGACACAGAGTATGCACGCACTCAGAAAGAGAGACAAAACACTAGAAAATTCTCAAGTACCACTCTCTAAGAGAAATTTTCTCACACTCAAGTACCACTCTCTGAGAGAAATAGTATGAAATTCTCTAAGGAATTTTCTCACCAAAATATGCACTGAAAAATGCTCTACAAAATATCTAGATCTGAATCTCTATAGATCCTAACCAATAAGATCCCTTAAATAAAAAATCTGAAAGCAGTTTAGATTCAATAAGACTCCGTTGACATGGCGGGTCTACCGCGAAGACGTCTCCTAAAGAAATGCTGACCCTAGTAATAAATCTTCTCTACAGTAATAGATTTTAGTTCAACATCTTCTCTAGATAAGTGCAGATTCCTTGAAACTCGATTTTCACACTTATGACTTATCTAAAAAACCTCTAATACCCCTTAGATAAACTTAATATTGTTATAGATAAAGTCAATAAATAATGTACATTTATCCAAAATTAAAAATTTAATAATAGGATAAACTGTATCATTTTAGTCACCTAATCCTATCCAAACTTATCAACTTAGTCACCTAGTCTTAACCAAACTTTTACATCTACAGATCATTTTTACACTTCCGTGATGGTAAATTGTATGGCATAAGTACAACCGGCCAAGTATTATGACTCGTACTCATATTTCTAAACAGATAAAATCCATTTGTTGCCAGCCCAAGGTGCACATTACAAGATTCTTCATCAAACCATGGGTATTCAAAGTCAAACTCCTTCCATGCTTCAGAATCAGCAAAATGTGACAAAACATTATCATTTCTAAATCTCAATAACGAATGCCACGACATGTATACAAATAAATAACCGTTGAAATCTTGGTATCAATGGAGAGTGACGTACTACCTTTTGCAGCACATTCTGCTTCTCTGATGTCCATCTTGATTCATGGCATATTGGACACTCGATCAATTGTTCATTCTCTCACCAGAATATGACACAATCATTCTTGCATGTATGTATTAGACTATGGTCAAGCCCTAGGACTCGCTTCAATTGCTTAGCTTCTTAGAAGTTCTAAGGCAAAACATTATCCAATGGAAGTGCTTCTTTAAATAATTCAAGTAACATATCAACCGCCTTAATAGATAGTTTACACATAGATTTTATGTGAAGTAGTGTAACACCCCGCTCCCCAATAAAGAAATTTTAGAATTTTCAGGGAGCCAGTGTGCTACTACTGAACTTGACTAAAACTTTTTCTTTTACTAATGAGTCAGATGCAAAAGATTCCATAAATAAAATAAAATCTAATTAATACTTAAAATCCAACATAGAGTCTGCGGAAGCACTTATTTAAAAAAATTATGGAAGTCTCATGTGCTTATCAAAATAATTTACTTAAATCTTAAACCATAAAAGCTAATCATATCATAATCTGTCTAGGCCTCTGCCTCGCCTCCCGGGGTCAAGTCCTATTCTGCAGTCTCATCTTCATAAATTTCATCACCTGGGGTGGTTTAAAAACATGAAAACAAACTAAAATGAGTCGAATACTCAATAAGTACACATCATACAGTAAACATAATAAACATAAGGTTTCTTAAAAAAACGTGCATACTCATAAATACATACATAAATAACATGAACATGAATATGAGCTTATCTTTCACTTGTCATAGGCCGATACCCACTGTTGACCCCCATGAGTTAGGGTTAGCGAATCTAAATAGATTTCGATTCCGCCCGTGGCCGCGGGTTGTGGAATCCATACATAAGGAAGACATACTGGGTGCACTACCAGCATGTACGACCTAGCAATGCAATATGCCCATAACATAGGTACCGTCTTCATATCATATCATAGGTTGTTACGTATCTTATCATTCATATTTCATCATAATCATACTTGCATACTTGTCATATCATAGATTTCAAAAGAAAGCACATTCATACTTGTCATATCTTATCATATCATATCATATCATATCATAGATTTCAAATGAAATCGCATTCTTTCATAACATGTATGGCTTTTCATGATTTTCATAAATACTTTAATGCATAAATCTTCACATAAAATCATACATGGCTTTTCATAAATTATTTAATGCATAACTCTCACATAAAATCATAACTTTTCATAAATCTTTTAATGCATAATTTCTTTCATAAAATCAAAATAACTTGATGCATAATTATTTACTTAAAATCATGGATTTTCATATTTTTATCATGTCTTGGGTACGTAAAAAGGGGCTTCCAATGGAGGGCATACATGCATAATATTTTTATAAAAGACATGTCATTTATCGTACATACGTATAAGGGTATGATCGTGATACTTACCTTGCAGCGCTAATCTACTATTTTTGACACGTAATCCACTATTTTCGATGCCTATAAAAATAAATACGAATTTGCATGAATTTCTAATTTAAACATGTAATTTTATTTAAAACCTAAACTACTAAAAATATCCTCTATTTTCTAAACCTAAAATCTCCCAAAACTAAATTATTTCTCAAATTGTAAATCTTAAAGAGTAGGGGCATTTTTGTAATTAACTAACCAACCTAAAACTTATTCTACGTTGCATGCATTCGGGAATATAGGACTTACGTGAGAGCAAAGGGCAGGGGGGCTGACCGAGAGCTAGGCATGAGGCTGGGTTGCACTCCGGCGGCTAGGCGACCACTGTGCAACTGAGATTGATGAGAGAGAGACAACGTGATGAGCGAAAGTGAGACGGAGAGGAGAGTGGGTGAGTTCGGGGTTGGCTTACCGAGAGGGTAGCGACGAACAGGGGGTGCCGGAAAGTCCTTGGTGGTGGTTTCTGTGAGGTCTCGATGGTGGAGCTCGGAGGCGAGCGTGAGGTGCAACACCCAGTGAAAGGCTGGCGAAGGGAAGCTCGCTGGACGGCTTGAGCAATAACTTGCTCTGTTTCGGGGAGCTAAAACAAGGGAGGATGGCAGCGGCTCGTTGGCTCTTCCAAGGGCAGTCGCATAGTGTTTTTAAATAGCTGGGCAACGAGGTGGTTTGAGGAAGGAGCTACGACGTGGTTTGCTTGGTTTCGGCGAGGTGGTGTAGTGGGTTCTCGGTGGTGTGCTGAAACGAAGGTTCTCTGCATGCATGAGTGTGTTTCGACGTTAGGCGGCAATGTATTTATAGACCTAGATGGTTGAGAATCAAAAGGAAAACCCTAGAGGTGCAACGTGCATGCGGAAGAAACGGCTGCGATAGAATCTTCAATGTAGTGATAGACTAATGAGGAACTAATCCGGTAGCTAGGAGATTGATTTTGAAAGGGAAAAAGAATGGTGATAGTGTTTGGACTCTTAACACTCATGAACTTGGAGTAAGAAAAATATAATGTGACTCGTTCGAAAATGAGTAGCCCAAAGGCTATCCCAAGTGCAGGAGCGTGTCGCGTAGTAATTAGGAATAAATTCCTAGATCGTCTCCACAGGGAAAGTGCTTAAAAATCAAACTCGTGTAAAATGGTGGAAATAGTTACAATGAGAGAATAAAAATAAAAATGATGATATGTGCAATGAATGTGGGAGTACAATGGAAATGAAAATTTACTAGTCATGGACTCGATTCATGTTTGTTGATTTTGAGTGGATGATAAAAAGTAAAAAAAAGTAAAGAAATTAAAATACAAGACAGTAAATTAAAATTGCTGGAAATTAAATAACTGAAATGTAAATGGACAATAAAATTTAAATGACATAAAAGTAAACTGCAAAAATTAAAGGTGCAGAAAAATTAAATGACAGTAATTAAAATTGCAGGATATTAAAAGTACGAGGAAATTAAATGACGGTAATTTAAATTGCAAGAAATTAAAAGTGCAAGAAAATTAAATGACATAAATTTAAATTGCAAGAAATTAAAATTGCGAGAAAATTAAATGACAGTAATTTAAATTGCAAGAAATTAAAAGTGCGAGAAAATAAAATGACAGTAATTCGAAATTAAATAAAAACAAAAATTGTAAGGAATAAACTCGATATTTGGAAATGGAGACTGTGTTCTCCAACCCAAAAATCTGAACTTCCAATTAAAGTAAACTCTCAAAAATAAAATGGACTCTCAACATTTACTGGAAATTTACTCACTAAACAAACTCAAAACTGAAAATAAAGACTTACAAAAATAAAATTCACTGAGCCATACATTGAAACTGACTGATGAATAAATTACACGACATTAAAAATTGAATTCAGAAAAATAAAAACTGACTATAAAAATTCGCTCACTATTTTTTTTTCTGAATTTTAACTCTAAAATCACACTAAAAACATTCTAACTCACTGACTATCACTGACACTCTAACATCTGACGACTGACTAACACTGACACTCTAACTCTAACTTCAGACTAACACTCTAACTCCCTCTTCAGTCCGCAAGCACTCTTATATAGGCATCAAAGAAAGACATCAATGATCATCACTTAGCTGCCATGTTCCCCACTCAAACCTAAAGCTTCTTCCCGTGTGCTGTGTTCCCCACATATTATTTTTTTTCTCTTTTTTTTTTCTGTTTCCTTCGGCCGTGAGTTGTCTTCTCGTATTTTTCATGTGCTTTGGTCTGCTTTTCCTTTTATTTTCTTTTCAGTATTTCATTCCAGCGTGCATGCTTGTCCCCACGAAGGATATCCATCACCGAAAGCATACTTTTCATTTTTTTTTCTTCTTCTAGCAACCGCGAGAGCAAGCATTCGGTGGAGTTCTTTTTATTTTCATCCTTGTTTTCTTTTTATCTCTTTCTTCCTGTAGGTCTTCAAGCTGTTGCGTGACCCGTGCATCTTCGTGTATCTCCGTGAGCGAGCTGGTTGACACTGTGCATGGTGAACGCTGCGGAAGTTTACGTGGCTTCGGAGATGGCGTTGGGCTTCACTGGGTGGCGAGCCTTGGTCTCCGGAATTCTCTGTTGACTACTAGTGGTCATTGGAGACGTATGGTGGCGTAGAGGAGTGCAGAGGTGGCAGAACCGGGTGGTTGGATGCTGCTGTGCATGGAGTGAGCTGGCCGTGGCGTCGGACAGTTCCTGGCCATGCACGGGGTGGAGGAGTGATCGCCGGCGTCGTCTGGTGTTGCTGGTGGCTTCAGGTGGGCGGAGGACGGCTCACGGTGGCAGCTCGAAGCTGCTGTGCACGGTGGCACTGTAGCTCGAGACGCAGGTTCGGGAGGTAGACGATGAACCGAACGACATGCCGTTCATGTTGAAACGGCATGTCGTTGGCTTCAAACGGCAGGAACGACCAACGTGCAAAACGACATGTCGTTTAGGACCTGTGCAGAAAAATAAAAATAAAATAAAATAAATAAAAATAAAATAAACTAAACTAAAACAAAAAATAATTAGAAAAAGAAAATAATTAATTAATTAAAAATTAAACAAAAACTAAACTAGAATATTAAAAAAAATGTGTTGTGCATGTGAGACAATAAAATCAAATTAAATCACAAGTTATAAAATATAAGCATAAACTATGCTTTTAATCAATTTAATTCATAACTTGGGTTTATTGCCTCTTGATCATTTTTTCATCTAAAATCAACGATAAAATAATAAAATAATTAAGAATATATTGATTTTAAATGTATAAAATTGCAATAATGCAGCTCAATCATAATGGAGTCGTTCAAATAGAAATAATCTATTTGATAATTTTTTTTTTTTTTAGACTTTAATTCATATATTGAGCCTAATAAAATTATCCGTAATTTATTCTTAAAAATATAAGATCGGGTCGGATCGTTACAAGTAGTCTCACTATAAAAATAGCTTACTATGTCTTCTGTATCCTAGATATAGCTCACGCTGTGAATCCTTCCACAAGCGTTCGAACGTGTTATGACCTGCATCATTTGCAGTTGGTGTGTATGCAACATCTTCATCCATAAACATTGCCGCTCCAATATCACCCAACATTTGCTCCATATCCTCATTGTCATCATGACCACCATCATTTTTCTATACATCTTCATCGATGTCTTCCATTTTATCATGCAAAGGCTCAATTGTTGGATATGGTTCTCTGTATAAGACCCAATCTATATAACCCTAGTCAATACTATTGACAAAGAGATGCTCACCCACCAAATCCATCTTATGTAAATGCAAATTCTTGCATTTTCAACACAGGAATCTAATTCACCCGTTAATATCAATTGTATCATGTGCGAACACCAAGAATCTCTTCACACCTTCAGCATGTATCCTTACCTAATCGATTCTTACTCGCATCCAACTCTTATCCATTACTAAATCCCTCCTACAAACAATGGCACAACCAACAACAAGCAACCATATTCAAACAAAACAATGTGCTCTTCTTCTCTTCACTAGGTAATAGGTCATATCCCATTAGTGATTGTAAGCTTGTAGTCACTAACCTACCAACTATTATCTATTACGTCCAACGAAATTTAAGTAGCATCTCCCCATAGTTCTCCAAATATGCTCATTTGGTCGGGTGCATCGACAAGTAACACGTCAATGCACCATCACCTCAGCTGCATATCTGGAGAACAACTTAGGATGACTCTACCAAAATCACAATGTTGGGCAGGAACGAATACAGTTGGTAAGTTTGCTACAATGATCTTACAATCTTAAACCGTCCACTTTGAACAATTCAAGAGTTATCAATCAGCCGATGAGGATTGATAACTCTTGAAAGGGTCTACGATTTATTTTGATGCAACATACAAGACACGAGAATAATACACAACAACAATACAAGACACAAGAATATATCAAACAGCAGATATAAAGATATCTGTATTAGTTTTTTTTAAACCAATTGTGTATATGATTTCCTTAAATTTTACATTATTTTTTTAAAGTATATGTTTTTAGTAATTAATTAAGGTGTTAGTTATTTTACATATTTTTTATAATTCAATTAGATGTTTCTAATTATTAAATCATAGATTCTAGCTAATTAATTATGATGTCCAATTGTGTATATGATGTCCTTAAATCTAAAAGTTCTATAGTTTTTACGTCTTTGCTCATTTCATGATATGGCAATGGATTAATAGCTACTTGTTAATGTATTGTAATATTGTTAGTTATTTTAAATTAAGAAATATATATATGTTTCTAAGTTTTAAATTTATGTTTCTAAATTTATTAATGTAAATTTTGATCCTTCAGCTAGTACTAGGATCCTAATTAATTACTTTGTTAATTATTATTTCTTATATATGTGACAAGCTTTATTTTTTTTAGATCTTTGCTCATTTCATGATATGATAATGGATTAATAGTTACTAATTAACGTATTGTTATATTGTTAGTTATTTTAAATCTAAGAAATGAATATGTTTCCAAGTTTTAAATTTATTTTTCTAAATTTATTAATACTGGTTGCCGTTCAAACATATTTTTGTTGTTCAAATGGTAACATATACAATTCGAACGTGCCTATATAGCCTTCGAACGGTATATGCCCGGTTTCCATAACTCAACACAGATTCATGTTTTCCACCAAAAACAATTATTTGAGCATGCAAAAGGGATAGATTTTTCATAATACGCATCACAAAACAAATACAATACTTATTTCCATATTTCCACATCAAACAAAACAAATAATTATTCCCTTTCATTATTTGATACTAATATTCTACATGCTTTAACATTAAATATTAAAACAAGTGGTTATCATATGATGGACCACACCCTACACGCTTTAACCATAGTATTAGGATCCATTATAAACTTATGAAAACAACGCCAGAGTCATAGGCTCTTATTACCAATCCAAAAGGTTATACATTATTATTACAATCTAGCATATCAAACTCTAGTATACAGATTGCTAAATAAATTCATTGGAATCAAATTACTCTTTCTAATGAATTGAAGTTAGATAATATAACTCCATTGTCAAAAATAGAAAACAATGTTATAGATGATTTAGAATACATAAACCAAAAGACGGACGGATCAGTTCAAATAGCTTTTCAACATTTTAGAAGATCGTTTTCATATTATTCTTCACCAGCACCCTCTAGCTACCACACACCCAGATATGTTCTTACTTCAGCTTTTCAGAATAGATCCCAGAACTTGGACACCATATCCCAAATTTTGGACACCTAGATCCAGGGAATTATTCTTGGAAACATTATTGGCACACCTATATATACTGTTAATACTAGTATAGCATCTACCTCTTATAATCCTGAGCAAGTAAAAGAACCCACTTCTCCAACATCTTCCTTACACCCTTAGTAAGGAAGATTTCATGATTAATAAAGAATATCTTAAACAAGATTATATGAAAAAAGAAAATAATCAAAAGAGATTATTATTCTTCTCAACTTTTACAAAAATGGAATGAGATTATATTCAATAGAAATATTATGAATACTTAGAAGAAATACAAAATAATATACATTTCTTTACATTGTTTGAAATCTATAAATCAAACCAATTATCAACCATAAATAGGACTACTAATCAATGGATTAAGAAAGAGAGTGATCAAATCGTTTATGAAGAATATCCTCCTTTTAAAGCCATTAGGTACAACCAAAGAGGTACTCAAATTTTAGCATCACCAATAAAGAAATATGATTCTAAAACAGAAATTAAAACCATGGATAATATAATCCAACAAAAATAATTATACTAATTTATTTTTAAAAACTATGAGTAAACAATTAGAGAGAATTGAGACTCAATTATCTCCTATTAATCCTACCGTTAAAGAAGCAAAGGAAACCTCTTTATCTGCTCCCCATGAGATTCCACCTCATTTAAAAACTATTTTTTCTAAAAAAAAAAAACGATTTATTAGAAAAAATCTCTAATAAATTAGAAAAATTAAATATTACTAATAGTGCTTCTACTTCAAAACAACCTCATATTAATATATTAAGTAAAACAAACTCACCTATTATATTTGACTCTGAAATTAGCAATGTCAAAAATTAGTTTAAGAATATGGATTTACAAATAAACAAGATTAGAGGAAACTATGTTAATGACTATTCAGCTAGGGAATCTAAAAGACACATTTCTATTACTCATAACTGGTATCCAAGGCCAACCGCACCAGATATGCAATTTGGAAAAATAGAACATATGGTAAGATCTGATTTTTCACCAGACGTACTATATGAATAGAACATCGATGGACTATTTGAATATAAAGTACCAAATCATTTTAAAAAATGATTATGGTTGTTAATGTCTATAAAGGTAATGGAAAAACAGATCATCAGGTAGCTCACATTATTGTTACAGATTTCACTGGCCAATTAAAAGGCTTGTGGGATCATTATCTTCCAAGTGAACAAAGAAGTAGAATATTATCTCAATATAAACATGATGAAAGAATGCAATTAATAAAAATAGAAGACAGCCAACCATTAGAAGATGTTGTTAATACTTTTATATTCATATTAACTAAGCATTTTGTGGGTGATCCTATTGAGTTTAAAGAAAGAACTAGTGATTTATTAAATAATTTAAGATACCCTCAATTATCTGACTTTCATTGATGTAAAGATGTATTTCCAACTAAAGGTATGATAAAAAATGGCTGTCAATAACCATACTGGAAGGAAAAGTTCATAGCCGAACTTCCTTATTACTTCGACCAAAAGGTACGAGAATCATTAGTAAAATCAAATGGTATAGTTGATTTTATTAATCTTACTTATGGTAATATTATAACTACTATTAATAGAACTGATTTAATTATGTGTAATCATTTAAGATTAAAAAATCGAATAGAGAAAGAAAAGAAATTTTCCAAGAAAGAACTAGGTACCTTTTGTGAACAATTCCGTTATACTCCATTATTACGTCCACCTAAAAGACATAAAAAGGGAAAAAACAAATTATAAGAATTATTCTAACACCAAGAGTAAATGAAAATATCAAGTACCCTATAAAAAGATAAAAGCTAAACAAATATATAATAAACCTTATAAAAAATACAAAAAAGTATAATAGCAAAAAAAAAAAAACAAATTGTTTATTATAAATATGGAATAATTCGACATTACAAATCAAATTGTAGAGTTAAACAACAAATTAATGAATTAGACATGCCTGAAACATTAAAAGAATGTTGTAATAACTGTTCATTTGAAACTTCAAATTTAAGATTAGAAGTTTTCAGATTTTTAACTTCTTGTTTTATTTTATTAATTTCTTGTTCGATCCAAGAAGGATTAATACCTTCTAAATATTTTTAAAAAATGAAAAAAATATTATCCCAAGCCAATGGAACAAAATTAAATATAAAATTATAAATTATCTAATGCACATATATGTAATAATAGAATTTGCTTTACAACAATATTTATTTTAGTAAAAAATATTAATACCAAAGTAATATTAGGAAATCTATTTCTTACTTTACTTTACTATTTCTTTGTAACAGAAGAAGGAATTTATACAAAAATACTTGGGCAAGAAATTCAATTTAAATTCTTATTTCCTCCTAATTCAAAAGAAATAAATTTCTTAGAAGAAGTTTCATTAACCAAAAAAATTAATTTTCTAACAAAATACAAGATTAAAAGAAAAGAAAAAAAGATAAGTTTCTTAAAACAAGAATTAAAATTCAAAAGAGTTAAATAACAATTATAAGATTCATTGTTAAATCCAAAAAATTAATAATTTTAAAAATATAGTCGAACAATAAGTATGCTCAAGCTAGCCTAATGCTTTCTAGAGTAGAAAACAACATTTTTTTTTTATTAAAGAGTTAGGGTCATCTATCCAAGAGTGACCCCTCTCCAATTTTATTAATAACCCTCACTTGTGGTAGAGGAAAATCGTGGTTACAACTCAAGCATCTGGGGTACAAAGAAAACCTAGCATGTAGAAAAACACCAAAACCAAAATAAATAAAAAAAGTAGGAAACAACAAACCACAAGCAAAAGACAAACGAGACTAATTAAGATGAAGTGAAGGCATCCCGGAGTAGTCCATGCGAATAAGTCCACACAGCACGCGGGGAGTCTCAGTCCAATGGGAAAAAACAGAATCACTGCCAGAAGCCCCATACTTGGCTAACCAATCAACAACTTTATTTCCTTCACGAAAAACATGGTGAATCGAGCAAGTCATGGAATTCATAATGTCAAGAATTTCCTCCCAGAAATCCTTGAAGCACCACACCCCACATCTCTTACTCCTTCACCAGGAAATAACAGTCATAGAATTAAGCTCAATATCCACATAATTGAAAGATAAGGATTTACAAACCTGGAGTCCATGAAGGAGAGCTAAAAGCTCGGCCCGATTATTAGAGTCTGTACCAATGAACGAAGAGAAAGCACGAATTAAATTACCATCATCATTTCTAATAATCCCACCTATTCCTAAGACGCCTGGATTGCCCAAACTACTACCATCGATGTTCAGTTTAACCCAACCTGCCAAAGGTCGTTGCCAAGCAATAACTTTGCAACTCCAATCTGAGGGGAACACAGGCTGGACATGCAAACCCTCAAGTACCTGCAAATCAAAACCAGAAATGTGAGAACTAGCATGCATATCACGACAAATAAGACTAATCCACCGACAAACAGAATGAATAATGTCAGAGGCAGATTCAAAGCGTCCCTCCATACACGCCAAACAATGCCTCCACCAGATTCTCCAAGTGATAACCACCGAAAGAATTCCCACGATAATGCCAACTTGTGGAGATGATTTCACAGGGTGAAACTAAGTCTACACCATGTATTTCCAGTTACGAACATTTGGGATACCAAGACTAGCCCCAAAATATCGCCAAACGGTGTTAGCAATATCACCTACAAACAAAATATGATTCTGGTCCTCGTAATGACCGTTAGCACAACAATCACATCGAGAGATAATAGGAATGCCAATATGGCGAAGATGATGATCAACACTAAGGGCCATATAACAAGCTTTCCACATATTGATAGACATTTTAAGAGGAAGACTCTTATGCCACATCCAAGAATGCCCTTCAATAGTACCACCCCTAATACGGACATAATCCCAAGCCGACTTAGTGGAAAACAAACCATTATCATTATTGGTCCAAATCAACACATCCAAGCCTGGTTTAGCCTTACAAATATCCTCTAAAATACCATCAAGATTATCCGACCCCACTAGCTAGAGAATAAAATCCACATCCCAACCATTAGATAATTTGCAATCCTTAACTTTAAGAAGGGGATGACCCACAATATGCATATCATTAGCTAAAGGGCCTCTATCTCGCCATTTATCATACCAGAAGAAAACATTTACATCTTTACGTCTCCACTTAGAGTTATCCAAAACCAAAGGAAGGGTTTTAGCAATCATTTTCCAGAACCTTCTACCCCTAGTTGGATCAACCAGGGTCCCAGGCTTAGCACCCACATACTTACCCTTAAAAAAATTGGCCCACAAAGAATTACCTTGAGTAAGGTTTCAAGCAAATCTAGTATGAAGGGCTTGCTGCATATCATCAAGATTCCCAAGAGCCAAGCCACCTTCCTCCACGAGACGGCAGATACAAGTCCAGGCCACCCATTTTTTCTTACATTTACCGTTTACCTCCCCCTAGAAAAAGGTGCTCATCAGATGATGGAGAGTTTTAATAGTGGATTGTGGGACCTGAAGAACAGCAAAGAGATGAAATGTCATACTAGAAAGAACATAGAAAGAACATGTCATAGTAAAATAAGTCGACCACCTACCGAAAGAAATTTCATCTTCCACCCTGATATTTTTTTTTTTTTTTAATTTTAGACCCCATATTTTCCAAATGCACCTGTTTGAGGCGACCCAAAATAATAGGCACGCCAAGATATTTGAATGGGAAAGATCCTTCTAAAAATCCAATCTTCCATAATAATAAGTTTTTACGGGCGAAAGAACTTTTTTGAGAGTAGTAAATGGCAGATTTAGAATGATTGATACACTGGCCCGACCAACTTTCATATTTATGAAGCACATATAAAATCTCCCTGAGGGCTTTAGAGCTACCATTAGAAAAAAACACCACATCATCAGCATACATAAGATGAGAAATTATAGGCGTACCTTAGGCCTGTGAGAATTGACCAAATTTCCAAGCCTCCGCACTTAGCTTGATCAATCGAGAGAGAACTTCTTGAAGAATAATAAACAGATAGGGTGAGAGGGGATCACCCTGACGCAAGCCACGGCCACCTTGAAAAAAGTCTTTTATAGTGTCATTCATCATAATAGAAAACCAAGGAGTCAAGATGCAAGTTCTGATAAGATCACAAAAATTAGAAGAAAACCAAAACAGTGAAGAGCCTCCAGGAGAAAAGACTAATCCGCTCGATCATAAGTTTTAATCATATCCAGTTTAATCATGACATTACCACCATGGGCCTTCTTATTAATGGAGTTGACCATTTCCTATGTGATATGAATATTTTCAAAGATGCTCTCCCCGGAATGAAAGGGCCTTGTTCTCATGATATCATTCGTGAGAGAAGACCTATCAATCGATTAACAATGATTTTGGAGCATGTTTTATAGAACACCGAGCAGAGGCTGATAGGCCTAAACTTATCAAAACCAGAAGGTGTATCAACCTTTGGAATTAAGACAAGAAAAGATACTGTAAAAAAACTTGGAAGCTGTTTAGATACAAAATAATCAGATATGGCTTCCAAGACATCCTCTTTCACAATCTCCCAACAACTTTTGAAAAAACCAAAACCAAACCTATCAGGTCCCGGGGTACTATTAGAAGGAATAGAGGAGACAACAGAGAAAACTCCATTCATAGAAGGAACATAACACAGAATAGAGCTGTCAGAATAAAAAAAAAATAGTTGAAATAAGAGTCGAGAAATTAGGTAATGACCTAGTCGGTGTGCCTTGCAGAAAATTAGAAAAGAAATCCACAGCCCCCTGATGAAGACTCTCCATCGAATTAAAAACCATCACATTCGAGGACCTCATTTCCACCACCCTTTTACACTGATTATTAGCAAGGCAGGTATGAAAAAACTTTGTGTTACAATCACCTTCCAAATGCCATTTTAACTTAGACATTTGGGCCAATCTAATATCTTCTCAACGAAGCCAATTCTCCAATTCCGCAGATGAGACTATAAGATCCCTCTCCATTGCTTCATCCTAGTTTTGATGAAGCTTATTTTCAAGCTCCTCAATGTGTCTCTCTAGAGAATTTATATGCATATTGGTATTGCTGAAAATCTGTTCATTCCATTCACACAAGGCAACCTTAGTGTTCTTCAACTTAAACGCCAAATTAGTAAGACCATGACCCCAACAGACGCAGACCACACTTGATGGACACACATAAAAAACTGTCGATGATCCACCCTTATTTGTTGAAAACTAAAAGGCAAAGGACCATTAGAGAAAGGATCCATCTTAAACTCAATAACCGTAGGAGAGTGGTCAGACGTGGTGCGCGGAAGATAAGAAAATATTGCATCCGAAAAATAAGAGAGTAGAGAGAAATCCATGAATACCCAATCTAACTTCTCCCAAGACCAAGCAAGACCCGACTGCCCAATACACCAAGAAAAATTTTTGCCCGTTGATTTCATTTTGATCAAACCACCTTGATGGACCCAGGCATTGAAATCCTCGATCGCAGCATTCGAACGTGGTGAACCACCGCTTCTCTCCGAATTATTCCGAATTATGTTAAAGTCCCCAACAAAAAGACAAGGCTCAGAGCCCATAGACTGGGAACTAAGATCCTGCCACAAACTTTTCCTCTCATACATGCTGCACTTAGCATAGATAATATTACACAAAAATTGATAGGACCCCGTGTTTACACAAAGGGAAATAAACTGCAGATTAGTCCTCACCACTTGTATATCAAGAGAATTATCCCAAAAAATTCAGATTTTACCACCATCTGCTACATTAGAAATAAAGAAATCAAAATGTAAAGAATGCTTCAAACGGATAGCTTTGTCAAGAGTTTGGAACGGTTTCAAAACTGCTACAATCTTAGGCTTGAACTTACAGACTAACTTCTTTAATCAACATCGAGACATACCAATGCCACGGGCATTCCAAACAATGATTGAGTCACTCATAAAGAAAAGGCAAAGGAACAGGTAAGGACCCGAATAGAACTTCTCACTTTCTCAAACTTTTTCTTCTGATATTTTTTCTTAACAATTCTGCCTTCAGATTCTGAATGATAGTCCTTAAACTGAGGGAGCACTTCTGGAGGAATATCAGGGTCAGGCTCGGATACAATATCTTCTAGCATAGTACCCAGGTTTTCATTCGGAGGCCCATCTTCTAAACAGGGGGCAAGTTCCTCTAGATCAATGTTAAACAGTTCCACCAGGATTGGAGGAGTGGGCTTTTCAAAAGTAAAAGAAAAAATGTTATCATGATTCAAAAGGTTACCTGCATTCTCACTGGGCGCTAGCACCCCCCCCCCCAATCATCAGTTACTACAACCTCCATAATATTTATCCCCTAGGCAGGGGATGATGCTGCATTGGTAGGTTGTTCAGGAGGTGCACTAACCGGTTCATCAGCCTCATTCTCAAGGGAGATAACTATGGGATTAACCATCAAGTCACCACCCTACATATTACCAGAATTGGTTCCACCAAGGTCTAACTCTTTCTTTCGGCCACGGTTTTTCTTACCATTCATGGATTTCCCCACACGACAGGTCTTGGTATTATGTCCCTGCACTTTACATTTTTCACAATACACAGGCAAAGTCTCATAGAGTACCTTCTGTTTCCTGCTTGTTGACAAACCAGGAGTACCAATCTAGAAGCAAGAAATTGGTTCCTAGGTAGCATCCATCTCCAAACAAATCGACCAATAAGTGCCATGACAATTCGTAGAAAAGCTTCTTGATAAAAGTTTGGAGGTAATTCGGGAAGCAAAATCCACATAGGTACATTAGATGGTTCATGCTCCTCATTAAATTCTGGAGACCAATGAAAAGCACAGTAAGCCACTCCATTCACTTCACAGGACTCACGGGACAAAGCTTTCACAAAATCAACCTCTGTAGCCAGCCTTACGAAGACGTTGCGGGGGAGTTTCATGGATGAGACCAACGGGGCAGAAGACAGACCCCAATGGCTCAAGATAAATGCATGGATAGCGTCCAAAGAGGGTCTTTGGTGCAGCCGAGTGATTTCAGGAAGGGGTTGCGGAACCACAGCAGCCAGTTCGGCAAAGGACTGATGGCCAAAGGCGTGGCCATCAGCGGCTACCATCCAGCCTCACCGAAGCAAAGCGGCCAAATGTAAACAAAAACCTGTGATCACAAGGAACCCTAGCAGAGCACGTAAGGGGTAATTTCTTAGTAGAAAACAACATATAGTTGAATTGCCTTATTAAAAAGAATTTTCTAAAAAAAAAATATTCCTACTAAAGCTAGACCAATCCAAATGAACAATGAATTATTAGACTTTTGTAAAAAAGAAATTAATGATTTATTACCAAAATGATTAATAAGGACAAGCAAATCCTCATGGAGTTGTACTGCCTTTTATGTTCAAAAACAGATAGAATTAGAACGAGTAGTTCCTCAATAAGTTATCAACTATAAACCATTAAATAAAATATTACAATGGATTATGTATCCAATTCCCAATAAGAAAACTTTGCTATCTCGCCTTTATAATGCCACTGTATTTTCAAAATTTGATATGAAGAGTGGATTTTGGCAAATCCAAATTGCTAAAAAAGACCAGTATAAAACATCATTCACAGTCTCATTCGAACATTATGAATGAAATATTATGCCATTTGGATTAAAGAAATGTTGCTAGTGAATTCTAAAATATTATGAACAAAATATTTACTCATTTCACTCACTTTTCAATAGTTTTATATAGATGATGTATTAATCTTTTCATCATCTATTAAATAATACTGGAAAATTTTAAATATTTTTGTTCAAATTATTAAACAAAATGGATTAATTGTTTCATCACCAAAAATAAAATTATTACAAAATAAAATTAGGTTCCTTGGATATGATATCTATCAAGGAACTATTACACTATTTAGTAAAGCAATAAACAATAAAATTTGCTAATAAATTTTCTGATGAAATAAAAGATAAACAACAATTACAAAGATTCTTTGGAAGCCTTAATTATGTTGCAAATTTTTATCAATCTCTTAGGTCATTATGTAAACCATTATTCAAAAGATTAAAAAAAAAATCCACCTCCATGGACAGAAAAGCATACAAATAAAGTCTCATGTTAGAGATTACCATGTTTAGGACTTCCACCTCCTCATACTTTTAAAATTGTTGAAACAAATGCCTCTGATATTGGTTATGGAGAAATTATGAAGCAAAAATTATCAACTGAATCGAAACAAATTATTCCTTTCCATTCAGGATGTTGGAATCTTGCCAAAAGAAATACGGTACTATTAAAAAAATTACTATTATATTATGTATTTCTAAATTTCAAGGTGATTTGTTGAATCAAAAGTTTTTACTCCAAATATATTGCAAATCAGCCAAGGAAGTTTCGATTAAAGATATAAAAACCTGGATACTAAACAAATATTTGCTAGATAACAAGCTATATTAAATATTCTTCGATTTTGATATTGAATATATTATAGGAGATTCTAATTCTCTTCCTGACTTTCTATCCTGATAATTCTTATAGGGAAGATCATGTTATTCTCAAAGTCAAGAGTAAAGTCTAAATCTTCTTACGCTAGGCCACAATATCCTCCCTATCCTTCACATTGTCATTTTGCAACCCCAAAACCATACACGGTATTGGAAACATTAACACAAAATATTAGGTCGTCTTACAACTCATTCTCACCATTACCATCTCCAAAATTACCAACATATTCAAAAGTTGTTTCTCCTTCTTTTTCTACTCCTTCTCAAATTATTAGTCCTACACTCCTATCTCAACCTTCTGCATCCTTTATTATCATTAAAACTCACTGGCATCCAAACTTCCCCATTGAGTCTAAAATCTAGCACCAGTCTGATCCCATAAATTATTTGATGGCTTTTTTTTGCCAGACTAGCATTACGTTCCACAAAATATTAAGGAACCCCAGCATTTTTATGAATTCATATTAGTATACACAGATTCAATTATTCTTCCTGAGATCCTTTGTTCTCTTCAAACTCAACCTTCTCCACCTGAATCTCCAATTATTGTCTTCATAAAGTCAGCATTAAACAAGTCCTCACCTAGGAACAATGAAAAAAAATCCCTATTTAACAAGGAAATTCTCACCCTTATGGCCTATGATATTATGATTATTATGATTATCAGCAGACATGGACAAAAATATTTTAAAACAAATCAAAATTTTGTGTCATTCCTGGTTCCTCCACTTCGATAAATTACAAGATATCAGGACACTCCCACAATGGTTTTTACTATGGTGTGATTATTATGGACCTGAACTTCTTATCCTTCCTCTCCCTCTCCAAGAAAGTTTTAAGATTTTCTCATCACAAAATGATTATCCAATCGCATTAAAATATTGTCCCCCACTTCTTTTTTTCTTCTTCAAAACAAAATTAAACCGGATCATGAAATAGGATTATGTTATCAAACCTCATCTCTCTTTCTATACCATTAGGTTCTTAGCCCGCCAAGTCTTTGTCAAGTGATGGGAAAAATATAATTGTGATCACGTCATAAAAATGTTTTCAAAAATTACCAAAGCCTCTGAAGTTCTAGTCCAACGGAGTAGATTTCAGGTTCAATTAGCATCCATTACAAGCAAAAAAGACTTGAAAAAACTATTCGAGGCTATGTCACAACTCTCACACAGCGATGATGAAGAAGACCCATTACATCACATCAGATTATCTCCATCACAACAAGCCACATCATCACAAGTTTAATAGGCCTCTCCTTCTCAAACTCAACAGGCCTCTCCTTGTCAAGTTCAACTGGCATCTTCTTCTCATGACTACTCATCTTACCATCCAGTACATCTAATGGACTCTCAAGATCCATTTGAAGTGGAACTTGTAGATTATAACCCTCAGATTGTCATGTGATTCAAGAAGACAAAAACCAGAAGCACTATTGATTAATGTCAGAAGCATTATCTCTTCAGATCCATCACTGTATAAAACAAGCAACTTTGGACATTATCATATTATTGTTCAATTCCACTCATCCAGTAGCATTATTGGATCCATTATCTGTCGATGTTTGAAGACAAAATTTTAGGGCGTCCATTATTGATTATTGTGTAAAAAGCTACTATTCTAGTGTCTATAAAAGAGAGTTTTTAAACAAAGGAAGACAGTTAGAAAAATCTAATCTAAAGCCCTTCCCTTCTCTCAGTCCTCACTTCCGAAATACTCTCGTTCTAAACCTTCCTTCATGTCTTTTGCTTCCAATCCTTCTAAGAATTAATCTCCTTGTAAGTATTATGTTTTTAATGAAGTCAAGTTTATCAATTATGATTTCTATCTATTATATATTCATATATATAATTAATAATTCATGCATATGGTCAGTTATACCGCCTGTCTATATTTTATCATGCATATGACTAGTTATATTGTCTACTATTATATTATAAATTAATTACTTATACATATATATTACTTGGGAAAAGTTATTGGTATCAACATGATAACTGTACATTCGAATGGGTCAATTATTTTTAAAATACATTTGAAAGTAATAATACATGTTCGAATGCTATCGAGGGTATAAAGACCTAGCGTCGTTTGAACATTTAAACTTTCCTCTTCGCGACACCCAAGAAGAAACCTGCCACACGCCGTTGTCAACGCCACCTTCAACCATCAATCTCAAATATGCAACAGGTATGTCATATATCCTTCGATTTGATGTTATTTTACATGTAAATAGGTTAGTATTTCGGTATAAATGGGGTTGAAAATAGGTTTTGAATTTTCTTTCAAAACTCCGTTTGGCCACCGTAGGTGGCTAGAAAAACAAGCCTGGGATTAGGGGTGCTACCCACACCCTATGGGGCAGGGTAGCCCCCTCCTCGCCCCCGCATGGTTGGGAGTGGGCTTCTCCACCCCTTAATCTGCCCCTAGTCTCTGGGAGCGGGGTACCCTTTCCGAGTACCAAGCTGCCCCCCAGAACATGTTTCTAGGCCCGAAGAAATAGCTCAAATGGGCCCAAAATGCCATAGAACTAGGTTCTAGGCTATTTTGGGCCCATAAATTAACTAAAGAAAATACAAATAACAAAAAAAAATTTACAATAATAAAAATAATATACTATTAAGTTGAAACCAACTATAAAAGTACTAAATAAAAAATTAATAATCATAACTAAGCTATTACAATAATACAAATTAAGATAAAACAATTACAAAACTACAAAAAAATAAGGGACATTGTAGCAACATTACAAATAAGTGAGTCATTGAATACAACTATACAAATAAGTGAGTTGTTTGACATTTGGGGTGGTCATGGGTGGAAAAGATGTGTAACTAGTGCTGCCTGCAGTGAGACTATGAGATCATAAAACCTAAAACATTAACAATTTAATAGGAAAATAAATTAGAATTATAAACAAGAAATTAAAATTAAAATTACAAACATATATTAGAAATGAAAAAATTACAAACTAAAAACTAACTAACCAAGATGAGATGGGGATCAAGATGAGAATAGATTATTTGGTCTTTAGGCTTGGCATTAGGATTGAGCATATGATAGTAAGATTATAAAAGCTAAAAAAATAAAAGAAAAATAATTAGATACCAAAAATTATATAAATACAAAAAATAATTAAGGGACAATACAAATTGTACAAAGCTATGGCAAATGGCAATGGTGGGTCCAATACCACGAAGTCATACTGCAGTGCAAGTAGACATCATCTCATGCGATGCTACAATAACTAAATTTGAAATGAATACCGATGAAATGAATATAAATAAATTAAAATAATAAAATAAAATCAATGATTATCAAATCCAGGCTGATCACCACCATTCTCCTCATCGGTCTCCTTAAAGTCAAGAACATCTAGAACATAAGTTTCCATCCCATTGATCTAATTCTGTGTACAAATCAATGCCTTCATAGTACTAGCAGACAATGAACTCCGGAATGGATCCAATATGCGCCCTCCGATACTAAAGGCCAACTCTGAGGCAACGGTACTAATAGGGATGATTAAAATACTGTAGGCTATCTCTCCAAGGATAGGATATTTCACAACATTAGTCTTCCACCATGCTAATTGTAACGTCCGTCCTTGTGGTGAGACTATTTAAAAAATGATTTTAGAAAAGACGACGGAAATTACCGTTCGATTTAAAACATTTTACTTCCATACCCAAGGTGCAAGACTCTACGTTATAAAATAAAATATGCTTTTAGAATAAAATAGGTTTACAGTGGAAAAACATAAATCTTAAGATAAAAAGGCCTCTCGTACATTTAAACTCTCATGCCTGAACTTCCGTGCTCATCCCTTTGGGCCGTGTCTGTCCTGACGCTTTCTGCTCATTTAGTTCCTGTTGAGGTAGGGGCACTCATAAAAACTAAAATGAGTCAAATACTCAGTAAGCATTACTTCATATAGTTAAAATATAATAATATAGATTTTCATTCATGCATTTATCACTCCATACATAATATACGTACATGCATACATGCATTCCTTTGAAAATATCACTGGATGGGGTTTTTCTTTTAAAAAGGATTTTTCTTCTCATAAAACATTCCCTCGTCAGTGTCGTCATTTCTTAAAGAGTGCGATGCATTCATACACTCTTTCTTATCACTTTTTTTGGCCGTTGCACACTGGAGTTAGCGGTCTTTTGGACCAAGATTCACCCATGGCCACTGGTTGGAATCTCTTTCTGTCAGGGTGCAACACTGGGTGCACTAACAGTACTACTACCCGACATTGCAATCTGCCCAGTCTATTCTTTGGGTACCCTTTTCATTCATATGGCCGTTACTTATTTTCATACAGTCATGCATTCAGTCCTTTCTTTCAGTTCAATCCTTTCCTTTTCAGTCCTTTTCATTTATCAGTTCATTCATGGAAAAACATCATTTGAAAGCATGAACTTAAACACCCTCTTTCATGGCATCGTTTAAAGCATTAGTCAATGCACGAGGCATAGGCCTCGATATTTCTTTTCGTAGAAAATACAGACAATAGATATTGCGTATAGTTATCCATTCACATGCATACAATTAATACTTTGGTTGCATAAAAAGGGGCTGCCAAAGAGGGCCATACATTTTTTTTTTTTGAAAATAACTATTTCATTCATTAGAACATTTGCTGGATACAAGGAGGGCAATCCTCAATAAGAATACATTCTTCAATACAACTGAGACCAAATTTAGCCAGCTGATGGGCAATTACATTAGCTTCCCTATGAACATGCAAGACAGACCAAGAAATGAACTTGGAAAGCATAATTTTAATGTCTCTAATAACAAGACCAGTGGTACTCAAGCTTTCCTCATTGTGCTGAATTGCCTTCACCACCGAGAGTGAGTCACCTTCAAGGATGATCTGTTGAAATCCCAGTTCTGCACAGAAAGAGAAAGCCCTCCGAGCTACTATAGCCTCACCCAGGAGAGGATCAGGGGATAGGTCCATAGATGAGCACAGTGAGGCCATAACCAAACCTCCTGAGTTTCTAACAACCACAAAGAGGGCCATACATACTTATACTTTAAAACGTTATACTTAGCATGTTTTCGTAAAACATCTTTCGTGTCATTTTGTAAAGCATCATAAAGGAAAAAACATTTCATTTTCTTATTTTTCATATCTTTTAAAAAACTCTAGAAGAGTATGAATATAATACTTACCCGGACTCCATGCTACTTTCATACCATGCAGTCCATTCATGTGAGTATCAGATGGCAACGTACATGCATACACATAACCTTAGCGTCACTCTCTATCTAGTACATAAGCAACTAAACTTAGAAATATAACTACGTTTCACTTGAAACACTCCCCTTCTATCCCGTGCTCTTACATGTCCCTTACTATGATAAAACCTTCTGGGATCTGCTTACGGTCATTACCTCTTCCAGTCTCAACGTTCTACTTCGAGTACTTATCCACTAGAGTAAACCCATGATTTGCCTTAGGATTAAGATACTGAAACATTTGTTTTACTCTTCTTATTGACCACATTTTGATGCATGACTCAGACCCACTAAGTCATGCATCCCAATCCTAGACAATACACCCGTCACTATCTTCATGTATCTTAGCTCACTCTAAATTCTCATTCCTATCCATACACACCACACAGCTTGGCCAACTCTGAGACTTAAGCACCATGTAACTATGTTTAGGACAGATTACCCATTACATATGGTAAATCCATTTGGCACATGTGTCTAACCAGATTACACACGTACCTTAACCCTTTATTACCTAAGATCAACATATAGTTCGTTGATCACTTGCTTGTATGGACAAGCACCATACTCTAATACCAACCTTCTCTAAACCCGGATAGCATGACTCTTCATGCTACCCGTCCCTCTTGACAGTTCATCCCAATACTTTACACGATAAGACTCCATACATAACTACACCTCAAGTCACATCATATAGCTCGAGACTACTCTCAAACTACATCAGGACCTTGTCACATCACCTGACATTCCGCTACGTCATTCTTACACTAACTCCTAACTCATCATGAGTACGGTCCCTCATGTACTCTTGTCATATCATGACATCTCGTCACGTTTCAGCTACATTGCTCTTACACTAACTCCTTAACCATCACAAGCAGGACTTCTTGTTTAACCATGTCACTTCGTGACATTGCCTAGTCATGCTTCCGCTGCACTACTCTACTTCCCTATCACTTCACACATACTCCCAGCCATAAGGCAATTACACGGTGACACCTGTCACCTCAGACTACAGGCAACATCACAACTATTTCGGGACACTGTTCCACAATTCCCGACACTACTCACCACACTCTACGCTCATCAACCACACAACCATCCTTATCTTCGCAACACGCCACATGGTGTATCGCTTCACCTTATGGGGTACACTCCACATGTACTCCCTTCACATACACTACACCACATCACCACTATGGCATACAAGCCATATGGTACATCACTCTACCACATGGGTACATTCTGCATGTACTCCCTACACACATGCTACGCCATGTAGAGTACACTCCGTATGTACTCTTCCATCCCACATTACGCCATGTCAATACTACAGCACACACTTCAAACCCACACTTCACAGTGCAGCACACTACACAAATACACCCAACACTTCACGTACATAACGAACTCTACAATACTAACAACACAGTCCATAATCTAATCAACCAATTAACATCTAACATAAATAATGAGGGATAGAGGGCTATACCATCTTTGGGGTTGACCTGTGCGTCGCTCGCTAACTATCATAGTTGATGGCGTCAAAAGGGTTGTACGTGGAGGCTAAATCGCATACAGTGGCTGTTTGGGCGTTTGGATAGCTAGGTGTGGTCTTGAAAGGGCTCATGGTGGCCTTCTAGTGGTAGCAAGGGGCGTAACATGGAGGATTTAGCCATGTGCAGTGGCGATTAGCCACGTACAGTGGCTGTTTTGGCCACTAGAGGTACGGGTCTAAGCGTAGGAGGGTCGGGTCGTGGTCTTAGGGTGGTGGTCTCATGGTGGTGCCGAGGTGGTAGATGCCGAAAACACGACTGCTTGTGGAGGAGTTTGGGCCGTGGGTCTCACATAGGGAAATCGGAGGGAAGGCTTGGCTGGTCATGGCTGGCCATGGAGGAGCTCAGGAGGTTGCTGGTGGAGCTATGGTGGCAAAATGGAAGTGGTACGATGGCCTACGATGGTGGATCTAGGCTATGCATGAGGGAAAGGGCATGTGTGAGGGGTAGATCGAAGCTATGGGTGGCTGGGGTAGGCCGATGGTGGCCAAAGAAGGCTTGAGACAGTGGCTGGAAGCCATGGGTGGCGACGTACAATGGTTGAGGTGGAGAAACCCGTGCATAAGGTAGAGGGCCCGTGATTGCAAGGGAGGGACTACCGGCTTCAAGTCAAGGGGAGGAGGAAGAGGGAGGTCAAGCGATACTCGTGGTGGTGCTCAATGGCCTGGGTGGTCGTGTACGGCGGTGCTAGGAGCTGTGCACATGAAGCCGTGCCTGGGTTGCTGCGAGCGTGCATGGGAGAGGGTGGCTGGGAGATGGAAGCTGGGTCTGGTGGTGGAAGCTTACCGGCGTGAAAGGAGGTCGTTAATGGTGGAGGTGAGGCTAGGTGGCGCGTGGCGGTGCCAAGCTGGGCTGAAGTAACCGATTGGGCAAGAGGGAGGAGGAAACCTTGTGGGAGAGGGAGGAGAGAGAGGGAAAGGGAAAAGTGAGGGAGAAAGAGAGAGGGCTAGGGTTTTACTCCAAATCTTTCATCTTTGGGGTCTTCAAGACGATCTAACGGTGAGTTTCAAATACTAATTTAAAAATGCGTAAATATTAACTTAATTAAAACCACTGAAAGGAATTAAGATAGAATATAATTTAAACTAAACTTTAGTTTATAAAATAATATTCCTTCATCATTAATAAAATGATGAAATCTTATTTAATATATTTAAGAGAATAAAACCATCTAATTAATTAGAGTTTTTAACATAATTTAAATCTCATAATATTTTAAATAACTGAAATCATTTTAATCAAATGATTTCCTACAATTATAATATTTTTGGAGCTCTTCAAAAATATTATAATTGTCTTATTTAAAATCAAACTTAGTCAAATAACACTAGAAGTTTTCCATATAAATATTTCCAGGACATTTAAAATATTCAAGGGCTTTAAAACACTAAACTTGCTTTAGAAATCATATAATATCTTTAAAAACACGCCTTCAAGATTCGGCATGCATAACGAGGCTCGCAGTCACTAGAGAGAAAGGGGTGGACTGTCGCATCAGACGGAATTGCTTACGTCAAAAAAAAAAGGAGCGGGGTATTACACTAATATATCAAAGTCTCGTGTATATGGGAGAAGATCCCCTACCAAATATCTGTCTACAACCAACTTCGCCTCCATAGATTGATGGACTAGTAAGGGTTCTGCTCCAATCTCTCACCCCACGCCAACCTAAGCTTTTTTCCCGCCTCGACTTCTCGAGGAGGCAGAGGGTAGGTGTACGTGTAGGTGCATTACCACCCCTAATTACGGTAAACTCATCAAACTATTTACCAAGGATTTCTCTAACCATTGCCCCAATAAGCTCAACCCATGTGTTCCCATGCACAAGTCCCAAACCAGATACTATGCCATCAATCTTGATTTGGAAATCAAGAGCAATAGCCATATATAAAAAAAATATTTAGCCTACTCAAATCTCCCAAATACTTGTCATATTTGACCCTCATCATTAATGTCATCTCTCACATCCTAATATGGTCACCCCTACATATTTCATCCAATTTTTTTTTCACCTTACATATTTGCTGACAGAAATCATTGGATGTAGGGTACAAAGAACTAAATGGCCTCAATGTGACCTCGTAGAAAAGTTTCAAAAAATATACAAACATAGCAACAACCTCCCAATCATCATTAATAGGCTTTCATAATCCCTCCTACTCATCAAAATATTTGACATATTGAATATCTTCATCACCTAATAATGCAAAGGCCGCTTTATATTCTTTGGCCACCTCCAACATCAAGAATGTTAAGTTCCATCTTGTAGGAACATCAGTACAAAAGCCCTCTTGGATGTTATGCCCGCATTCCTCACAGTAGCCTTGAATTTCTCCAATCTAGTAGGAGAATATCTCACAAATCTCACAGTCGTTCTGACTCATGCAACTGAGTCATTAAGATCTTTCCAACCATAAGTGACAATTAAATTCAGAATATGTGCAACATATCTAACATGCAAACAATCACCACCCAAGATTGTCTTATTTGTCTATCTAAGATAGGTCTTAAGGTGACATCATTAAACGAGGCATTATCAACTGTCAATACCCCTACCAACCCCCACTCATTTATTGTAGCCTCCAAGGCATTCCCAACCGCCTAACTTGTGATCGGAAATTTGACAAAATTTTACAATTTTTTTTTGTAGTGTCCAATTACAATCAATTAAATGCATAGTCAAAGACGCATAATTATAATTTTGGACTGATGTCCAAGTATCAGAAGTTAGGCAAACTATTGACCTCCAATTGGCCCCTCAACAAAGATTTCTCTTTCTTATAATGCTTTTTAATATCATTTGCCACTGTGTGGTGAGAAGGAAGATTAAATCTAGGTTCCTAAGTTATTAGAATATTCTTGGAACCCTCTCCCCTCCACAAACTAAAAATGTAGCTCGTTCATGATCTCCATACAAGCTAACTTTCTTCTACACTCATCGGGATCATATTTAGTATACCCCTTCAATGTTAACCTCTACTAGGGCTACTACTCCCATCCGTCATGATTTTTAGTCCAATCTCTAGTCTAGATTGACTCCTCTCTTCTAAGGATTTTAATATTGAACTCGTTTTGCATTGTTCTTCTAAGCAGACCTTTAATTATGATGTACCAGTTTCCTATAGCGGCATCCATAGACTTTACTACAGTGATTATACTTTGCTTGTGGGTTAATGGGGTCACCATTCTCTAGTTTGGTAAAGTGAGACCAAACTATAGAAACTAGTTTCTTACTTTATGTGGGCTTGGGAGCATAGCAAGGCTTCGTCTCTATAGGGTTAGGACTAGGGTCCATAGGGTTAAAGGTAGGTGTAGGGTTAGGTGTTGGGGTAGGTGTAGGTGTAGGTGTAGGAGAACTATCACTAAAATCTGACGAAATAGACATTCTCCAAAACAATCAAAAATCTGAAATGAAAACATGTCATTAACATCAACACCACAGATTCACAGCAACACCATAGATTCACAACAACACCATAAATTCACAGCCACTAATATCAATTGTTTATTCAACAATTAATATAAAATAAAATTTTCAAATCAATCGTATGTATTGAAATCAATTTTCAAATCAATTAATATATTTAGCAAACAACCCAACCAATTTTCAAATCATTTGTAACTTAGGGCTTCCCTAAATTAATTTAGGGATCCACTTAAAATGAAAAATGAATGTATGAAAGCCCTAAATTAATTTAGGGGTTTCAATCCTAACATAATTAAGGGTTTCAGATTGAAACCCTAAACTAAATTAGGGTTCCAATCCGAAACCCTAAAGTCACAAAATCACACAAAAAAATAACACAAACATCAAAACACATGCACAAATTGATTATCCACAGCACAAAATTCACAATGATACAATCTCATCCTCAAACTCCTCCATTTAATCTCATCCTCCCTCCAATCTCCATAACTCAACAAAAAAAAAAATAAAGTCAATCAATTATCAATTTAAAACTTACTTTCGACGACGGAGAAACAAACGGAAGGTGACGAAGTAGACAGAGAAGAGAGAGAGAGAGAGAGAGTGAAAGGGTTTCAGAGGACAAAGAGAGAAGGGGCTAGGGGGAGACTTGAGAGGAAGGGGGGGCTTAGCACCCTATACCAAAACGGCATTGTTCTGGTACTAGGTGGGTTGTTTTTTAAAAAAAAAAAAAAAAAAAAAAAAACCCAGCCATAAAATGACACCGTTTTTTCATAGATAAAATGACGTCATTTTATGACTAGGGGGTTTGTAATGCCCGTCCTCATGGTGCGACTTCAGAAAATAGGTTTTTAAGAAAAAGAGTCGGGAATTACTGATCCTTTTAAAAACTTTTTCCTTTCCTTCCCAGGATATGAAAGGTTATAAGTTTAAAACTAAAACTTACTCTATAATTATAAGAGAGGATTTTGCAGTGAAAATCATTAAGTTAAATAAAAGGTATTTTACAAAAATAATCTTTCATACGTTACACAAAATGCCTAGGCTTCCATTACCATTTCCCTTAGGCCACATCTATCCTGATGGTTCATTCTTGGGTGGGCACACATAAAAACAAAATGAGTCGAATACCTAGTAAGCATTACTTCATACCGTAAAAATATAATAACATTCATTCATGCATTCGTACTCATATACATACTTTACATAAGACGTTTTCTTTTTTTTAAAGCATTACGAGATGGAATTTTTCTTTTAAAAAGGTTTTTCTTTCCTCAAAACATTCTTACCTTATACCTTCCTTCATAAAACTAAAATCTTTCATGCATACAATTAATCTTTATCACTTTCCTTTAATCGATACACAGAGTTACACACCATGTGTTAGGGTGAGTCTTCCTTTGGACTGATTCCGCTTGTCACCGCCAGTTGGGAATCCCTCAGTCATGGGGCAACACTTAGTGCACCGCCAGTACTACTTACCCAGCATTGCAATCTACCTAGTCCTTTGGTACCTTCATTCATTTATTAGTCATGGTCATTACGTAGTTTCATACATTAAAACATTCATATCTTTTCAGTCATTTCCTTTCCTCTTCAATAGATTGTTCCTCTGTGGTAGAGTCTGTTTACCCAATGACAATTTCCATGCACATTGGTTCTAGCTGCTGTATCATTGGCATGTCCTTTCCTTGTTTCTCAGCAACCCCATCCACAACCAAGGCCAACGTTTGTTCAATCACTGGTAATTCTTCCTGCACCAAATTTTTTGAGGTAACACCTTCCACTACGTGCTCTGTCTCCCCCTCCTTCTCACTAATTTTTTCTTTCTCACTTGTTTTTTCTTTCCATACTTGCTGGTTCTTGATCAGAGCACCGTTGCTTGTCTCCCCTCCTACCTTCCGCCGAGTCTCCCCCATACGACAAACCACGTTCGTATGCCCTTGTTGACAACACTTAGTGCAGTAAAAACCAAGTTTTTCATACCGTGCTTCCTGCCATATTGTTCTATTTGCCGAAACGACAATCGAAAAACCTTTGATTGGTTCCTCCTTTAAATTCACTTCTATGCACATACGTGCACCCGTAGCCCTCGTTTTATTCAATGTTGCATTGTCAGTGCCAAGGAAAAGACCAAACCGAGTTGCTAGAATTTGAAGACAATCCCTTCTATACAAGTGCATAGGCAATCCTGGCAAGAAAATCCATTAAGGAGCCAAAGGAGACTCCTTCTTAAGATCAAAATCTCTGGTCCATTTTAATAGCCGAAAGGAATTCCCCTCCATAGATCTTCCTTCACGTGCCCAACCATGAACAAAATCACGTTCATTTTTCATGTGTATCAAAATATGATAGTCATCCATGAAACTGATACGTGGAATCTCTAACAGACCCCATTTTTTCACCACATGCAGATGTATATTATCAATGGAAGGCCTAACTCTCATGAATTTCATCACCAAAGCAGCAAACTTAAAATCTTTCACAGCCTTCACCATCTCTAGTTCTGAGAATACAAAGCCTAACTCCCCATCAATATCCACCAGAAAATGCATTGGTAACTTGAACGATGAATTCTCTACATGTTTTGATACCGCCTAAGCATAAGAAGTATTCAGTAAATCACTAGGAACGACATTCCCCTTCGACGACAAGGCCATCAGAGGGGCAGTGCACGTCATCAAGAAGCAACCCTAGGAGCGTAAAAACCCAAAATAGGAAACCCGAGATCCTCGGACTTTCCAAAACAGAACAAAAGAAACAAGCCTCTGAAACGTAAAAAAAAAAAAAAAAATGCCCCAAACCTTTTCTCTCTAAAGTCTCTCTCTAAAAATAAATGTAATAGTGTCATATCCTCATTCTCATCCATGCATATCACACAACTTTAAGCCAACTCTAAGGCTTAAATATCATGTACCTATGCTTAAGACAGATTACACATTATATATAGTAAATGCGTCCGACAAATGTGTCTAACCAAATTACACATGTACCTTACCCCCTTTTATCACCTAAGATCAATATATACTCCACTAACGCCTGCTTGTATAAACAAGCTCCATACTCCGATACTAACCTTCATGCTACCCATCCAACTTCATAGTTCATCCCAACACTGAACACGAAATAACTTCATTCACAACTACACCTCCTGTTACATCACATAGCTCACGACCACTTTCAAACTACACCATGATCCCGTAACTTCACATGGCATCCCACCACTTCACAACTACACCATCTCCTCACTCATTACATGCACGACTCCACATACATTCCCCGTCACTTCATGACATCACGTCATTCTCCCTCTAAATCACTATTACACCAGTCTGTCACTTCACGCATACACACAGCCATAACACTATTACACAGTGACACCCGTCACTTAGACCACACGATCACATCACAACTACTCCGGGACACTGTTTCATAGTTCCTGACACTTCACATCACACTCCACACTTCTCAACTACGCAACCATCCAACACTTCGTGACACGCCATATGGCGTATCACAACTTCACCACACGGAATACACTTCACGTGTATTGCCTTCACTTCACGCAGAACAGTCCACAATAAGACACAACACACTTCACAACTACGCCCATCACTTCACTTACACAACCACGACACACTTCATATCACTTTACTACACAGGGAACTCCAAAAATACCATAGTATAGTCCACAACCAACTTCACAATAAAACTAATGAGGGAAAAGGGAGAGGGATTACACCATACGTCAAGATAACCTATTGCATTGCTCGCTGTCTTACACAGCCCAATGACATCAGAAGCCATTGGCTTGGGCAGTGGCTGCTCCGTCATGGTCACTATCGTGACCTTGAAACAAGCTATTTCAGAGGGGCTCGTCCTAAAGTTTCTTAGCTAGATCTAGTAATTGGTGGTTAGATCTAGGCTATGGAGGGTGGCCAACACAGTGGGGAGTAGGTAGCGACTAGAGCCGTGTACGGTGGTCTTGGGTAGCTTGTGGTGGTCTCGTGGTGGCTGGGATGGCGATGAGAGGCGAAGCACGATGGCATCATGGTGGTTACAAGGCTGGGCCGTGGGTCACAAATAGGAAAATGGAAAGGGAGGCTCGACTAGATGCTGGATTGGTCATAGAGGAGCTTGGGAGGTCGATGAAGGTAGGTGGTGGCGGTACAGTGGCTGTGGCGATAGATCTGGCCATGTGAGAGAGAGAGAGAGAGAACCTGTGAGAGATGGGTTCGTGCATAGGGGAAGGGGGAGGAGCTAGGGGTGGTTGGAGGAAAGGGGAGCTAGGTGGTAGTGGTGCGGTGGCGTGGGGATGGCGTACAGCAGAGTAATGGTGGAGAACCAGTGTGTGAGACCCATGCAAGAGAGGGAGTTGCAGGGAGAATGGGGCTATCGTGGGGGCTTCGATGGTGGCTTGGGTCCATGGGGGTGGTCGCCAACATGAGGGGGAGTTGCTAGTGGCCAATGGCATGGGCTGTGACGACGGTAGGGGCTAGGCTGTCGAAAGAGAGAATCGGGTTTGAAGGGGAGGGGTTGCATGCGTGACTAGAGGGAAAGGGAGGAGAGAGAGGGAAAGTGGGGGAATGTAGGGTTAGGATTTCCTCTTTAGGGTATTTATAGGCCCTTCATCTAGAATTCCCTAATTTAAATCCAACAAAGGAGATTAAAACACTGACTTAATAGAAAACACTGAGAAGAATTAAGATAGAATATTATTTCATAAATTTAATATCAACTTTAATTTATAAATTAATAATCTTTCATCATTTATGAATGATGAAGTTTGCTAAATACTTTTAAGAGAATAAAACCATCTAATTAATTCAAGTTTTCAACATAATTTAAATCCATAATATTTTTAAATAACTAAAATCATTAAGATAAAATGATTTTCTAAAATTATAATATTTTTGGAACTCTCAAAAATATTACAATTATCTTACTTAAAATCAGGCTTGCTTCAATAAAAATAGAAACACCCCATTTAAAATACTTTTCAGACATTTAAAATATTTCAAAGGCTTTAAAACATTGGGCTCGCTTTAAAAATCACCCTCTATATTTAAAAACACAACTTCAATATTTAAAACAAGTAAACGAGACTCGTGACCAATCGAGAGAAAAAGGGGCAGGTTGTTACAGGTTTTTTTTATAGAAATACATATATATATATATATATATATATATATATTATTGCTATAGGGCCAAATGCAGACTGGACCACCCACCCCTGTATCTGGAGGCATGAATCCCCACCCCACCATGCAGGGGTGGGGCAACAGGGTGCGAGGCTCCGCTGCCCACCCCTAGTCAGGATGCCTCTATGCTCATCCTGACCTTGTATTGTTGTGATTTGTGGAAGAACGAAAGGAATCTACCATTTCATTTCGTTTTTAACCATGGCTGAGTCGGTTCAACAATACTCAGCCATTGTTGAGCTCGACCCAGTTACCGTTCAAACGTCCTTGTAACCGTTTGAACATATGTAAATGAGAGCGTTGGATCTGTTTATTTTACCATTTGAACCAAAATGTGTATACCGTTTAAACGGTTAATTTTAAGTTCGAACATATAGCAATATTCGATCAAACGTTTAATGAGTCGTTCGAATGATATAGAGCATCTTTGCAATTCTTGCAATAGAGGAAAATAGCTAATGTAATATATAGTGTTTTAGTTATATATAATTATTTTATCTATGTTTCATGTATTATATTTTGTCAGCACTGTTTTTAATTTTATTTCTTAAATTTCAGCGCCATTACACTGGCTTTTCAGGGAAGGAAATTGGGTAGATCAAGGCAACTCTCCAGTGAAGAAGTCTAAGAGAGGTCTGTTTTGTTGTAGCGTCAAGCAAAGAGCAAAGACTTTTAGAATCTTCTATGGGAGGGTCTTTCTCTGGCAGCTATCTTCCTCAAGCGTGATTGGACACCAATCATCGACCAAAAGGACAAAGGGAGAGACAGGACCATTGCCCACATTGACATCGTATCTGAGTTCTATAGAGAACTTGGTGGTGTCGACCAAGATGATGATGCGTACACCTTCTCAGTTCGGGGCAAATCAGTTAGATTCTTAGTGGACGCAATCCCCAATTTTTTTGGTATCCTTTGACTGCCCATTGCATATCCAAGTGTGGTGCCTAGGGAGTCTACACGTGCAAGTGATGGGGAAACTGCTGAGGACGAGGACGTTGATGTAGTAGATGAATTCAATGGCTTTGCTAATCATAAGGTTCGTCAGTTGGTTATGGGTCCAGATGCTCCTCCCTATGATGGGACCAAGCGTCAAACAGGCCAACCCGACTTATCTAGTTTTTTCAAGATTATGAACATAATGATAGCCAACAACATTAATCTGTGGCTGCACAAGACTGAGATTAGAATGGATCGAGCACGGTTTATGATACGGGTCGCTCATAGGGTGTCTATCGACCTAGCGAGATATATCTTTGCTAAGATTCGATCAGAGACCACCTATATTATGACAGATATATTTCCATTTGGGGTCTTACCCACATGATTTCTTTTAGCGACAAGGTCCAGGGAGATGCGTATGAGCGTGTTCGAGAGCTGATTGGACCGATCAACTCCTCGACCTTGTCACGTAGCACGGGACATTCAAAAGTGGTCGATACTCAGGGAGATTCACACCCCAGAGATCATGGCATATCAGGTGAGGCATCTACACAGAATGCATCACGTACTGCTATTCGTAAGGATATTACAAATATCGTGCATGCAGAGATCCACACACAAACAACAGAGTTGATTGATGCAGTGCAAGTCTAGAGTGCCCTTGTAGAGACTGAGTCGAAAATTATGTCTCGGTTGACAGATATGGAGACACGCCTTGGTGGAGTTAAGACAGTGCTATGAGATTTGGGCCAGTAATGTATATCTTTTATTTGCATTTTATTGATTTTTTGTATGGACACTAGCTTTTTGTGTTTTGTATAATTAATTAAATATGAATCGTCTTTTCATTTTCTAAATTAGTTATTGACTTCCATTATGTATATATATATTCTTTAAATGCTATTTTTTTATATAAATTAAATATTTACCTATAACTAATTAATTAGGTATTTTTTTGCGATTAAAATTTGTAAAGATTTTGCCATTGTTCAAATATACTGTAGAATCTTTGAATGTATTTTCTACTCCCGCCAAACATTTATTCATCTATCCCACCAGAATTTTCGTTCAAACTATTCAATTTTCGTTCGAATGTTAACTTTCAATGTTTTGAACAGTAACTAATCCTTCGTGTTCAAAACATTTGAATACACTATTTGAATGGATACTCAAATTCTCACTAAATTTGATATCTTAACCCGCCAATTTAACATTCAACGGTTCCAAATAACTGTTCGAATGTGTATTAAATTTAAGATCGAATGGTTAGTTAATCGTTCAAACAAAATTTATATTAGGGACAAAATTTATGCCGTTTGAACACAAAATGTTAAGTTCGAATAGATAACGACATCCATCAATTTTTTGGAACGAAATTTGAATTTCATCTCTAAAAAACATTTTTTGGGACGATTTTTATTTTATCCCAAAAAAAAATTCTTTCCAAAAACAAAAATTTGTTGTAGTGATTGTTTGTCCTCTAAAGTTAATCCTATTTTATGATCTACACCTTCCCGATTAAAGAAGCAGATGATCTGAGGTAGGTCCCGCCAAGCCTGTTGTTATGTTCCGAAAGTTTTGTTTATGATAAGGTATACATTCCTGTTTTTGGGCTACAAGATATCTAAACAGAACCTTAGCTAGCACCGACGTCCTAATATTTCCCAATAAGACAAAGTACCATTCGTAGGTCATATGCCTGAGAAGTCGTAGGTACGTGCTGTTCATGGAGGTGGCCGGCCATTCTATACGTGTGGAAGAAATGCCGCTTTTTCTTTTGGATCATGGATGGCAGCTTTGGTTCTTGTCTTGTGGTGCCAGATTATATATGAAATCCACACCACTTTCATTTGGCATCTTTGCAAATAAAGTTGCTTCGGGAAGGAAACATTTGTAGTGTCAAGAATATTATTCATTGTGACATGCCTCCATGTTCCTCTTTATCATCATGTTCACTGCATTTAACCATTGGAAATTAATGGTCTGTCTTGTTGGATCGGAGTTATTAGTTCCAACTTCCTTTAAATGCCAATGTCTTTCTCATTTGAAACTTTTGAGATGGGACAAGAACTTGAGAGAATTTCCTCCAGGACAAAAATCTTCTTCCTATACTTAAATGAAGATGACATTACTTCGACGTTGGGTTTTCACAGGAGCACATGGTTTCGACTGTATGGATCATATACAACTGTCGTCACAATGCCATTACCATACCACGAAGAGACACAAAAAGTTGTTGGCAAATGACGTACGCACGCATATATGCTTTTCTCTTTGGCACTTTCAGCGCTTTTTCCATCCATGCTTTCTCCGGTTATCAATTCATAGGGTTACTACTAAATCTAATATTTTTTCCTAATTAATATAATCCACTTTTCAAATTTTCAAAAATCATCATAAATTCTTAAAATTTATCATACAAATTAATGTGACATTAAAAATAGTTTTACAATTCAATATATCATATCAAAGTACATCAATTTATAAAAAAAATTTATAGTTCTTTTAGTGGACCAACATTTATCCTTTTGGAATATATAAAGTGTCCAACTATTCTACCACCCCCATCTGCAAAATTATGTACATAATTAACAATTTCAAATGGCATGACACTCTCAAGTAGAGTGAATCTTGTTTTAGACATGTTTCGTACGTACCGCGAGGTCTCCTCGGACAAGTGGGGAATGGATTACTTGACCTGCACTAACACAAATTCAAGGGAAAGCTTGGGGCTGGTTAGGGGGGACATCCGACGCCTAAATCAATTTTCTTTATCGGGATTTTGATAGAATTTATTGCCTAAGTTCGTATGTACCTGGTGGTCTAATTTTATACTAGGTATGGGGAGCATCTTGCATCTGTCGTTAGGGAGCAATCCCATCAACTTCATGCTTCGGCCGCCTAAGACATTTAATTGACGTTGCATACCAAAGAAGGGTTAATGCGGCGTGGGTTTCTGACAAATACGTCGGCAACCTCTTAGCCTAAGTTGATGGCGCCTACCTTTTCTATTCTCAGGACACGAGTGATGGTTACTTCTCTCGCACGTCCTTCAACAGCTGCAACTCATGAGTACCTAGAGTGTGTCGAAGGCAATCACTGTGATGTTGTGTACCGAATAAAGGTAACTACTGCGGTGTGGGTCTTTAACATTTTAGCTGACGACCTCTCGGCCTATGCGGATGGTGCCCACCTTTGCAACTCATTGTCGGAGCTTCATCATTTTCTTCGATCCCCATTTTTATCACTTCAAGAATTTCTAGGCCGGGCCGGCTTAATCCTGAGACCGTGAGGTGAGCCTCTTGTTTCCTATGGATCTCTGGGCCTAAGAGACGGGAGGCGGGCTTCTTATTTTCTGTAGGATTCAGCCCTTCCCTTCCAAATCTACTAAATATCAATTATTTTATCGTTTTCCTTTACCGTACAAACTGCATTCATTATTTCAACATTAATACCAATATTACTCCTATATATATATATGCAGCCTTTTCTGTCACAGCCCACTGCATTTTGCATGCATTAATCCTCACACCAAACGTTTCGTTGCTCATAACTTCCAAACAACCCAAGCATCGAATTATACATAATTGAAAATCATCAAAGAAAATTTGAAAAAAGGTAGCACAATTATACATAATATATATATATATATATATATATATATATATATATATAATTAAGGCTGCGGGCTACATGCACGCTTCAGCCATTGCTGGATTTCAAATTCACCAGCACTACTAGCCACAGACACACCTTTCAAAGTCCTCAAAAAATAAAAAGATAAAGCAAGATAAAGCTTCAAAAATAAAATAAAAATAAAAAGTTGCACAATTCAGTGACTTTGCCTACCTATCACCATTTTCACCGTCTCTTTTCCTTTTATATATATTATCCTTCCTACCCAAAATCCACCATCACATTTGGAATCTATTACTTTCAAGTCTTTAACTCTCCCACCACCTCCAACTTTTTCCCGGGAAAATAAAGGAAATTTGGCGGCGGCCAAGTTTAACTGAAGAAGATGTAAAAAAATAAAAATAAAAAAGACTCTTTAGACTCGGAAATTCTTCCCGGTGAAAGTTTGGCCGAACTGCCAATGAGATGGTGCCACGTTCCATGAAGTGGATGTACGGCGATCACTGGCCGTGACCCTGAAGGAAAGCGACTGACCAACCAAAACAGCGTTGGACTGCCAGTTTTGACCCCAGTTGCGGCTCATGCTCAGCCACCCAGTGTTAGATCCTTTCACGCTCAGCCGCACGATGTCCCCTGCGCCCGCGACGTTGGTCACCAAAACCAAGTTGAAGTAACGAAAACCGTTGATCGTGAATCTGATCCCTCCTTGCTTTCTGCATGGGATCCTGCAATAATAATAATACAATTTAACTTCATTAATTTTTGTATAATCTTTTAACTTCATAGGTTATGTCTGATTCATTTCAAACTAATTACCGATGAAATCTACTCTTTCTTTAATTAAATTCAGCTCTATCTAAAAGTTCAATTCATCTCAATAATATCTACAAAATACTATTATTTACAATTCAATTCAACTCATATAACATGCAAAGGCAGCCTTAAATCTATCTGATGTGTTGGCCACTGGGTTTTGACATTATGGCATTTATGCCATTAATTAGCGTCTGCTTACGGAGATTTTGGGTAAAACCTGAACGGATGCCCAACTAACAGTACTGGCACTAGAGCAGAGCTTACGTTCTCCTCTTGTTTGTTTCCAGAGAAAAACGACCGGAAAGAAGATATGGAGTAAATCAGAATTCCACATTTCCTACTGTTTTAGTTTACGAGGGAAATCCAGTGGACAACTCTTCATTTTGGTAAAGCAAAGTTGTCGTTTTTAACAAAGGTGATGCTCCTTTTTAGGCACGAAGTAGAAAGCAACCTCGAAACTCATCCTAGTGTAAACCAAACGGAAGGCCAACGGGTTTCAACCGTTATTTTTTTAAGGATTTTTCATTTTTACCTGAAACAAAGTCGAAGCTGAGAGTACGGAGAAAAATCCAGACCCGCGAAATATACAAAAGAAAAAAAGAATGCAGAGAGAGAATAAGGTTCCCTCACCGGCGGTAAGCGACGGGTACGATTCCAGCACGGTACTCGGCGATCTTGAGGAACATGGGCATGGCGAGGTCGAAGTGGGACCTGGGGGGGTTGCACCAGCCGCCGTTGTCGTTTGGGAGAGCGAAGTTAGGGGGACAGAAGTTGGTGGCGGTGACGAAGATGGAGGGGCTGCCAGGGTTGCACCATCTGGGGTCTTCGGCACATTTGATCTCGAAGCACGCACCGCAGCTCAGCCCATTGTTGAAAAGTGCCGTGCTCAGTGCGGCCGTGTTCACTCCGTAGCCTTGGCTGTAGAGATTGCCATATCCACAGGCACCACCTGCACACACCATAAACGGTGTTTATTGGTCTTTATTTTTCCGACGAGGTTTGTTGGGTGTTTTTCTAAAAAACTTGAAAAACTACATGTTGTGTTGTAAGATCTAACAGAGCTATGAAAAATAATATTAAGAATTTGAACTGCAAAACAAGGACTGTAGGAATTTTTTGGTACATTTCTCAGGAGAAATCACAAAAACACAAGCTGGGGAATGATTTGGATTAGAGATGAGTAGCAGAGAGCTGAGCAGGGGAATGGGTATACGGGAAGCGACCTCATTAAACATGGCAAGAAGTTCAACATAGTGTGAAAATCAAAAGTACCCATAGTTCCAGAGGCGTCGCTGCCCCCGTAGAAAGTAGCGTGGGCTGTTTCCCACGGACCGCCGGTGAAAACGCCCGGGATTCTAGCGTTAGCCACTCCGAGAAGCAAGAGAAGGGAAGCAATGCGGAGCACACTCACTGCAGCCATGGCGTGTCGGCTTAGGGCGATTGTGATTGTGTGTGTCAGCGAGGGAAACAGAGAGGAATCAGGATTGTGTGTGAGCGGAGTGGGTGGAGGTTGAGGGCGAGTGTTGGGTACTGGGGCGGATGGAAAGCGGGAAGAACGACGGGTACTTATGGAGGGACGGGTGGCCCAGGGGGAGCTGGGATGGAATTATTACCGCGGAATCAATGCCCTTCGTCTCCCTTGCGTCTCTTTTCAGTTTTCACACGCACATTTATTTATTTTCCGGGGATTAATATCAGTGAAAAAGGATAGTTTATAAAATAAATGCATCACATTTTAAAATGAAAAGTAATTTTATAATATAATTAATAAAATAATTATAAATATATAACTATTTTATAAAAATATGTCCATCCAAAATATGGATATAAAAAAGGTTGCGTATCTATTATTTATTTTTCTTTTTTGATATATTTGGAGAGGGGTTTTAAGCCCAATACATCGATCTTAGAGGTTGAGAATTTATGACAACGATTAATGTCATATGTACTTATAGTTTTATTTATTTTTTTATTTTTAAGATTAATTTTGTTAGTATTTTTTAAAATTCAAATTTTGTATTTCAAATTTTATTATTTTCAACATATCAATAATTGACATATGAAGAATTAAGTTTTTTATAAATTTTTTATAAGTTTATTTAATATTTTTCTTCATGACAATGATTTTCATCCATGTGCATCACACATGGACACGTCATGTTGATTTTATTAGGTGATAGAGCAGAGCAACTTGGATTTCAGATTCTAAAGAATGCAGCGATCGGATAAGTAGAGAATTCTTAAGCTTCCTCCTTTTGTTATTGTTGGTGTAATTAGGATTGAAGATAACTTTTCAAGAATAAAATGGCACGTGCAACAAATCAATTTAACTTCATACCCACTTTTCTATTATTATTATTAAGATGTAAGAAGTGATTTTATTGTTTGGAAAAGTGTAAGGTGAAGCCAAGTAATTGAGGTGAAGAACTGCAACATTGATCATTGATAGTTGTTGTATCAATATTAAATGCTTAGCCACGGACATCAACTTCCTCTCAACTTGCGGTAATTTGGGTGGGATAAATTCAAACATTATTTAAGGAATAATAGTATTCCAAATTATATATTTGAAGTCCGGTTTTGCTAAAAAAAAAAGTGCTTTGTCACAAAAAATTTTAATAAAAATAAATTTATAATTTTTTTAAAAATTATAAACTTACAAATTGACGTGATTTGATCGGATATGTTAGATTATAAAATTATTTTTATTATAAATTAAATATAATATATCATATAAAACTAATGTCAAATTATTAGATCTCTTTATTTATATAACAGCAACGCTTCTCTTTTACTAAATAGTTATAATTTGGTCACTTTGTGCTTTAGAAGGTCAAAAGTGTTGGTTGGGGGGATTTCGATTTACATGAACTACATTACATCGAAACTTAACAAAGGAAAAGAGATTAGGTAGGGAATGTAAATGGTAAATACGAAAGGCCGCTAGAAAATGGGGGGAATATAATTAGGTGCTGTAATTAGGGCATTAAATAAAAGTAAGGAATGGAAGATGAGTCTGACAGTGAAAATAGTTGGGAAGAGAACGCGTAAACAGAGGGACCATTGTCCGTATACTATCGCGGGAATGGCTATGAGCTTTAACCGTAAGTGGGACCCCTAGTTCTCGGTCATCCCGCCCTTACTTTTTCGCGTTCTCTCGGCAATGTTATTCGTGTATATGACTGCTATATAATCATATATATTAAACAGCGGCCCCGTTTGAAATTTGAAATAGTTCTAATTTTTAAGTTAATCTAATATTTAAATATTTAATTTAAATTATTAAATTTATCTTAATTTAAAATTTATTTAATTCATAAATTTTTTAAAACTCAATACATATTTATATGCGTGACTCATAATATTTTTTAATTTCTTACAAATACGTATAAACTCATATTAATATCTAAATATATCTAAACTCATTTTAAGTAGGTCCCATAAAATCTATTCAATTATCTCAACTCACTGTTATTTATAGAGTATTCAACTAATTTCAACTCAACTCAACATCCAAACGACCTAAAGAGTAATAATATATATATATATATGTACAGTATTATTTGTAATATTTTTCACAATACATAATTATAAAGTGATGTAAAATGAGAGTATTTTTATAAATTGTTCTTTTTATAAGATATTTTATAATAATATGTTAACTTTAAAATATAGTTGTAAAATGTATTGCAAAAATTATTGTGTTTATTATTTTTCTATATTAAATACAAAACATGTATATAATAATTAAAATATGTATGATATATATATATATATATTTTATCTTTATTGAATGAGGAAAGTAGGATAGGGCAATTAAGAGGTAGCATTTTTATTCAGGCGTATAGCCATAATAACATCAAGAACCAGATAGATCACGCCTGAAAGCCGCATGAGCTCCCTCAAATAAGGTTTGAGTCGTACTATAGATTTCAATCCCTTTAAGAAATTTACCGCATCATTAAGATTTAGGTAATGTTTTAGTAGTAAGATAAACATTTTGTAAATAGTAGTAAGAGGGTTTATAAATAGTAATGAGATTTAAGTATTTATTAGGCTTTGAATGATGAGAGAGAAAATATTGAATAAAAAATATTATAAAATTAAAATATTGTTATAATATAATTTTTATTTTAGAATTTGAAAAAATTGAATTATTTTTTTTAATTTGAAAGTTTGAAAAAGTTGTAATGATTATTTGATTAGTTTAAAAAACTTGTAATGATTAGTTTGAAAGTGTTTGTATTTAAATAATATTTGAGAATAAAATTAAACGAGATAAAATGAGATAAAAACTTTTTCGAAACATCCCCTAAACAACTAAGCAGCTAATTTTTTTTTTTAAGCAGCTAATATAAATAGTTTAAGGTGAATATATATTTAAATTTAAACCCCAAAACTTAGTATATACTAAACCACTTGGAAGTTATCAAAGCATTATTAAGCCACCACCATCTATCGTTATATAATTTTATTGGGAAATGATATACCATTAATTATATTATAATTCAATTACTACTACATATTAAAATATTAATATTTTCTACTTTAATTCAAAATTGGTGTACTTATAACAGTTCAAAGTAAATAAAATAATAATTTTTTGCACGTCCCGTTCGGATTCAGAAATGAATTGAAATATTTTAGAAGAGTTGAATAAAATATTATTAGAATATTATTTTTTAATATTATTATTTTTTTGAGATTTAAAAGAGTTGAATTGTTTCTTATATTTCGTGTGGAAGTTTGAAAAAAGTTGTAATGATGAAATGAGTTTCCTATCCAAACTAGAGAAGTTGTAAACAATTTGTAGTATAGTTGTTCTTATATCATTTTCCAATTTTATTTATACATTAGTCAAGTTAGAGGTAATTATCAAGACATGATCTACACTTTTTTAGATAAATTATGGGTGTTTTTTTTTCTCCCTCAAAGCTTTATACTTTGTGCTAATTTTGCTGATTCGTCTCTTCTCAAAATTATAGCAAGGTTGTGGAGTCCCCAAATATTGTCCTTTCATAAGGGGTTTAAAAAAAAAAACCTGGAAATCGATTGAACCGACCAAATCAATTCAATCTGGTTCGTAACTAATTCGATTCGCTATATATTTTTATATTTTGAAAATTGGTTTGAATCGAACCGAATTGGTATATATTTATTTATTTATTTATTTTATATGATTTTTTATATTATATTATACATTATATGCTAAATTCCTAATTAATATAACATTAGAAAGTATTAGGTATAAATTAGCATGTACTGAGCTTTTCCAGAATGTTATATTTTCGTCACATTCATTTTGAAAAATATGAATTTCAATTGTAAGGCTCAAACAAAAGTTTGTTAGCTTTTTCATGATTAGAAACACCTTCCTGAATGTATATTGTGAAGAAGTAATGTTAATTATGAGTGCCATTGCTTTAATTGTTGACTATCAATTGTAATAGATTCTTAGTATCATCACATTAATCAGTTCTCAAGTCTCAATTTATATAGTGTCATACGTGTAAACGGTAAATTGGAAAAATCGGACAAAAATTGAAAGTTATAGTTTCGGTGATTCAATATCAGTTCTTAAATTTGCAAAACCAGTGTATATCGATTCAATTCCAAAATTTATCTAAAACTAGACCGATTACACCCCTACCTCAGATGACATTTGTTTCACTCTCTTATATTGAAGTTTCTAGACGAGCCTCCATTCCTCAAACCTTATTATATAGAAAAATATCATAAATATATATTCGCTAGCATATATTTAATCCAATATGTGTAATGCTCGTCCTTGTGGTGAGACTTTAGAAAATAGTTTTTAAAAATGAGACATAAATTACCGACCATTTTAAAACTTTTTCCATTCCTTCCCAGGATATAAAAGACTCTATATTTTAAATTAAAACATACTTTATAAATTTAAGAGAGAGTTTTATAGCGAAAATTATTAAGTTAAATTAAAAGGCTTTTTACAAAATTATGACTTTAGTACATGACATAAAAACCTACCTAGGCTTCTGTCACTCTTCCCTTGGGCCATGTTTATCCTAAACCTTCTTCCTCGTTTTGTCTCTAAGAGGGGGAGGGACATACATAAAAATTAATGTGAGTCGAAAGTTTAGTAAGTATTACTTCATACTGTAAAACTATACTAATATAAGTTTTCATTCATGCATTCATCATTTACTACATACTTATTGTAAAACATTCATTTCATTTGAAAACATTACAAAGTGAGATTTTTCTTTAAAAAGGGTTTTCATTTAATAAAATGTTCACACACCTTGTATATTCATTCATAAGGAAACTAAAAGCATTCATACATTCATTTACTATTTTCACTTTTCTTCTAGCCAGTACACACTATTATGCCCCGTGTATTGGGGTTAGCAGTCTTTTAGACCCGGATTCCGTCTGTGGCTATAAGTTGGGAATCACTTTCAGTCAGGGGGTAGCACTGGGTGCACCGCCAATATTACTTAACCGACATTGCAATCTACCCAATCTTTTGGTACCCATTCATTCAGTCATGGCTATTACGTATTTTCATACATTAAAACATTCCTTCCATTTCATTCATTCATTCCTTTCAGTCATTTCCTTTTCATTCTTTTCATCAGTCCATTCATTTCATAAACATCGTTTAAAACCATAAGATTGAACCTCAACATTTAAAACATCCTTTAAAAGCATAAACATGAGCATCATCATAAACATCAGTTCATGACATCATTTAAAATCATTTTATAATCTCGTTTAAAATCTCTTTCATAGCGTCAATTAAAAATACACTTTCATCGTGTCACTTTAAATATCATTTAAAAGCATAAGCATAAACCTTAACATATCATCATTTAAAATAAAGATAGTAGTTACTACATATAGCATCCATTAACATGCATACAACTATTACTTTTGGGTGCATAAATAGGGGCTACCAAGGAAGGCCATACATACATATACTTTTAAACATTCATATATAAAACATCATTCATTTCATTTCATAGAGCATCATAAAGAAAATATTTCATCTTCATTTCAGATCATTTAGAAAACTCTATAAAATTATGAACATAATACTTACCTGGATTCTATGTTATACTCATTTTATGCAATCCATTCATGTGCATGTTAGATGACAACCTAGATGCATACATAACCTCACATTATTCTTTTCCTCAAATGCATAACTTAAACTTAGAAAAAACATAAACTTCTCTTCACTGTGACTTCCTTTACTTAGAAACACTCTATCATCTAAGTCTATCTTTTATGCTTTCCTTTATCACATTTTCTCAATTTCAAGGTCATAACTTGTGACCCACTTGAGGTCACCTTCCAAACACAGAGTCTCCTACTTCATGTTTTTATCCTTCAAAGTGAACTCCTTGATTCGCTTTAAAGGCTAAGATACATAGTCACCTTCGTCATGCTCTTCCTACCAAACCATCCATTCCGATGCATAATTTGGATCAACCAAGTTATACAACTCAATCCTAATCAATACATACATTCATTCCTTCATTCATATATGACCTAACCAACACTTCACCGTAATCTTAACCATGCATAATACACAACTTTAAGTCAACATTGAGGCTTAAACATCATGTGTTCATGCTTAAGATAGATATCCATTACATATGGTAAATCTACTCAGCACATACGTCCAACCAAGTTACACATGTACCCTATCTTTTTTATCACCTAAAATCAATATATATTCCACTGACACCCGTTTGTGTAAACAAGCTCCATATTCTGATACTAACCTCCAACTCAAACCCAACCAACATTACACTTCATACAATCTGCCCAACTACATAGCTTATCCCAACACTTCACTCGATCTACATGACATACAACCACATCATAGATATGCCACATCCAATCACTTTACACAGTTCACAACCACTTCCGAACTGCATAATGACCCCTATCGCATCACATGGCATCCGACCATTACGCAAACTGTGTAGTGATCACATCACTGCACACAACACCATCACATCACAACTCCACACCTAGTCCCTTCACTTCACAGCATACTACCACATCACCAACTAGATCACACGGCACAACGCCTCGTTACTCCACACTAATCATTGCCATAATACAAACCGCACAATAATGGCCAACACTTCAACTACGTCGCCATAGAACACACTTCACAATTACGCAACCATTCCAACACTTCAAACTACATAATCCCAGACACACTCCACAACACAACTTCACGTCACAAACAACTCCGTCCCAAAATTCAAAAATCACAACGCAGCACAATCACAGTATTATTCAATACCAATTTCGCAACAATATAATTCTTAGTGAAAAAGGGTTAATAGGAATTATACCATAGTGAGAGGCTGAACGCTTGCTGCGTCGCTTACTGTCCGGCAAGGTCCCATGACGGCGGCTACGCATGTGCGAGGAGAGGTCAGTTGAGGCACAGTGGTCACTGTCGTAACCTTAAAACAGGGGTTATTTGGGCTACGTTGGAGTCTGGTCATGATTGATGAGATCAAGAATATTTTTTTTTTAATATTATTTTTTTTTTGAAATTTGAAAAAAGTTGAATTATTTATTTTATTTTATTTTATGTGAGAATTTAAAAATACTATAATGATGAGATGAGATGTGTTGTAAAAACAAACAAGGTACTTTTGGTGTTCATTAAAATAGAAGATGATGAAAAATGGTTAGATTGGAGACCGAAGAGATCAGCATGCATTTTCGGTGTACAGTTTCGGTTCAGGTCTTCTTTATTTTTTTTTATTTTTTTCTAAGTACTCTCAGCAATTTGGAAATATATAAATACTAATGTAAATTTGTATGTTCCGTCTTCGGGATAAATGGAGTCGGTCACATTTGTTGCAACTATTTTTTTAAAATATATTTATGCAACTTATATCACATTTGTGGAACTTTATTCTATAAAATTGAACGACAAATGTGCCCTACTCTGTTCGATGTGATAAAATTAGGTGTTTCAAATCACCGACCAACCAGATCTAGCGAATCCGGCCCCATAGGCAAAAGCAATGAAGTGTGCTTCAACCACACAGCACCAACCATATATGCATTGCCCATTTGCAGAGACATGTAAACGTGCCCCAAAGATCACCACCGTACCCTATCTCCCCGATGTGATTGCCATGTGATTGCCCTTTTTATTCAGGACAAATGTTTTCCCCACACAGACTTATAATTATTTTTATTATAAAATAAATATAATATATAATATAAAAATAATATATTTTTACAAAATATTTTTATGACTATAACACTTCTCTCTTTATCCATTTATTTATGTTAATAGTCATCGCACATGACTGCTATGGTGGTAACTCCTTATATTGAGTTTTTATATCGATTATTACCTGGTCCAATAATATTTGATGTCACGTTAGAAAATGACAATTTAAGTAGTAATAGTTAACACTTTTTATTAATTTAGTACGTCGTTTGTAAAAAATATTGTAATTGCAACTTAACTTAAAACAATGTAATTCTTGATCATATTTGATTTTACTATCTCTAATCATATCAGTTGACGTGTCACATTTTAGTTGACTTTTTATTTAAGTGATTGAGGATTGAGGATAATAAAATTCATGAGGAAAATATTTCACTTCAATTTAATACTACTTTTTCAAATCAATTAGGGTGAATAATTAAATAGAGCTTGTACCATCAAATTTTAACAAAAGACACCCATAACTTGGTCTCTTCAAGACTTTAGTATAAAAAGCCTCAATTAGGAATATAATGATAAAGATGATGAAAAATAAATGTGAGAATCAAATGTTTTTTTTTTTTGATGGAGATAAAAAAAAATTCTTAATTTATTTAAAAAAAAAAAAAACTATGTACAGATACGACAGTAAGATCAAATTATGTCATTTTCTAATTTTATTACAAAAAAAACTATTTATTTATTACTAGTTACTTTTTATTAAAATGATTATTTCCTATCAAAATAAATATATTTTCGTTGTAAATAATAGATCATTATAAATACTCACGTTTCTTGTAGTTAATTTTTTTGTATCATATTTGGGATGGTTGAAACTTTTTTGAAGGATTTGACTTTGCAAGCATAAAACCTTCTAGAGATCCAAACTCACATGGGATTGATTCTATGATTATCAATTTCATAGGGTTTGGACGTAGGATTTTGAATTGAGGTAAAGCTCCTCCTAGATCTGCACTTGAAAGTCGACGATTATTCTACAGAACATTTAGGTATATTAATAAGATATTGATAGACTTTTGGTTCTGCTGCAACCAACTCCAATCATCTTTCTCAAAGCCTACAAAAACAACTTAATCTTAAACTCTGGTCTCCTCCCACCCAAAATTGAATGTCGGTATTAAAATTCAGAAAAAAGCTTTACTCAGTCTCCTCGCATAAGTGCAGAGGAAACACGGCTGATGTGATAAAATGAAAACGCACCGTTTAGTGGAAAAAAATGGAAACGCACCGTTTGACCTCAAACATTTCTTCCTCCTGTGTTTGAGGCTTGGGATGCGCAGAAGATATTTCTTCTTTTCATCTTCTAGATAACAATAATACATAGAGGAGTACTCGTGGTTTTTTTTTTTTTTTTTAATATTGACTGACGTGGCATTACAAGAATCAGCCGACTCCCCACTACTTGCTCCCCTCAACTGTACGTAGAAGAATTGTAAAATTCATGATCACGGCCTACTGTACGTACGTAGAATCTCCACAAATTGCAAGATTAGGTTTATAATATTAGTTCAGTTTGCAGAAGACAACCAAATTCAAATGAGTTTTGAGACGTGTGTTATTGTCTACTCAATACTTTATCGATAATTTGATTTGATATTATCTTAATTTAATTTTTTTTAATGTTTAAGATATTTACGCTATTTTATCTTAATATAATTTTTTATAAATAAAAATATATCTTATATTTAATAACAATTAAAAAAAATAAAAATATAGCACTTAAAATCTATTTTTTTTTTCTCTTTTCTCCGTCTTATTTTATATTATATTTTTCTCTCTGTGTCTGTGAATATATGGGTAATTAGAGTTGCCCTGCCCTAGTCCCTAGCCCTAGCCCAACAGGAACGTCATGCAACTCACGTAGATTATGGGAGACCGGCCGTTGTTATATACTGAGAATATGGTGAGGTCAGCTGTCAGGTGGTTTTTAACATTTTCAAGAAAAAAGGACACTACATTTTAAACGGTTCATCTTTATCTTAAAATTATAATTTTTTAAATTTTTATATAAAATATAATAAATTTTTTAAATTTTTATATAATAATATTAAAAATAATATTTAATTAACTTTCAACTTTCATCTAAAATTATCTATCTCATTATCTCAGACCTTGTTGTTTTGTACCAAATTAATTGCTCATTTTACCCACCCATCCCCATATATATACATATAGAGGAAAAAATATTTTGCCTCCCAAAATGTACCGCTCTACTTGATAGTTAGGAAAAATATTTTTTTTTTTTACCTAATGATTAAAGAAGTGATTTTAAGTGTATTGATATATTTTTTTATTTTTTAAAAATATTAAAATATATTAAAAAAATGTGAATATAAAAATAAAAAAAATATAAAAATAACATGCGGTCAAATAGAGCGGGCTACTCTGGACGGCCAACTTTTATATATATATATATATATATATGATCTTCAACTTGTCGGTGGGTTATATTTTTTTTTAACAAAATATATATATTTTTTCGTTATTTCTCACCGTCTTAATAATTTTTCATTATTTCTTGACATGCTACTGGCCTATAAATAGTATATAATAAATCATTTAGTAAATATTTATGTCACTTTAGAAAATAATGAAATTATCATAATACTTGAATAATATTTCTCTTTCTTTAAAACATGTACAGAATAATTGCGAAAATGGAATATGCTCGCATGCAAATGTATGTAGATGCGATGTTTGCTTCCCCTTATAGGCTGCTGACTTTGTGTTTCGAATTAAAACTAACCAAATTCTATTAAAAAAGATGTCATATGACTCATTTGTGAATATAACCATGACTTTGTGGTTATGTTTAAACACGTACATATTAGATATAAATATATATATATATATCTACTTTATTATAATAAGTGACTATCTAACTGTCAATAGTAACTTTTGTTTTTTTTTGTTAATTTTTATTGTTTTTCCGTTAAGTCCGTTAAGTTTTGTTTTATCAAAAGGTCCTTAAAATCTTTAACCGTTTGATTTGTAGCTCCCTTGTAGAATTTAATGAAAGATTCTGTTTTACCAAAAGGTCCTTAAGACTCTTGACCATTTGACATGTAGCTTTTTTGTAGAATTTAATAAAGAATCATATTTTAACAAAAGGCTTAATAGCTCTACAATGCACATGAATTGAAATCTCTTTTTCATGTCCTTTTTGTTCTGACAATATACTCATTTTTTATTAATATTGAATATTATTGATTTGATTATAATATAATTATTATTAATATTTTAATTAGTAGAACTATAAAATGTGATAAAAATAAAAATTAAAAAAATTATTAAATTAATAATATTTTATTATTATATAGAGAGAAATAGATCATCCAATATGGATGCAGACCAATGCTCATATTTTGCTGAAATTTAGATTTTTTTTAATCTTTATTTTTTTTCTTTTTTTAACCTTGTATTTTCTTTTTCCAGACAAATAAGTTACTCACTTTTTCACATTTTTTTTTATTAAAATCATTATCAGGTGCACCCTGGGCTAATGCATCTGGGTCGTTCCCTAGTGTGTGTACATATATATATACACCTATAAATCATTGCATGCACTTTTTTTGTAAAGAGAAATCTGATCTCATTTGAATAAGAAAACATTTACAATAATGTGAAACAAACCAAAAACATAAAGTTAGAGGCTTATAACATCTCTCTTGATACAATTGGCAAAATACAATTTGGGCATTGTTCAATATCATAGATATACTCCCTGTCTTCCAATCCAGCTTTAGCCAGCATGTGAGCTGCCATGTTGGCTTCCTGATTGACATGTGTTGCTATCCAGGTGGTGCAAGAATCCAAGACATTGCAAGAGTCTTTCTATGATGCAGCCTCCTATAGTCAGGTTAGGAGCACTAGTCAGTAGTATATCAACCACTTGTTTGGAATCCCCTTCAAGACAAACCCGTGAGAGACCTAACTCCTTACAAAATACAACTGCTAGCAGGAGGCCATAAGCCTCTGCATCGAAATGGGTACCTCTAAGGAGTCTTTTAGCACTAAGGGTGCCTATTACTTGTCCTTGGTGATCTCGAGTTATAACCCCAATGCCTATCTTCCCCTCATCAGTCCTCACAGTAACATCCCAATTCACCTTGAACCAATCCACAGCAGGTTTAGACCATTTCGGCTTCACAATATGGGGTATGACAGTAACCTCCCTTGAAATCTTCAGTGCCTCTTTAAATGATAACAACTCAGTCTTGGCTTGTTGGTAGAGTCTAGTAGGGTTAGGGGTGGGCAATGGGTACCCGGCCCCGCTACCCCGCCCAGCTTCCGCTCTGCCCCCGCATGGGCGGGCGGGCTACCCCGCACCGCCCATGCCGGGGTAGGGGCCCCCCGCCCTGCATGGAACACCCCATGCGGGGGCGGGGGCGGATTGACCCCAGTGGGACCCCGCCTCGCTCCCTGCTCCGCACTCCCTCTATTTTTAATATAAAAAATTATAATTTTTAATATTTATATAAATATATTGTATATATTCAACTTCAAGTTAATAGATTGCCTTGGCCTCCTATGCCAACCATTATATAGGAGGTCAAGGCAATACAATTGTGATATTTAAGCAATGTGGGACTTAGTGTTAAGTCCCACATTGCTTAACTATCACTATTGTATTGTCTTGGCTTCCTATATAATGGTTGGCCTAGGAGGCCAAGACAATCCAAAATATAACTCTAATGAGTTTATATTTTTTTTAAATGTATAAATTTTAATTTATACTTTAAATTATATTACAATTTTGGTCCAAAAAATATTTTTAGACTAAAATATTTTTTAGATAATGATTTAAGCGGGGTGCAGGGCGGGGTGCGGTAGCGGGGCGGGGGGCCCTGCCCCCGCCTCCCTGGAGCGGGCTGCAGGGTATTAAACCCCTCCACCAGCATGGTGCGGGGCAGGGGGCGGGGAGAGGGTGCCCCCGCCCCGCACCATGCGGGTAGCACCCCTAAGTAGGGTGTTTGAATACTTTTTCATGAACAAACTCATTCCTCCTTGCCCATATACCTCTCAAGAGGGTGGCCACCTCTTCTAGATCTGATGTGTCAAAATGGTCCACTTGGGCTGCCCAAATATCAAAAAATAGGTCATTGTAGCAATTCATCTTTTGCACTCTCTTCCCAGCTTGACTCCAAACATCCTAGGCTACTATACATCCCCATAGAACATGTCCAGAAGTTTCAAGCCACTGCTTACAAATGGGACACAAGTTGTTTTCTACTACTTTCCTCCTGTGCAGATTAGCCAGAGTTGGGAGAGCCTCACTACAAGCTCTCCATATGAACATCTTTGTTGCAAGAGGTAAATCCATCTTCCACAGATTCTTCCATATTAGTTTTTCTTTGGCTGTTTTAGATGACTCCCCTTCCTGAGATCTATCCGTGTCTTTGCTGAAATGGTAGCAGCTTTTTACAGTAAATAACCCATTATTGGTCCAAGACTAAACCAACACATCATCCCTCCCACCCAAGCTAATTAGAATAGCTTTAATTGCTTCTATTTCCTGGTGAGAAAAAAGTTCCACTAGGAGGGACTCCTTCCATTTCTTTTGTTGAGGGTCTATGAGGTTGCTGTCACACCAACAATCTACACCATGAGGGGATATTACCTTGCCTGCCTGAAAACCAGGAATCCAACTGTCTTCCCAAATGTTCACCTTGAATCCATTGCCAATCCTCCACATGAGTCCATTCCTTAGGAAGGTCAGACCTGCTTGTATACCTCTCTGTGCAAAGGAAGGTCCTGGTCCTAGTCTTGACTCTAGTAGCCCCACCTGGCTGAAGTACTTTTGTTTAAAAACCATAGACACCAAAGATGATGGATTCTGTAACATCCTCCACCCTTGCCTCGATAGTAAAGCTAGATTGACCCTTCCAAAGTCTCTGAATCTCAGGCCTCCTGACTCTTTGTTGGTGCTAAGTTTGTCCCAGTTCACCCACTGTAGTTTAGAAGTATCCTCATTGTACCCCCACCAGAATTTTTTCAACAGTTGGTTCAGTTTCCTGGTGATAGAAGCAGGAAGAAGAAACATCCTCATTGCATATATAGAGATGGCTTGGAACACAGCTTTAAGAAGGGTTTCTTTCCCTGCTGCTGACAAGAACTTTGTCTTCCAATTAGCTATTTGAGTCCATATTCTATCCACCAGAGAATGGAAGGCTGAGACTTTAGCTCTTCCCACCACTGCAGGCAACCCCATATATTTTTCAAAGGCCCCAGTTGATTTCACTCCTATTAAATTTAGTACCTCTTGTCTGGTCTCAAGCTTGGTATTCTTGCTAAAGTAGATTGAGGATTTTTCTTTGTTCAAAACCTGTCCCAAGGCCCTCTCATATAGATTAAGGATATTAAGCACATACTTGAGCTCCTCAGTGCTAGCTTGGCAGAACATAAGGCTATCATCAGTAAAGAAAAGGTAGCTAATTGTGATTGGTCCTCTACCAATTTGGACAGGTGTCAAGGCCCTATTACTCTTAGCTCTATTCAGAATGGAAGTCAAGATTTCAGCACATAGAATGAAAATGTATGGGGATATAGGGTCCCCTTGTCTGAGACCCCTTGAGGGCCTAAACTTCTACTGAGGTTCACCATTAACAAGAATGGAGTAATACACAGAGCTAAGGCAGTTCTGAATGGAGTTAATCCATTGCTGAGGAACTCCATCTTGGACATAATTGCAGCCACAAACCTCCATTCTACTCTATCATAGGCATTGCTCATGTCAAGTTTAAGAACCATGAAACCTTTTTTAGCTTTCATCCTCGTGTTCATTGAGTGCAAAACCTCATAAGCAACCAGTGTGTTATCTGTGATTAACCTACCAAGTACAAAAGCACTCTAGTTCAACAATATGATCTTGGGAAGGATAGTTTTCAGTCTATTAGCAAGGGTTTTTTAGACAATTTTATACAAAACATTGCACAAACTGATCAGTCTATAGTCACCTACTGTCTTTGGATTCTTCACTTTAGGAATAAGGGAGATGAAAGTGTCATTCACCTCAGATAGACAGCCACCATGGTTTAGGATTTGAAGGGCAAAGTTACAAACATCCTCCCCCACCAACTCCCAATGCCTTTGATAAAACTAGGCTGGGAACCCATCAGGGCCAAGGAACCCCAGTGGGTTCATTTGAAAAACTGTTGTTTTAATATCCTCCCGAATGAAAGGGGACATGAGCCAACTTTTCATCTCCCCATTCAACTTTGTATCCAGACCAACCAGACATTCCTCAATATTAGTAGGGCTAGATGAAGTAAAAAGGTGTGAGAAAAAACCAGTAAAAGTGTCCCCAATGGCCTCCTGCTCAGTTACAATCCTTTCTTGAGAGTTTTCAATCTGTTGGATGGAATTTGTCTTCCTTCTTTGGCTAGCCTGCAAGTGAAAAAAGTGAGTGTTTCTGTCTCCATGTTTAAACCAGTGTTGTTTTGCTCTTTGCCTCCACTTCAGGTCCTTTTCTACAAGAGAGTTCTCAACTTCATTTTTTAATTGTTGCATTTGTTCCAAGTGCTGGCCATTACCCACATTTTGCAAATGACTTAATTTAGCCAATTTCTGTGTAACTCCCTGTTGATACTGCTGATACTTAGATTGATTCCAGTGAACCAACTTCTTTTGGCATGATTCTAGTTTCCCACGAATAGACTAAGTCTCCCCATTCCCTATACTACCCTCCTTCCATGCCTCAGTTACTATGGTTAGGCTTTCTTCTGCTAACTCGCATGCAGCTTCATATCTAAAACATTTCCCTTTTCTAAACCTGCCCTTTTTTGTAATATGTTTGTTTATATGAAGCAGAGAGTGGTCTAATCTTGGTGCAGCAAGGGCAGTGCATGATACAGATTGTAAAGTGTCCTCCCATTCTTTATTGACTAGTGCTCTGTCAATTCTTTCCTTGGTGAATGCACTCCCATTTCTATTGTTCAACCATGTAAACCTTTGTCCCTGAGCATGCATATCCCTGAGGCCACAAAACTCCACCACCTGTCTGAAATCCTCGATTTGTTTGTAAGGTCTACTGGCTACTCCCCATTTCTCCTTTTGATGAAACATTTCATTGAAGTCCCTTGCACAAAGCCATGCCATTGGTGTTGAGGGCCTTAGCATCCTGAGAAGTTGCCAGCTACTCCTCTTGGCAGTATCTGGGTGGCCATAAAAGCCTATGAACTACCATGTGGTTCCAGATTCCTCCTGTATCAATGCACTAATGTGCCACCACGTGTAATTAATTACTCTAACATGCCAATGTTCTTTCCATAGTAGAGCAATGCTACCACTCAACCCCACACTATCCATTGCAAAACAGCAGTCCATCTTTAGTTTCCTTCTAATCTCCTCCATCCTTTTATTTCTACACTTAGTTTCCACTAGGAAAACTAGGTAGGGGCAATTTTCCTTAGTCAGGTTCCTAAGGATATTAACTGACCGAGGGTTCCCAAGCCCTCGGCAGTTCCACACCAGGATGCTCATTGTTGATGGTAGGGCTGGGACCCAGCCTCTACCATTGAAATTGTGTTCTCCTTATTTTCATCAATAAGTTTAAACCTCTTCTCGCCATGTTTTTCATCATCATTGCTTCTCTTACAACCCCTCTTATAATACTCTCTCCTTGGCCCTATGGATCTGTCAACTAAAGGTACATTACAATCCCCTCTGAACTATTTTACCCCCCCATGAGCTAGCCTTTTCCATTTTCTAGAAGATACTTTCTTGGTGGCCACTTCATGTTTCATCTTAGAATCTGTTGCCTAGGCCAGCCCTCCCAAGTTGCCTTGTGGTGTTCCTTGTTTGATGAGCCCATTCCATTCTTTAAGTGGATCCCTTTCAACTTTCTTGAGATCAACATGTATACCTATTGATGGCCTTAGTAACATAGGTTGGTCCTCAGAGGGCCATGGTGGTTGTCTTGTTATTGCATCCAAGCTCAAGTCTTCCCTCTGTGAGAGGTGGTCACCCTGGTCACCATTAACTGTAGAAGCTTCTGACAGGCCTCGTGGTAGTTTGGAATTTGGAGGTTGACTTTCTAGGTGCACTTTATGGGGGGAATCGAGAAAGATAGAAGTAGATTTACCTATACCCGGATCTACTTCTATTGACTTGAGACCCATAACGCCTTGTTGACAACTTTTCTGAATCTCCTTTACCAACTTCTCCTGAAAACCTGTTGACCAGGATAGATCTTCTGCAGATACGCTAGACTTTTCCTCCTTCCTGGCCTCAGTTCGTCTTTCTTCTGGTTTCATCTCGCGCTGGTGCTGGTCACCATAAGAGCCACCGTATTTACGACCATCGAAGATATTGGTGTTCCTAGTTTGTCCTCTGAGCCATGAGCCAAACTGATGGGAAAATTGGTTCTCGGCATGTTAATCATAATGAGGGCGAATGCAACTCTTGCCTTTATGGAAGAGAATACCACACTAGAAACAAAAATTCTGTAGTCTCTCATATTTAAATGATATCCAGTGTTTTTTCACCCCTAACATAAGCCATTTACCTCGCAGGAGAGGTTTGTGTATATAAATGGCCACACGTACCCTTAAAAACCTTCCCCATGCACGTCCATCTGACTCTGCGTCCACCCTAATAACGTGTCCAATAGAGGCTACGAACTGTGCCCCAAACTCCTCCGTCACGGTGGCCAATGGGAGGTTGTGTAGTTGCACCCAAAACGGTTCAAAGCCAAATTGAAGACTATTTATAGCTGATGCACCATCGACCTCAATAAGGGTAAGCAGGTTTCTATCAAAACACCAAGGTCGTCCACTCAGGACCTTCTCTTTATCTACCAGGGTCTAAAATTCTATGAGGAAGCTTTGATCCCCTAACTCTTTGAATCGAAGCCAACCTTCTAACCTCCATATTTGAGACATAGTAGAACGAAAAGCTTCACTATTAACCACCTTCTCGGTTAAGACCCTCCCAACTATGCAGTGAGTCCCATGTCTTTCAGCATCCCTCTCATCAACTTCTTTGACATGGAAGAAAGAATTTTCTTCCGTAGATAGGCATAGTCGTTCCTATCGATTTACCAGATCCTTAATTTCCATTCGAAGAACAATAGAACACATGTTAAGAACTAACTCACAAGTAGTGAGAATAAATCCTCTGAATTCCTTCAAAGGCACTAAAACCTCACTCTACCTCCCGAGAGAGAAAAGGGAAGGCACCCCCCCCATTGCATGCACTTCAAGTTGAGAAAAGTAGTTTAATTAGGAACTGAAATATTATGTTTCTTATGCATCACTTCATGTCCTCTTGCCTGCATTTGCATTCTTCAAAAGCTAAACTGATTCCATTTTCATATGATTCAACTACTAATTATTTTTTCATTACAAAACTAATTCATTCCGCTCATGTGTTAGGCAGCATCCCAATGATTTTCGCCCACACTCCACGATGTATAAATAAATTAACACTGTGGTTCTAAATATATAAAATTAAATATTAATATATTTTAAATTTTATAAATTAAATTATATCATGCAGATGGTGTGTAGTATAAAGGCTTGAATAGAGTTATTCATATATTTTATATTAGCCAATATAAAAGGCTTCTATATATAGTTGGTGAGGTGGGCTTACAAATAGAATTAATTGTATTTGACCTTCAAAATAATCATTGACATGTCCAAAAACTTGTTTGTAAAAGCTTGATCAAGAAATCATCCCATGTGAGAGAAGATGAGAGATTTGATTTATGTTTGGAGCAAAAGAGCATGCATGGTGATGGGTCTCGTGACAAAGAAAGATCATAGAGGCATGTGGGCGACAATCTCCATGAGCTTTCATCCATCACAATTCAGATTTATACCTCCATATGATCATGACCTCTCACTTCTCTTCACCACTTCATTTGTCCAGATTTATGGTCTTTGGCCACGTTTTTCACCTTTGACAAACTATATATATAGCTTTGTCAAGGCTCCTTTTCATCATATTGAATTGCAGTACTCGCTAGCTAGGTAAATTAATGTTCGGTGCATGCATGGTGTTTTGGGTGGGATTGGTTTTGTAATTAATATTGGGGGAAATGTTCAGTGTTGTTTACGTCACATGTTTGTTTACGTCACATGGTGTTTATTTTGCAACATATATTCCAAATTGTGATAAATGAGAGATGTGAAATTTTGAGTTTTGGGGTTACGTAGGCCATCACTAGAAAAATATACCCTCAAGTGCTTGTCCAAACTTAGGATTTCAAATAGATAAACACATTAAATGGATCTTAAAATATTATTAATTACAAGCCGTTTGAATTTTTTTTAATATCATTAAATGCTCTATATATAATAGATGTTATAGGACCGATTTCACATATTTATCTCTGTTTATCTTTAACTATTGTGATATTTTTCCCTCTCTCTTTTTTGGGATTGACAAAAGGATAATTTCTTACCAAGTGGGCAGAAAATGATTAATGATTATGAAACCATCGTTAGTCTCAAAAGATTAAATTAATTGGAATGGATAAATTTAATTATATAAATTATATATTAACATTCTTTTTCACTGTGAGTCAGACTCTCTCTTAATAATTATGAGTCTAATACGTGAATTATTTATTAATTAAATAGGTCAGATATGTAAAATCATGTAGACTTAGAGTTAGAACTTAGGACTTATATTTTAATACTATATTAAATCATCACTTGTTCTAAAAACTTAAACTGATAAAAAGATGCAAATTTAATCATATATGTTGAAATGGAACTAATTAACATGCGTTTATGTACATGTGGAAAAAGGAAACATAGGTATGGAGTTTCACGTTGCCTAAAAGAAAGGAAGTGAATTGCTCCCAAGTTAGTATATTAGATGATTGATAGGGAATTTGTTGGTTTCAATTATGAATAATAATAAAATTAATTGCAAACTCATGCGAAAATACAGAATGTTGGGCTGATTTTTTTTGTTTTTTTCAATTCGTAAAATGTCTTTACAAGTCTATGGGAAAGCATTGACAGAATATAAATCAAAGAGTTCATATTTTTAGGTTTAGAAGTTATGTGGGTAGGTCAGCAACGAAACTTGGCGCATTATTAATGTACGTACAAATGATAACGCTGAAACCTCACGTTACAACGCCTACCTAACAACTACAATCAATAGCAATTAATATCATAAAAATTAGAAACTTTTTATATGCTTAAAACATGGGCATGTATGCGTTTGCAAGTCTTTATCTTTTTAAATAAAAACGATGGAAATTGTAAATATAATTAATTAGAGAAAAATGTTATATATACTTACAATTTAATGCACATAACTATACATATTGATATGTCAGTAATTGAAATGGTAAAAATTTGAGATTCAAAATTCAAAAAGAAAAGAAAAAATTGATAAATTGTGGCAGATAATATATGTATAATATTGTGCAAAGGGCTAGGCAGTGGGCACTGCCACCCTACCCACCATGTCCGACCCCGCCAGGCCGAGACGGGGGGCATGCGGGTAGATGCTCACACGCTTTTGGTTGATGTGCGCCTAGGCCCAAGTTTTCCTAGGATTTACCCCATCCTCCCAACCTAAAGTTATATATATACTGGATATATATGTATTACAAAGACAAATTCGTTAGTATGAAACGGCTTCATTTTGATGTTTGATTAAGTACTATATAAAGAAAGCAAAACACTAAATATCATTATATTTGTCTCCTCTCCTCTCTTATCTCTCCCTCTACCGTTATCTCCTCTCCTCTCCTCTTGATCTTCTCATCCTCCTCCTCCTCCTCATCCACTTTTTCTTCTTGAAACTTGTGAATGTGAGACACCCACAGGCCAGGCCATGGTGTGGCCGTGTGTCTAAGGCCACGAATGGTCATGGGTTTGCAAAGAGACCCACGGCAATTTGAGATCGTGGTTCTTCACTCTAACCCACGATCTTGTCGTGGTCTTGCCAGATTAAATTCTAGAAGATTGCAGTTTTTTATAAGATAATCACCTTACAGGAATTTCGTCATCAATTAATATATTTTTTTTAAGTATGCGTGAAGATTATTAAATAACACCAACAAACTAATGCTTTTAATTTTACAATATTGTACAAATAATTCCTAACCTAGCAATCTTGTCCTCTTGAGTTAATTGTCTATCTTTATTCACTTCTTAAACGTCACATTACAATTCCTACTTATAATTTCCTATTCTGATTTTTCACATGAGAATGTTAGAGTCACCAAAAGATATACAAAATAATCAGGAGGTAGCTAGCTATCCTATTGGAGGGTCAGGAAGCACATCTACCAAGCTAACTACCTTTCATGGTGGATGCATGCCTAACAATTACAAAGTAGTTGAAATTACTACTTATTTCATAAGTTGCAAAAGATGTAAATTTAATTATTTATACTTTTCTTAATATTGCCTCTTAAGTGTAGGTCAGATTTCTTCTTAAAAAGTGACCCTAACACGTAGAATATTTAATTAGATAAGTGAAGTATATAGCCAAAGTTTAAACTCAAAAGTTTTATTTTGATATCATGTGAAATCACTACTTATTTTAAAATTTTCAACGAAAAAAAAGAAAATAGATTTAATAATTTATACTTGTCTTTTAAGTGGCATCCTTGCAAAATGGTGGCAAAGTAGTAGTTCCGTACTTTGCAAATTAAATGGATGTGCATGATTTATGCATGATCAGCACTAATGATATATAACCCAACCCGTCATCTATTGCACCCTTTGATGCTACCTCAAAATCATGTGACACCCTAAAGGATTATTAACTATAATTTTGTTTTCTTTTATTCCTCAAGACAGATATTTTGAAGTGAGTCTCGTGACCATGTTAAATGCGGGCCCGCAAATTTGCACTATAATTATGTAATACCCAATTTGCAGCATCTCAAGTTCCCAGAGCGGGCGCGGAGTTTTAACTGCCGCTCTTGTTACGTGCACTAGCCTTGTCTGTTCCGACACGATTGAAGGCAAAGAGAAGAAAATCTAGTGACATTAAAATGAGGAATATTGATGCTGTTCTAGATATATTAGTGTATAAAAATTAGCCCATTTTCAAAAGTTTTGGGAGTTCTATATTCCTGCAAGATAACTTTTCCTAGATAACTAAATTCCCCATATTTCATGGCTTTACCTCGTATGGTAGTTTTCAATCCACAATAAGTTCCAAAAATCTCCTCGAGTTGGCAACTAATTATTATTATTATTATTTATGTGTAAATTCCAGTTCCAAAGCAAAGCTGAGTGTCATCGGTACTCACACCAAGAATAGGGGTCCTTAAGTACTCTTCTCTTGTTAGCTTATCCGATTACGAATAAAGCCCATAAAGTTGCCAATCTTCGCCACACATATGGCGACAGCTTGGTTTCTCTACCTTGCTTCTGTGATCTTCCACATGGAATGATACCAATTGAGCTTCAACTTAATGGCTGAAGAAATATCTCTAAAGTGGTGACAGATGGTAGATTGGGTATGAGTTTGCAGACAATGAAACTTGATACTACATGACAACCATTTCTATAACAATTCATAGATCTTTAAAAGGTCGTGGATAACATCAGTTATACTAGCTCCATATCATGACTCACTATAATTTTCTAACCTAAAAATATTTATCAATTTAAAGAGAGAAATAATCCGGGCTTTATTGCATTAGATGCTACTCATTGACAATGTGAATTCTAACATTACTTACAATATAAATCAAATGTTGTGCATGTGGTTTTAAATTTTAAAGTGTTTAAATGAAAATATTGTAAAGACTTGACAGATTCCCCAAGTTCCACTTCTAAAATTCTCATCGAAGCACTTAAAATATTTTCCTCACCATATCGTCTTGATTTTTGTGAGCAATTTCACCCATGTTCCACAATTTCCAATAAAAGAACAAGTAACCACTTTGATTTCAATTATAAATCAAATGTTGTGTATGTTGTTTTAAATTCTATAGTGTTTAGATGACAACATTGTAAAGATTAAGTCTACTTCGGATAGTAAGATGAAATGACTATGAATAGTAATGAAATAGCTTGTAAATAATAGTGAAATGATTTAAATTAAAATATTTTATGAAATTTCAAGAAATGAAAGAAAAAAATTAAATAAAATTATAAAGTTCAAATATTCTTAGAATCTAATTTTTTAATATTATTTTTATATTGAGATTTGAAAAAATTTAAATTACTTTTATGTTTTGTATAGAAGTTTAGAAATTTTATAATGATTAAATAATAATTAAAAAAAAAATTAAAAATTAAAAAATATTTATATTTATAATATTTAAATATTAAAATAAGATGAAATAAATTTCAAAATCTTCCTCATCATATCGTCTTGATTTTTGTGAGCAATTTCGCCCATGATCCACAATTTCCAATGAGAGAACCAGCAACCAATTTGACTTGGTTGTACTCGAAGCTAACAAGCAGAACTTTTTAGAGGCTACATCTCTAATCTCACAAAGAGTCCTGCTGCGGGTACTGAGAGTTGTTACTGAAAGTTGTGACCCATAGTATTTTGTGTTTTTAAAAAATAAAAAACTACAAAAGGCAGCAAAAAGCACTATCGGTCACCATTCTCGGGAACAATTCTTGGGCAACACAGAAGAAATCACTTGGCAAACTCGTATCTCTGCTCCACCCTAATCTATATTATGCGAAAAAAATTTATTGAATATATATTTGCTATCTCATTTAGAGATAAATGAGAAGAATGTGATAATTGTAACACAATTAGAGCAACGCTTACGGAATCTACTACGTTATACATTACTCGAGAACAAAATCAACATACGTATATGCTGGCCCCAAAAATTGCATGACCAATCCACGTGAGCCATCTATGGAATAATGCCAATGCCATCAGCCAAGTGAAACGAGTAGCAACGCCTTGAAACAAGTAAGAACTATGTGGGGCATGGTTATACCTCAAAATGGCACTTTCAAGCAGTGTCGCAATCCTTTAGGAACATTCTTTTGAAAAGTGATGTTTGGCTGCTTCACTGTCTGAGCTTAGGAGCACCTAGCATACGAAAATCACTGTCACATAAATATGAAGCTGTGAAGTTAAAATCGAATTCTACAAAAATGTCAAGAAAGACCAACTTTGGGTTAGTCTTAATGTAAACTACTAGCATTCATACCAGCATGAGCGAAAAATGCTTTTCCTGATAAGTTCCGGTCAAAAAAATCTCTTTGTATCCCTCATATAACCTCCTTAAGTGCAAGATAATCATCACGAGGATGAGCTTCTTCCACCCAAACTTCTATTTCATCTCCAATATGTAATCCCACAGACACCGATGCCGAAGCTTGAAATCCCACCTGCAAAATTTGAAGATTGGTTCAGCAATTTTAATCAACATAGTTGCAAGATGATCAAGGATATGCCAGTGATGGAAACCGCCCAATCTTTAGAATGTCAAATCAAATAAACAAACTAAGAAGAAGGAATTGAGATGGGGAGGGAGAAACAACAAACAATGATAACCATGCTGCAGAGATGAAAGCCTTAAAAACCTCATGAATGCTGCTGCAGTATATGAATGAACTACCCTGTAATTGTGTAGTATGCTTATTCCAGTTCCTTCTCTTCCTGTTGGCAAATAGAGATGAAACGTGTATGTCCAATTTCTAGTACTTTTAAATCTACTACTACAGCCAAATGCAAGGCAAAGAACAATAGTTTGCAAAATTGTCTGGATTCGTGCAGATGGCTGGAGGTGTGCCCTAAATATTGAGAAGAAAAGTGGCACATACCAAAGATCATTCAATCAGGAACCATACCCCAAGAGAGGACATGTCAAAAGGCACGGACCAAAATTGAGATTTGAGAGAAAAAAGAACAAAAAGAGATCATAGGGGAAAATAAGGTTATGATAGCATATGGGCATTCGCAATCTAGATAATGGTTGCTATCTACAAACATCTAATAACTGATGAGCAACCCTTAGGATCGGTTTGGCAGATAGGAAATAACACATGGATTGAGAGCATAAAAAATTAGCACAATCAGCTGGATCGGCCAAAAGATGTTTGCATGCTGACATGCAAAGAAAAAAACTTTTGATGAAACCAGTAACAAGCAAGTCAACCTGAGCCTGAATGAGTTTTTTTTTTTTTTTATTATAGATCTGAGAGCCTGAATGAGTTAAAATGTCTCATCATTGATGCACAAAGAAAATGATGTTCACATCATCACCAAAGATCTTTCTCAGTTTCAACTTGTAAATCACAGTCCAGCATGTCTTGAGAGGGAAGGGAAGGGAAGGAAAGGGGGGATCATATTATTCACTTTCACTGCCTTGAATATAAAAGTCAGTACGTCCCATCAATGACAACAGTGTTATCTACCCATACTCTTTACACTCCAATCACTCAACCAAATCGCGTTTTGGCACTACTAGACATAATCTATGAGAAAGATTGCTTCAGTACAGAACCACAGATAAAAACAAAAGCCTACCTCAACTAACAATAGTGCTGCAATCCGATCTTTAATGAATCTAAGGATCAATGCACGATATCTTCTTTCTTTTGCTTGCCTCCTCAGGTATTCTAATATCCAATACCGAAGACTGCTGCCAAATAGCCTCTTGGCTAATCTAGTATGCATGTTTATAATCGATGCCATCCCTTCTAGCTGACCAGCAGAGAAAGGAAGAGAATCACCTCTAAGATACGCTTTAACCTACACACAAAAAAGCAAAGATAAAAATGTTAACGAAAGGACTTGTCAAGGTACATACATGGGACATTCACACGATATGACAGTAATGAAAAAATCAGACCTGATAATGAGCAAGAAGATCCATATATCTGCGAATAGGAGATGTAAACTGAACATAACCAGGAAGTCCCAAAATCCCATGGCGTATAGGCTTCCTGAAATCAATTTCAGCAGCACGCATTACTTTAACAATGGCAGAGCTCCTAATGGGTCCTTCTGGAAGATGTGCAAATGCAGATATATCAATGTTTGATTGGGGCTGTCCTCTGTAGGGTAAAGGAATGTTATTGCAAGAACCATAAGTGGCTATAACTTCCCCACAGAGTATCATCATCTCAGAGACCATTCGCATTGCAGGGTCAGCTTGGTTTTCAACATAAAGATTAATAATAGGCTCTGGATCCTCAGGGTTAGCCACCTTGATGCGTGCTTCTAATGAGCCTGTGTCAACTGCACCCTGAAACATGCATAAAAAGTCAATGTCATAGAAGAAGGGGTCAATGGACAAATTACGTCCCACCAAAGGAAAAACCTATCCAAAGTGTACGTAATGGCAGAGACAAAATCAATTGTTTGATCTTATTTATCTTAGAAACTCAATTTATTTGATCTCATTTATCTTGCTTTCTTTTTTTTTCTTTTTTTTGATAAGTAAGAGATAAATATTATTGATATGAAATAAGTAGGCATAGCCCTTGTACACAGGAAGTATACAAAAAGACCCCTAAGTACATTCTAAGAACGAGAAATTAAAGACAAGAAATCGTAAACATTGTTCCCATTAAGTAAAATAGCAGAAAACCAAAGCATTAAAATGTGAAAGAAAAACTTCTTCAGCTCCTCCATAGTTCGTTCCTTATCTTCAAAACAACGTGCATTCCGTTCCGACCAAATACACCACATGATACACAACGGAATCATCTTCCACACAGTTGCCACTTGGTGACAACCTTGCATCTTCCTCCAACACCTGAACAAATCCACCACCCTCAAAGGCATAACCCAAGCAATATCGACCCTTCGAAAGATCTCATCCCACAATAACTTTGTTACCTCACAGTGCAATAAAAGGTGATCCACAGATTCTCCATGTTTTTTATACACATAGAACACCAATCCATCACAATACATCCCCTCTTCCTCAAATTGTCCGTGGTCAGGATCTTCTGAGAGCAGCATTCCATACAAAGAAGGCTACTTTAGAAGGCACTCGCGACCTCCAAATATTCTTCCAAGGAAACGGAGTACAATCTGTGTCGACAAGATTTTATAGTACACCTTAACCGTACCTTTCTTATGATCATTGTACCTCCACTTCAAATTGTCATGTTGTGCCATAGGAATCCCCAAGGAGTATAGTAAACTGAAAAAATCTGTTACACTAGATAATTCCCAATCATGAAAGTCTCTGTTAAAAAGTACATTCCACTGGTGAGCACCATGGGAAAAGAGCCGCATATCCGCCACTGAAGCCTCCCTATTAGCTGCAATACGATAAAGAGCCGGAAAAGCCCTTTCCAATGCATATTCTCCACACCACACATCCCGCCAAAATTTGATACGATTGCCCTCACCAACTACAAACCGAGTGTGTTTTTCAAAACAAGGCCACCCCCCCTTATAAACTTCCATAAACCCACACCATGCCCCCCTCGCACTTCATTGGAGCACCAACCGCCCCAAGAAGCTCCATATCTAACGTCAATAATCTCTTTCCATAATGATTCTCCCTCCGAGTGATATCTCCAAAGCCATTTCCCCAGTAAAGCTTTATTGAAAGTCTTTAGGTCACACACCCCCAACCCCCCATACACAACTGGAGCACAAACAGTCTTCCATTTGACCAGATGGAATTTCTTTTCCTCCCCCAAGCCCCCCCATAGAAATGCCCTAAAGAGTTTCTCAATCCTGTTCACCACCCCTGCAGGCATCGGAAACAAAGATAAAAAATATGTGGGGAGGTTAGAAAGGGTGCTCTTCATAAGAGTGAGGCGATCCCCTTTTGATAAATACATCCGTTTCCACCCCGCCAACCTAGTCTCTATCTTCTCCACCACCCCATCCCATATAGCTCTAGCCTTAAAAGATGCTCCCAAAGGAAGGCCCAAGTATATCATTGGTAAAGAAGACACTTACATTCTAGAAGGCTAGCTAAACTGAGGATATTAGGAACTGCACCCACCAGAACCATCTCAGACTTACCTAAATTCACCTTAAGCCCAGACACAGCTTCAAAACAAAGTAGCAGTGCTCGTAAAGTTTGGATCTGATTGTTGTCTGCTTCACAAAAGAGTAGAGTATCATCTGCAAATAAAAGATGTGAGATGACGATGGAACCCCCAGTGCCATTCCCCACCTGGAAGCCAGAAAGTAAGCCTCTACCAACAGTAGATTGAACCATCCGACTGAGTGCCTCCATAACTATGACAAACAACAGAGGAGATAGTGGATCTCCTTGTTGCAAGCCCCGAGAACTATCAAAGAAACCTGCCGGTGTACCGTTAACTAGAACTGAGAACCGGGCTGTAGAAATACAATGCCTCATCCAGGAAATCCACCTATCGCCAAAACCACACCTCCCAAGCAAATATAAAAGGAACTCCCAGTTCACATGATCATAGGCCTTCTCCATGTCAAGTTTGCACAGGATACCTGAACCTCCCTCCCTCAATCTATAGTCCAAGCACTCATTAGCAATAAGTACCGAGTCAAGTATTTGTCTCCCACAAATAAAGGCATTCTGGGATTTGGAAATGATCTGATCCAACACAGGACTTAATCGATTAGCCAGCACCTTTGAAATAATCTTATACACACTACTAACCAAGCTTATAGGGCGATAATCCTCAATAATCAAAGCCCCATGCTTCTTGGGGATGAGCGCAATGAACGTCGCATTAAGGGATTTTTCAAACTTTTGGAATGAATGAAATTCACTAAAAACTTGCAAAATATCACCTTTCACTATGTCCCAACAAGTTTGAAAGAAACCCATTGAAAAGTCATCCAGGCCCGGCGCTTTATCCTTAGTCATGCCAGAGATAACCTTATAAATCTCAACTTCATCAAAAGGTCTCTCCAAGACACTCGCACTCTGAGAATTAATTGCCTCAAAAGACAAGGCATCAAGCTTAGGCCTCCAGGTAGCTGATTCAGTGAGAAGGGCCTCATAATAATGCACAATATGATTTTCTAGCTCGGAAGGAGAGGATAGGACCTGAATACCTGAATATAGCGACTCGATAGCGTTGCAACGCCGATGTGAATTAGCCACTTTGTGAAAATATTTCGTACACTTATCACCTTCTTTCAACCACAGGGCCCTGGATTTTTGACGCCAAGAAATCTCCTCCAACAACAAAACCCTCTCCAAATTTGCCATCACCGTGGCCTTCCTTACTAACACCTCATCCGAAATCTCACCCAAAAATTCCTTACCCTCTATCTCCTGCAATTCCTCCAATAGAGTCAACTTTTGATTGTCAATGTGACCAAACACTTCCAAGTTCCACTTCTTGAGGTCTTGTTTCAAAGCCTTCAGTTTACTTGCAAGGATAAAACTTGGAGTGCCTAAACACTGATATGCTGACCACCAGGCACGCACCATCTCTACAAATCCATCAGCCAAAAGCCACATGTTTTCAAACTTAAAGGACTGGCGACCCCTGTTCATACCCCCACACTCTAGAGTAATAGGAAAATGATCTAAGCCGACTCGAGCTAACCGTTTCTGACAGACTTCCGGAAAGTGTGCTTCCCACGATGGGGAGACAAGGAATCTATCCAATTTGGACCAAACCCGACCGTTTGACCAAGTATACTCACCCCCTACCAATGGAAGATCAATAAGTTCCAGATCAAAGATAAACTCTGAAAACTCCTCCATAACCACAGAATTCCGATAATACCCAGATCGTTCACTAGGGAAACGAGTTATGTTAAAATCACCCCCCATGCACCACGGCACATCCCAAACAGAGTATAGGCCCGCCAACTCCTCCCACAGTCTTCTTCTATCCCTATTCACATTAGGACCATAAGTGCCTACAAATGCCCATTCCCATCCATCATCAACATTTCTGAAATGGGCCGCTACTGAGAAATCTCCAATACACTCCTCAATCACCTCAACCAATCTTTTATCCCACATAAGTAGCACTCCTCCTGATGCACCCTCAGAAGCCAGGTAAGACCAACCCATATACGAGCATCCCCAAAGACTCCGCACAATTCTTCTATCAATAAGTTGCAACTTTGTTTCTTGAAAGCACATCACATCACCCTTCCACAACCGCAATAATGATTTAATCCGAAGGCATTTATTGCGATCATTGAGCCCCCGCACATTCCATGATATGATCTTAGGCTTCATGTAAACATAACTTGCCCCTCCCTTTCGATCTCTCCCCTCCACTACTTCCTTCCTTCACATCATAATTAATTGAGCAATTTAGCTTTCTAAGTTCCCTATCCTGCTTAGAGACTGACTTTGAACGAGTAGCTTCAATAGCCACAACAAGTGCCTTAAATCGCTCTTCATAGCCAACGCATGACACCCCAAAGATAGCCTGTAATTCTTCCACCTTTTTGAATACCCAATTTGAGGAACAATTCCCAAATTTACTGGGAGGGAGAGAACATAGTGGGGTTAAAACAGCCCCCTCCTCCCCAACACCATCTTTATCAATCAAGGCCAATTGTAAGTCCAAATCTGAAACTGACCCACTATAACAATCAACTTCACCTCTGGGTATCAATAATTTATCAGAAGTCCTCATCACAACTTTAGGCACATTACCAGTGCATTCCCCCATCAAATCCCCCGCAAAACCTCCTATCTCCAAACCGGGCAAGCCTATCAAAGACCCCATACCCTGTTCCAGCGTGACAAGCGGTAGCTTAGAGACACAGAAGTCTCTGATCTCCTCACACGGCGGTTTCTGTGCCATCGTTGTCGTCAATAACAGATTCTCAGCACTGCACATTCTCGGGTTTGCATCTCTGTACACTACTGAGACCTCCTCCGATACCTCAGACCTCGCCGTTGAACCCACCTTCGTCAGCGTCACCGTCGACCCCACACACGGCTGTTTCTGCGCAACCTCCGACAGAGAAAACCCACTGCCTATCTTACCCAGTTCAGGCACTACCACTCTGCTCGCTAACGGCACCAACTCCACCAACCCAAACCTCGCCGGTGGATCCACCTTCATCGGCGTTGATCTCTGACCCACCGCCGACGGTGAGGGTTGAGACCCACCAGTCGACGATGGAGAGTCAGGCTTCCCCATCATTTGCTGAAGGGCTGGTTGGGCCGAATCAGGCCTCTGGGCCACTTGCTCAGTAGATGGAAGAGGCCCAGTTGGCGTCCCATGGGCAATCAGTGAACAAGGCCTCTGGGCCACATCACCTAACTGTGTTTGAGGTCCATCACCGAAAGAACTTTGCATGCCCTCCAAAACACATCGTTTTAGGAAACCCACTTGCGTCTCCATCTCCACTAACGCCTACATTAGTGTTTCCAAAAGCAGCCCCGACACACTCCTGCCATCTTCATCGCAGGCCTGCTCCATCACCAAAGGGGAAGTAAATCCTGACTTCCCACTCGTTTTTGGCTCTCGAGATAGTGCTTCCCTGTATGAAGGATAGACCTGGTGCCCCTGCGGTGGAGGAGGAGGCAACCACGGCATATTCCCTCTGTTATTCCTTCCCAAAACAGGGGAGGATGCAGCTATTTCCGTCAACAATTCCCCAAAATTTCTCCACCCCACCCCTTTCCTCCCTTCCGGTATCACAAGGATGCCACGCCGCTTCCCTAGACCAAACTCTGAAACAGAAAAAAAAGTTCCCAAACGAATTGCGCTGCCTCTACACCACCAGAACCTGAGCTCCATTCCTACGCGATCTATGAAAACCAGAAGACCCCTCAGGAGCTGCACCAGACCCTTCCTTCACCATGACAGCCAACCATCCCAATGCTTCATGGTCCAAAGAGATAAACTTCACTGCACGACAGCTGCTCTCAGTGATTCTCCACCAACTAGCACTTAACTTCTTTAATTCAAAACATTTTTGATCGATAATAACATTCCTACTCAGCCCCCTCATTTCTAATAAAAAGGAAAACTGAACTAACCAAACAGATTGCCACCACCGTTAACAGTAAACTATCACTGGCGAGAAGACAACATTTTTTTCTCAAAAGTACAGAGAGAAAAAAGTTTTTAGAGAGAGAAGCATTTTATTCACATGGAATCTCTTACTCCACCAGACATCTAGATTCACAATTCTGGGATTACCACTAATAACTTGAATCCTTTTATAAACATCAGCAGCAAGAGATACACATAAATTTGCACAAAATATGAATAATCACCTGTTGCCAAACTTCGCCCATCAGAGGAAAAACTTATCCCTGTGACTTTCAAGAACCCTTGGATGACAAAAAGGTTCTTTTTGGAGTATAAGGTAGCTCTCTCAACAAAAAAAATCCCATTTCTATACATATCTTTTAACTAATGGAAAATAACTTGCAGTAGACATTTATATCTTGAGAGATAATGTTTGAGAGATTTTAAGCATACTCATTCTGGAATGTCTCTTATTGTTAATTCATCAAAACAATAGCAAAATCCAAACTATGTTATGCAAGCTTAAGCTATTCCAGATGTTAATTCAAAACTGTGAGATGCATTTTTGTTTTAACAAGGAGATTGTATAACATGATTTTCCTTCTTAATTCTTTTACTTTCTGATTATTCACGAGCTTCTTTGGATCCAACAAGCATTTCCTCTTCATTTTCTTTCAAATTCATTCCAAACACAGTAAGTATCCTCAGGTTTCTTGGATATGAATATTTGGAAACACTAGCAGATTCCTCAGAACTTCAACTAACAGTGGTTGATTTTAGAGTTGAATTTTATAACCTGTTCTAGCCGCCACTGTAACCGCAAAGCTGCTGCCTCTGATAGAATTTTCAGTTCTACCTCCTCTTCCAAGTTCAAATGAAGCAGTTCAGATGCACTTTCGTATGTCAGCATATAGGTGGGTTTGATAAATGAGTTGTTCACCGAGTATTCTGCAATGCTACAAAAAGCATGTAGGGTGTGAAGCAGATTTCATTTATAGGAAATCATATATAGAAGCATGCAACTTCCATCTGCATATCTGCAGTTCCACCATGAATAAAAAACCTCAATTGTAATGAAAAAATAGTGCATTAAATAATTGTGTTGACTAAACTAGATGCCCTCTACATTTGTTTATATGGCCCTCAAATCAGGCCAACTGCCCCAAAAACTCTAAGATCAAATTTGGACATACGAGAAGTTTGTATCTATTGTGTTCCAAACAATAACTTTTAAACAAAGGTTCCAACTTCCATAATATCCTATGCAGAGGAATGAAAGAAGCTTTGAGCATCGTGAGCGGTCAATAGATGAGCTTAGAACTTTCTTTTTGAATACTTTACTCTATTGGTCAATTGTAATTGATTTTAATAGAATGAACTTTCATGAAAGGGCCGGACCCGTGAAGCTTGTATAGACGTCTCTCAGACTCATCCACTCTGAGTGGCAGGCTATGGAACCATCTCGAGCCCAAGAGTCATTTGTCTCGAGCTCGAGAAACTCAAAGCCCCAGCGGTCACACTGGCCACCTCGCCTACAACACAGAAAGAACCGTGGCGATCCTACAGGCCCAAGTAGGGCGCAGTTACAGCATTTGACAGGATGAACAGAAGCATGGAGGTGACGACGTTAGCTGGATTGGTCCAAAATGAAGCCGCCGCCTGTTCTCAGACCTCCGGGAACTTGTCGTCGACATAGAAAGGGCTACCAACCACCAGTGACCCTACGGTACGTAATTTGGAGTAGCTCTTGGCCTCGGAGGGGATGAACAGCCGCGATGAGGTGTTGGCCTCAACTGGGCTGCCTCGGTTTGAAGCTCTCGCTGGTTCTCAGCACATCAGTGGTCCCTCAACCTTTGGAGGCTCCATCCAGGGCTCAGGGCACTCAATCAATGACCCGTGAAGCCCCTAATGTCAAAGGGTCACTCATAGAGGTAGCTGCTGAGACTCCCTCCAGGGTTTTGTGCACGTTGGAAGAAGAGGATGAGACTATCTCAGATGATGAGGGCTCTCGGATGACGGGTCATCAATCAGGTCCAATTTTCAGTTAGTTTGCAAGGAGTCAGGAGATGTTGCTTCCTTTAACGATCTAGGGTATCCCGAGGACGAGCCCAATCCTATTTGTTCTCTACTATGGAGAAAGCTTTTGATCATGTAAATTGGGATTTCTTGGAGTATATTCTTGGTAGGTATGGCTTTGGGGAAAGACGGTGTCAGTAGATGAAACATTGCATCACAACCGTGAGATTCTCAATTTTGGTTAATGGCACCCATGAAGGCTTCTTTAACAGTTCTCTGGGCTTGAGACAAGAGAACCCCTTATCCCCTCTTCTATTCATTTTAGCAATGGATGTACTGAGTAGAATGTTGAAGGGGATGGCAGATATGGGTTTCATCTCGAGTTTCTCGGTGGGTGGTTCCTTGCAAGGTAGTCTATCAATCTCACCTACTTTTCACCAACGACACATTGATTTTTTGTGACCTGGACCCCAATCAGATTTGTTCCTTGAGAGCCCTCCTGCTTTGCTTCGAAGTTGTCTCCGATCTTAAGGTGAATCTATCAAAATTTGAAATGGTTCTGGTTAGCTTGCCATCTTGGGCTGCAAGGTGTCATCCTTGCCCATGAAGTATCTTGGACTTTGGGGGCCCCTCACAAATCCAAGGCAATGTGGGACGGGATTGTTGAGAAGATCGAATGTAAATTGGCGGGTTAGAAGAGAATTTACTTGTCTAAAGGAAGTAGAATCACACTAATCAAGAGCACGTTATCCAATCTCCTAACATACTTTCTATCTTTATTTCCTTTGCCTGCAGGGGTGGCGAATAGACTGGAGAAGATTTTTCGTGATTTCTTGTGGGGAGGTTTAAAGGAAGTGAAAAAATTCCATTTGATTAAGTGGAATAAAGTTTGTGCACCTTCGACTTGTGGCGGATTGGGGGTTAGAAAATTGAGAACCTTCAATAAGGCCCTTCTAGGAAAATGGTTATGGCAGTATCATCGAGAAGGAGATGCTCTTTGGAGGAATATTATTGATGTTAAGTATGGTAGCATTTGGGGTGGTTGGTGCTCTAATGAAGCAAGTGGGGCTTACGGTGTGGGAGTTTGGAAATTTATTCGTAATGGTTGGGAAGATTTACTTGCGAATTGCAGATTTGAGGTGGGTAGGGGCACGCAAATCAAATTTTGGCATGATATTTGGTGTGGTAATGTTGCTTTGAAGAACGCTTTCCCCTATCTCTATAGGATTGTGTTAGATAAGGGTGCCTCAGCGGTTGATAACATGGACATCTCTACTAATTCCTCTCAATGGTCAGTGAGATTCATTAGAGCGGTACAAGATTGGGAGGTGGGAGACATTGCTAAATTTTACAGCGCGTTATACGCACTGAATTTACAGGCAGGAAGGGAGGACAGATTGCTTTGGACACCTATGGGGAACAAGAACTTCTCAACTAGATCCTACTACAAGGTAATGTCAACTCACTCTTCCAATGCTTTCCCATGGAAGTGCATTTGGAGGAGTAATGCTCCCCTCAAGGTTGCTTTCTTCGACTGGTTGGCATCTCATGGGAAAATATTGACTATTGACAAGCTGAGAATGCGTGGCCTCTACATAATAGATTGGTGCTTCATGTGTAAACACAATAGTGAATCAGCGGATCACCTCCTTCTTCATTGCGAAGTAGTCAAGGCTTTGTGGGATGAAATTTTCACTAGGATCGATATTGCATGGGTAATGCCTAGGAGGGTGATAGATTTATTGTCATGTTGGAGAGGAATTCAGGGCAATTATCATATCGCGGCTGTTTGGAAGATGGTGCCTCTATGCTTAATGTGGTGCCCTTGGAACGAGAGAAATGGTCGTTGTTTCGAGGATAGGGAGCGCTCACCGAAGGGTTTTAAGGACTTTTTCTTTCATACATTGTTGCTTTGGGCATCATCTATTGTATTGAATGGAACGAGTTTTAATGACTTTTATGATGCCTTTTGCAGCGCTTAGCTTGTAATTAGGCTTTTTCTTGTATACTTCTTGTGTACCTAGGCCTTGCCTAATTACGTAGATTAATAAAATTTCTTTTTACTTATAAAAAAATGAATTTCTTGTATCCCTAGATTATCATGCATAGGTGATGCTCTTCTATATGCCCCATGGACTTGGGCTCTTGCCTATTCTTATTCTCAATTAAATATCCAATGCTACAATTTTCTGGTCTGCTGAAATAAACAGATAAACAAAAAACTTTAAGTTCAACCCACATATGGATATAGCACTTTACTGCAGCAACTAAACTTAAAAAGAAAAAAAGCCCACAAACTAATAGTTTACCTAAACTTTAAAAAAAAAAGCCCACAAACTAATAGTTTACCTGCCATCAGAACGCAGCACAACAGATACAGAGACCGCATTGCAGATTTCTCCCTGTTTCAAGCTCATTCCCTCCATAGCAAGTTTTTCCGGAAACATGGGATATGTGGCGGTTGGCAAGAATATAGAAGTTCCTCTTCTCATTGCTTCCCTACACAGATTGAACTAACTATATCAAACACAACCATAGCACACGAATTAATTCTATATCTTAAAAATCTCAAAAGCTACCGGTCTACTAAGCTCCCAGGTTGCAAAAATCTAGATGGATCTGCAACATGTATCCAAACTTTAAGCCGGCCATCTTGCAACCTTGCTGCACTCAGGGCATCATCAAGCTACATAATTGCTTAGTTAGACCACTATTTTTTACAGTAACTTCACGGAGTAGAAAGTATGGATTACCTCATCAGCCTCATCAACATCAATGGCATAAACCTTCAAGTGAGTGAGATCTTTTCTGTCAATCTAAGACACAGAGGATCAATAAGCATATAGCACGAAGAGATCTTGAAATTTTAATAATAGAACCCATGTATTTCCCAATCCCTGAACTTTTTCCCACAGGGTTTAGTTAGGGAAATATCAAATTGGAAATAGGATCTCAAACTCAAAATGATTGTACTAGAGTCATTCTTAAAAACTGGATACTCCCTCAAGCCATTGATAAACGAAGTTCACAAGTTACACATTTTTTTTAATGAACCAAAATAAATATAAATCTTTGAAAACTATCCTTAGGTGTGGAGATGTGTTATGGTCATAGAATGGTTGTTGGATTTACAAGAGAGATCCGTGGATAATCTTTTACTCTCTGCTAGTGCTATGAGGTAGCAAGCACATTATGGCAAGCTGTTTTTAGTCTTTTGAAACTTCCGAGGGTGCGGTGCACGGGACCGAGGTTTACTCTGCAAGGGTGGGTCCAACGGGCCCTGCCTTGGAGAGGTTCCCCGACATAAAAAAAAAAAAAAAGATATATGGGTGATGCCTACAAAGGTGGTAGATATATTATTAGTATTAATCTTATTACTTTTTTCTTTTATAAGTCAAGGGTGGTAGATTTTTTGGCATGCTGAAAAGGCAGTTTGATAGTTATCATGGTGAAAACTTGTGGAAAATGATCTTGATTCATTTGATTTGGGACATGGAGGGAAGAAATGAAAGTTTTGAAGACAACAAAAGCACCCAACAGATCTCAAGGCTTTCATTTTCAATCCACATTCCATTGGATGATTGCCAACCTATGTCTCTCTAGCTTTAGCTTCCAAGACTGTCTTGATCTCTTTTCTTACTCTAATTAAGTGTATATGATTTAGTTCAATAATGCATTTGTTTCTTTTCTCTTGATCATTAATAAACTATATTATTTAATAAAAAAGGTGGATTAGTATTTGAATAAATACGGGTTCAAAACTTTCTAATGCATAAAAATGATGAGGGGGAGACCCTAGGTACAGGTGTAGGCATAACTATAGTAGCCTCCTATACCCATTGGGTCATGGGGAGCCGTAGGTGCTATCTTAAAAAGAACTTGAGCCATACCCTAACTCCAACCCCACAACAGGAAAAATAGTACTAAGCCGGTAGGCAAGGAATGAGCACAACTCTTATCTCCTTAACATCTTTTCTGTCAAGACTCAAACCCACGACCTCTTATCTACCAAGCTATTTGAGAGTAAGTCACTTACCACTAGGCCAACACCCCTGGTGGTAAGATGGATTCAAAATTAATGGTAATATGAGAACTTTAACTGGATAAATCCTTCCAGTTTTGGAAACTTGCACATATTTTAGGACAGCCCAAAAAGAAAAGCAGGCTATATATAAAGGAACAAAGGGAGTATTTACGATATAAATCTTTGCATAATTTTTTCCAACCAGGAAACATGCTTACTTCGTCTGGATCAGATGACTCCACCAGAAGGCTTTCTGCTGCTGATATTATCTCATCTGAATGATCAGTACGAATGTTGAACTTCAAGAGTTCAAGATTGACATGTACAGGGAAATAACCAATATCTATTAGGAGATTTACAGCCGATGATGCTGTTTTTGTCAATCCCATTGCCTTAAGTATCTGAGAAAAAGAATGACATGTTAAGTAAGGAATAACAAATTGGTATATAGTGGATATAAAGGAATAACATGATTGACAATTGTGATCAGCTATCTACTCTAGAACAGAATCCCAATATCACTGCTTCAAACTAAAAACGCATAAGTCATTGTGATCAACTATCTACTCCAGGACAGAAGAAATATAAATTCACACGCCAAACTAAAACTAACTTGTTTAAGTTAGAAAGGTTACCACCCCAGCTGTTTTCTTCTGCTCATCGTTTTTGCAGGCATCAATGGCGTAAGATTCGAGAGATTCAATTATGTGTATAATTTTATCTTGAACAATCCAAGAAGATTTGGGAGGTTTAGCCTCTAAAGGCATTGCCTTAGCAGCTTTCAGCAATTGTACAATCTCCTGAAGTTCTTTCTCAGCAGCCTCCCTTGCAAGTTTCCTTTGTAAAAGTTCTTCTACCTAGATTTTCCAACAAATGGGATTCAATCTTATCAAACTTACATGAAAGGAAGCAATAAAGCATTGTATAAAAACTTCCACAATTTCTGATACATGTCAGACGACTATCAGTCAAGTATTTATAAACAAAAAGCATTACACAGTGCTAAGTATCATTAATACGACACGAGACCTGGTTACAGCACATTGTATAATAGCAAACACAATGATGAAAAGTAGGATAGAAAGAGAGAAGAAAATGAATTGAACAGGATGAAAGGGGCTGTTTTTCACTCAAAGGCTGGCAAGTCCATTTCTTTAAGTAAGACGTATAGTTCTGCTAACTACTTAAACCTCCACAATTTCTTATATATGGAGAAATATCAGTCAAGAATTTATAAAGAACAGACATTAAATAGTAGCCAGTGCAAAGTATCATTATTAAAGCACCAGACCTGGTTTCAGTACGTTGTCTAATATGAAACACAATGATGAAAAGCAGAAGAGACAGAGAGAAGAAAATCAATTAAAAAGTATAAAGGGAGTATTTTCCGCTCAAAGGTTGGCAAGTCCATTTCTTTCGAAGCACCCCCCCCCCTTTCTCTCCCTCTGTAGGGACCCCACAAAAAACCAAGTTAATCAGGATCAGCAAGGTATTTCACGGGTAGAGAAGCTTTAGGTAACCAGAATCATACCATGCTAGCTAATTTAAATTTGAGATTTTGGTATGAATATATGAGATAATCTTAGTGTCTTTAGACAGGATAATTGACACAAAATCATAATATAAGTCTCAGGTACTAAGATTATCACATTGGGAAAGGGTTTCCAATTCGGCCAGAAAAGCATAGTATGTCCAGCTGCTCAAAAAGGAGTGACCTCAAGAAGTGGCAAAAGAAATAAAAATGTGATAACTCTGGTCCTTTAATATTGTAGCCTGATATTCCTATTGTTGATTTGACAAATTTTACCTTCTGATCTATGTATGCATGCATGTGTGTGTGTTTGTAGAAAAATCTAAGATGTACCTGCACAGTAGGTCGAGGCCCATATAGAGAACGTGAACCTTTAGTCTCAAGTACACTGAAGTATAATTCATCTTTTGACAGCAAAAGGTGAGCACAATAGCTTTCAAGAGGCTCAGCGCTACCAAAAATCATCTGTAAAATAAGCTGAAAGGTCATTGGAGAGCATCGGGCAATGAGATATATGTTGGACACATAAAATTATACCTCTGCTAATTCTTCAGTTGTCACTGATTTATTTTTTTCTAGAAGCTCAACCCAAGCAAACTCTAGAAGTGCCGGATCCTGCAGCACAACATTAATTACTGACTTTTTTTTTCTCCTTTAACATCAACCACGGAGAAAAGAGTAGAAACAAATTCTCTTTTTTTACTGATCAAAACAAAAGAGAGAGAGAAGAAAGAACAAGAAAATTTTATCTCTATCCTTCCACAAGCAAGAACCAACCAAGTTATCCTGTGCTTTACAAATAAAATCTGAAATCCCCGCGTGATCAAAATTCTCAATGCCTGGAACAATATACGTAATTTGTTGTGGTTTAATGGAGGATGTGACACCATTCTGCCATCGGAAAACAAAGTATTGGTTACACTAGCTGGAAAGCCTACAATTTCTGACGCATTTAGATAAAGAAACAATGAGTTCCAAAACCTAGCAACCTATTGATCAACATGCCGCATTAGTTGTTTCGACTAGAACCTGATCGTACACCATCCAATTCTTTTTGCCGTCAGGTCTCTGTGCAACTGCCAGCAAGACCCTGTCAGAATCCTTCTTGAACTCCAGCAGCAACCCTTTCTCCATCGCTCTGTTCACAAGCTTATCTTCAAGAAGCTTTCCACTGCTCGTTAAGCCAACCCTGCAGAGAAGATCCATTTTCTTCATACATGACTTTCAAATTTAAGCTCGGAAACTACCAACGGGTTAAAACATTTGAGCTGATTGAAATTGATGAATATAAAAGACGTATAAAATATAAATGCTTTTCCCTTTTCTTTTTATGCAAGTTCTTGGATACAAACAGTTCGTATTTAGAGCTCCTCTAGAATCCAAATTAAACAACGTAAAAAGGAAAATGAAAATGAAAACTTGTGAGAAAACCTACTTTGAGGCAGCGCAAACTCTTTTCCTTTTACGCATGAACTCTAGCTCTTCCATGACGATGTCTACGAGACTGTGAACCGAACAACTCCAAACACTGCCATGGCCGAAAAACTTTTGCTCGGGCCGGAGTACGGGAAACGGGAACTCTAATTTGGGGTGGCGGCGTAACGAAGAGCTCCTGAAAGTGAAAAATGGGCACCGGACAGCGGAGATAGGTGGAGACGAGGCGGAGCGAAAGATGGAGCAGCAGTTAACGGCTCGAACCGCCATCATAATCTAATGGAAGAAAAGCTCAGTCCTCGGAGTTTCATGCGGTGAAAGAAGATTGAGAAAAGGAAACCCTAGAACAGTTCGTGAAGGAGCAGCAGGAATTGTAGTTCTGAGAGAATTTGAAAGGGATGAAGCAAATGCGAGCGAGTTCAAGCTCTCGGGTCGACGATGATAGAGCTAAAGCTGGAGCTGGAGATTTTGTTGATTTGTTTTTACCGAATTAACCCCCGAGAAATCGTTGAAATGTGGATGGGCGGACCAAGGTCCAATTTGCTTGACCCGTACCGAGTAAGGAAAATTCTTTACATTTTGAGGTTTATCATCGCTACTCACATTATTTAAATCACTTACATCCAAACCATTCACACACATCAAGTGTGCTATGCATCACCCTATGATGCATAGCACGGCTTAATTGGATTTTTTTTCCGCAAGTAAATCACACACACCCTTTGTCACTGTGGCTTTAATTTTTTTTTCAAGTAAACGCACCTTTTGTACTATGGGTTTTACATTTTTGAAGACCGTAGCCATTTGATCATATCCCGAGCCCACCCTCCTCCCTCGCCAAGGCCAACGTCGGCTTCCTCTTCTCAGCGTCATCCCGCGCGGCGTCTCTCTGTTCAGAGCCACCTCGCGACGCTGTCTGCCACTCCCTCTGCCCAACGTCGCTCCTCCCTCTGCCCAGCTCCTCCTTCCCTTTGTAATAACTCTCTCTCCCACCCTCTATTTTCGTTGCATTTTCTCGTTCATTCACTCTCTATAATACTCATTTCTTATGCTTGAGTTGATTTCAAATTAATGCCTTTGTAAATGTGAGATTCTCCTCCCTCCCTTATCGTCAATGGTTTTTTTTTTTTTAATTTGATTTGAGTTTTCTGGGCTTCAATATGCCTTTGTATGTTCATATACTTGAGTTTTCATAGATTTGTTATATAGCATTTCTATTGTTTCTGTTCTTTTAGTGATTTACAGCTCTTAAAGATTAAAGACCAAGGTCCCCGACTCGAAATCCTGTCGCTAGGTTTCCATTTTTTACTTATTTTATTTCTTTGTTTTTTGCATCTCTTACTGTTTCTCTTCTAAAATCCCTCTTGAAAAAGTGAGTAATCCGAGAGATATAGAGAGAGAAACATGGCCTCGCAGACTCATTTCAGTTCGCATATTTGGATACAGTTTGGGCAAATCTGCAAGCAGTAAACAAACCAAAAGCTCTGAGCTTGTCGTTGGTTCTGAAAGAATTGATTCCAATACTTAATTTGTCGTCTTGGCAAGCATTGGCATATGGGAGGTTATGAAGAACCAAGAGGCCGTGAATCTCATCATGCACTTAGAAGACCCACAAGAAGCAGTTGGCAAAGGAGGCTTTAACCAGAATGAGCAAAAGCAATGTTTCTTGCTTAATCATTCGCTTTGACTAATTGCTACCATTTTCCTAATTGCAGAGGTTTAAAAAAAAAAACATGAAGTAAGTAATGTTTGTGGCTTATGGCAGATTAATAATCCTTGCACTAAATGTAATATTTTATGAATTCTAAGATTTATTTACATTGTCTTGTGATATTTTCAGGTGGTTTTGATGTTTTGTACAGTGGATGAAGAGTCAAATTGGTGCTAAAAGTATGCACACTGGAGGAAACAAGAAAATGAGACTACTTAGATTAGAATCTTGGATTTTGGAATGAATATTATGAGACTACTTAGATTGTAATAAGCTGCTTTGTAATGTTGTATCCAATTGGAGTGAATATTATGATTCAATATTTTCCTAGATGACTTAATCCAAGGATGATTATTTGATGGCAGTGTGAATGTGTCATAATTTTTGCTATTATTTAGATCAATCATTTTCTAATATTGAAAATTGTCGGTGTGGTTGTGTAAATATCATACTAGTTTCATATGTGAAAGTGGTATTTAGAGTCACAACTTGAATGGACAAAAGAAGTTGGAAGTTGCACGAAGGTGGGGTTTAACAAAGACATCACGTGTCACATGCATTATCAATCAACCTAATTACAAGTCACATGCATTCGTTAAACTTCACTTCCAAGTAGCATTTATTTTCGGCCCAAACAAAATAAAAAATTTGCAAGGTTAATTTCATAACTTTTCATTACAACGGTTAATTTAATGGAGGTATAGATATCCCTACATCAATTAAGATTTTTTTTTTTAAACAAACCAACTGAACATTGCATTAATCAGGTAAAATACAACATTTATCCTTCAATACAAAGAGAAAATAGACTCAGGACAATCCTCCATCCATATTCTCTCTTCTTGCAATGACAAAGCCAACTTTGCTAAATGATGGGTTACAGAATTCCCTTCCCTTGGGATTAAAACTTAACAACTAGTCTGGATAATGCTGTTACTACTTGCTGCAAGTCTTCCATGAGTTGACCATAACAGGCAAAACACTGCTGCTCTTAAGTTTGAACTGCCTTAATCACCATCAAGGCATCACCCCAAAATAACTTTGCGACACTCCATCGATTTGCATAAAGCCAGTCCTTCTACTATGATTGATTTGACATCCCACTCTTTTGATCACAAACAGAAACCAAGAGTTCCCCTTCCCAATCTCTCATCACCACTCCAATACCAATTTTTTGATTGTTTTTATCCACTGCAACATCAAAATTCGTGCCCTCCCCAGTAGCTTTTGCTCATCTTTGAGGTCTTGTCCTTTCCTGTAAATTTCCATACTTTCTAGAGCAGACCCCACAATTAACCTTGGACTAGTGAATCTATTCTCAAAACATTGAAACACACAAGAGCAGGGTGCCCCTCCAATAAATGCTTGCACCTCGAAATAACTGCTATGAATTCGCCAAGTGATGCTCAGTAACGATCCATTTTTCTGGCTTGCAAGCAGATGTCGTTCTTCAGTCAAAGAATCTTTGAGGTGAATCATTGATTAAAAAATTTTCTAAGATGCGAGTGAGTTCGCGCCTACATCAATTAAGATTTGACAATTAAATTCAGTGAAAAATAGGACATGTTGTACACTATTAATTGTCAGATTTTACACAAGAGTGTAAATTGTAATTCATTACTGGGATAAATTTATAAAAAGATTGGCCCTTTTGCCTTTTTTTTTTCTGCATATCCTCCCAAGTCAGCTTTTCCACCATTGCAATGGGTGCCTGCCAATGGCATGAGTCAGTTGTGGCTAGCAGCTCCGTAGGTTGGCTGATTCCACCAAACGTTACTGCCAATTAACTCTTTCATCCCTCATTTGAAAAAAATATAATAATCACTTAGAGAGAGCAACGTATGAGTGTCATCACTTCTTCTGCAATTTCTAGTTTCTCTCCTCCCATATAAGTCCCAGTCAGAACCTTTTCTCTCTGACCACTCTACATTATTTGCAAGCAATTAAAATTTTCTTTTGGTTGTCTCATAAGAATTTACATTGTTTAACCCAAGAGAGTTTCTCATCGAAATCATCACAATCCATGGGACCACATTGAGCCAACAGTTCACTCTCAAAGATACCATTAATTTACAGCTAATATAACTAAGCCCTAGAAAAAAATTTGGAGCACATTTCTTGACATTATGGAATCTTAATTACTTTAACAATATAGACAAAGAACCCATTTACTAAACATTATTTTTTACTTGTATCCTCAGGACGAGAAATTTTATTATAGATACTGTCTTGGATATCAGATCCACTTCATTATTTATCCAAATATGCGAAACTTCAAAACAGTATAAACTTGCTTCATAATACATGAACGAATATCACATAAAAAACAGAAAATACTACTAAATCAGAAGAATTTGTTAGGATCACCTGCAGAAGACATCGAAATCGCATCCCAAACTCGAAATCGCAGTGCAGAGGAGTTAGGGGCTTCGATGGGGAGAACCGAAGTCGAAATCGCAGTTGGGGGATTCGAGAACTCGAAACTGCAGCAGAAATCGTAGCAAACCAGGCTGGGGTTTGGGGGGAAGAGAGGGAATCTCATAGCAGAGGGGTTTGGGCGGGGTGGAGAGGGGCTCAGGATTGGGGTAGGTGCAGGACCGGTTCACTTTTAGTGAACCCGGTCTGCCACATGGGGTGTGCGATGTGTGCGCCCAATAGCAGCTGATACCAAGATTTTCTCTTTTATTTTCCATAAATTCTAAAGAAGAAATCTCACACCCGCAGACTCCATGTTGGCAATGAACACGATAAGAGTACTGCCATTGTCAAATGAAAGTTATAATTTAACTAATGTGTAGAAAAAATGATTTATATTGAATTAGTTAAACAACTTTTATCTATAAGATGAGTTACAATAATTCCAAAACACAAGTCATATTCAAATTGAATGTAAGTTGGTCATCCATAAGATGAGTTACAATAATCTCATAACCGCCACCATCGCTACCACCTTTGTAAGTTGTGTGACCCTACGTTTTTATTATTTCATATTTAGTCGTCGTTATTAATCATTAGCAGATATTTCTCCCACTCACAGCAACGTTCATACATGCACACTTGCAAGATCCCTTAGACAACACGTACGATCATCCAAAAATTTCAGTCTGCATAGTAAGTAAAACCTTAGACTAACCCTTGGATTTCTAATATTGGAAAACTGTGTTCTGTAGTAGTCTGGTTGTGATTGGTTAAGTGGCCGAGGGCCTCGTGAAATGTTGGGTTATAATATATCGTGGTTGTTGTTGGAAAGGTTGGTCGAGAGCTGGATGAAGTATTGGGAATCGCGTATAGTTGTGAAAAAGCTGATTCTTTGAAAATTTTGAAATCTGTTATGTTTGTTGTATAGTACTATTGCCATGTTATCCAATAACTTTCTATCATGCATCCACATTTTATTATTATTATTGTTTGTCGTGATATTATTATTGTGCTCTGTTCTATGGTTGTACTGTGAAACTGGTAAAACTATGGTTTTGGTGTCAAAGGATTAAAAGTATATTTTGTGGGTGCGTGCATATCACGACCCCAATTCGAGATAGGTTATTATGTCGGTGGAACTCCTCTGGTCACTCAAAAGAGTGTAAAACTGAGTGACGTGCCCCTAGGCTGTTGCCGAGCGAACTCAGGCTCAGCCAAGACAATAATGCTCTTAGTACGACTCTGTGACCCCTATGCTAGCGGGGGTTAGAGAATGTCTAGTCACACACGAGCTGGACGCGGAGCTGGGCATCACTTGTCACAAAGTCATACGCACAATCATTACCTGTGGTGTGATAAAAGGAGCTAGAGTGTGCAGATGGTTTCTAGGGGAGATCATGGTGCACATTGTAAAAATTTTAAATGTCACTTGGGTGTATGTAAAGGTGATTTTTGGCGTGAGTGGCTCTAAATGAAGAAATTTTTGGATAAAGGTTACAAAAAGGGGTATTTTGGATAATCTCTTATTATTGTTGTCCATATTTGGAATTCTTGATTATTGATATGTGGTTTTACTTGCTAAGATCATGAGATCTCATTGTGGTGTTCCCACCAACGATTCTGTTTCATAGAATCGTAGACTTTGATACAGAAGACGAGTTTGAACATGAGGAAACAACCCCACCTGAGAAGTGATGACCTAGGGTTTATTTCTGTTGTAGTTGATGGACTTTTATTTTATTCTATTTGATCAGCTGGATGAGTGTAATAACTTTATGGAGGACTTCTTGTTGGGTTGTATTTTAAATTTTCTGGTACTTAGTTTTTGAATGCCTTTTGATTTTTCTCTGCGTTTATAAATTGTACACATATTGCATGTCCGCACGTACTTGCACTTGGCGATGGGGTGTGTGACCCGAGTGGCCATCACCCTGGTGTCGCGACTCATACCAAGCCATACGAGGGGATCGAGGATGCCACACAATGTACATATGAGATTTTTATTTTATATACTGTTAGATAGTGAAAATAAAAATGAATATGATTGTTAGAGGTTATTGGAGATTATGAAAATAAAATAAAAAATTATTTAAAAATAAAATTTAATTAAAGAAATACAAATAATAATATTTTATTATTATAAAATATGATGGTTAATCCAATGTAGACTTCAAGTTTTAAGTGATTAGCTAAAAATAAAAGTTACTTATTAGTCAAATTTTAAAGATTAGGATAACTAATCCAATGCCAATGCTCGAATATTTTTATCTTAAAAAATTATACTTATCGTCCATACATTACATATTATACATGATTTTTATTTATTTATTTATTTCCCTTAACAAGTATGTGATATAAGGATGATGAGTAGAAGAATTCAAATAGTTTAGTAGGAATAAAATAAAAATAAAATAAAATAATAATAAAAGATATGATATGAGTGTGTGTGATGATGAGTAACGAAGCTCTTTCACCCTTGTCATTTTAAACGGATGGCCTAGTGGTGAAAAGAGTTCTACATTGTCGGTTACCCCTTTTCTACTTCAGTTAGGGTTCAACACTTTTTCTCCTTCAGTTCGATACTCAAGGGCGATGGTCATTCCTAGGGTCTGGTTCCTTTGCCCCTGTTCGGCCCAAGTAGGCCCAAAATCTGTTTTTGGGCTCAAATACTATTCTAAATAATTGCCTTTTTTTTTTTAAAAAAACAATATTACACATATTACATAAAATGAAACAAAGCTTGTTAAAGCATAAAATATAAAATTCAAAGTTTAACTATTAAATTAATAACTTCAAAGTTGTAACTAAAATTCTAAGTTATTACAATAATACAAATTAATCTAAAACTATTATAAATTAATCTAAAAATATTACAAATTGTCAAATAATTTAAAGAAATAAGAATGTTTTAATGAAATAATAAATTGTAGCTAGATGACTTATGACTTAAGAGATCATTTTTCATTAACTTTGAGTCTTGAGATTGGTAGTTGGGGGTGGTGGGTGAGTGAGGCTGTGAGATTATAAAACCCGAATATTAATTGGAAAACAAATTAGAATGAAAAACAATATATGCATATGTAAAATAGTTTAAAACTTAAAACTACAAGTACAAACCAACACAAGATCATAAGCTTTTGGTTGTAGGCCTTTCTATCAAGGGTTCAAGATAGGTCATTGGAAAATTGGGATTAGGGTTGGGCAAGTGAGACCATAAAACTTGAAAAACAAAATAAGATTGGGGTTTCAATATTAAAGCCCCAAACATAATTAAGGGTTTCAGGTTCAATTCAAAACTCTAAATAAATTTACATACACAAAATTGAAAATACAATCACAAATTCACACAAATCACAATCTCATCTTCCAAATCCATTGATCAATCCCATCCTCCATAGTCCAATCCAATGAATCTATTGAAAAATTGAAAAAACGCTCCAGATACTTACGAAATGTAGGAGAACATGAGAGAGACGTTCAGAGACGAAGTTAGCTGCAGACGGCGATGGCGTGATGGTGCGAGAGTGAGAGATAGGGTAGAGAGATGAGCTGAGTGAGAGAGGTTTGACTTGATAGGAGAGTTTTAGATATTTATAAAATTGACGTTGTTTTAATATAAGTTTTTTTTTTTATAAATGCATATATATATATAGTGGGGCAGGGCGGGGTGGGCCTAGGCCTAGCCCACTCCCCACACTCGTGGGTGCCCAGATGCATGCGGATTACCTCACCTTGCCCAGGTGGGGGTTGGACGGGGTGTGGCCGGGGGTAGCCTCGTCGCCAAGCCCTAGCCGCTTCGGCAAGCAACAATACATGGGTCCGACACAAATGCCACAACTATATCACCTCTTTGCTGCAATAAAAAATAATCTTTACCACTATTATTCTATATGCAGAATACGTTTGTGTGCTTGTGTGTGTTTTGAGTGAACAATTGTCACATATGATGTAAACTCACCTTTTTCTAGTGTTAGAACTTAGATCTCTCTGTTATAAGAATAATTGCTTTCTTCAAAATCCACTCCCTCTGTACAAATTGTACAGCTAGTTTGGTTGTAATCAGTGTAAGCAAAAGGAATGCAAGAACAATTATTCAGCACTTTACCTTACAATTGAAGAGACTGAAGTTGTAATTTCCATCAAACTAGAAGAGAGTTTCAGAGTTCGTTGGTTGGAAGAGAGTTTCCTTGATAGAAGAAGTTCCCCGCCATCTACTGTGATCACGAAAATATTGAAATAAACAAGTTTCTCATAATTTTCTTCAAAATTTTGTTTTAAATCTAAGTCACCGCTACGTGCGCGGGTGTGTATAAATAAGCAGCTAATATATAGGTTGAAGAGTTTTTTTTTTTTTTTTTTAAAGCTATTATCTCGTAAGGTAGCTCTACCGCCGCTGCTATCAGCTTCCTCTGGGAACTATTGTTAGTTATATTATTATTTTTTTATTTTTTTTATTTTTTTTAACATGTATATTTTAATATTTTAAAATATTTTTTAAAAAAATAAAAAATAAAAAAATTATTAAAAAATATTTTCTTAATTATTAAGTAAAAAATAAATCACAAAGATAAATAAGTGATAAGAATAGCATTTTTTCTATCTCATATAGGGTTGGGCGGCGGGCCACCTAGACCTGACAAACCCGCCCAATCAATCCGCCTTATAGAGGCATGGGTGGGCAAACTAATTGCGTACAAGCGGCTGTCCTACCCTATATCATCTAACTCACAAGAACTGCCGTATACTATTTTCTTTTTTTTTTATCTTCCTTTTACCTTTTTGGAATACTACAATAGAAGATTGAAAACATTTATAATTTATTATCTACTTATCGAATATCACAAAATGATTAAAAGGATAGTAAATAAAAATTTTCCTCGCAAAATTTGCATAACTAAGTGTTAACGTTGGAGTTAATTAATTAGTCTGCATGTTATGCTCTGTTGCAAATGATACTCACGCTACCAAATCTCAAATTAAAGTTTCATGATTAGTGATTATATCTATAATGCTAGAATAATAAAAAAGAAACTAAGTGTTAACGTCGTGTTTCGTACATCTTTAAGTCATGCTCCTACAATTCAGGTCTTCAAGAGTGGGCCTACAAAAGATACATGGGAAGACAACTAAGAGAGGACGATCTTGGGATCGGGGAGTCTCCGATGCTAAAATTAATAAATTCTCTTAAAAGTTTGTAAATAAGTAAAAGAGCCTAAGATCATAGAGTTTTCTTGCTCTTGAGGCTTACTATTTATACTATGGATTTGGGGGGTGTAAATCATGTTTGTCTTCACAGAGTTCGTGCCCCTTCTATTATTCCTATTGTCAGAGTCATTTAATACGGCGTGGTTCTGCGACGGTACCATTAATGTGATGTGTAACTTGGTAATGATGCCATTAGTATGGCGTGATTTCTAAACCTTACTTTTATCACTTATGAGCCGTATATGTTTTCGTGTCTGTAGATCGAGGGTCATCCGCATTCCCTGCTACGTTCCATGCAAGTTTCCAAATTTAAAATGTGGCTGAGCGATGTCATGCTGATCTGTCCTGTCAGTCACTTGACTTATTTTTCTGGTTGACACCTTATTCCAAGTATGATCTTGGTGACCCTCATGCAGGACATTGGGCCGAGGCCCATGAACTTTGTGAAGTGGGAAAAATCCCTTTACACTTAAATATAAATGTTTTACTGCTCACATGCAATCTCTTGAAAAGCAGGACGTGGCTTATTGTTGCTCTTAATGATTACCACTTGCTTGTTTACAATATTTTTATTTTTTAGATTATATTTATATATCTAAAGGAATAACATTGGTCTAAACATCACATTTGAATTCAAAATCCACCTTAACTCATCTCAATTCATCTCATCTCATTATTATAATTTTTTTAAATTCTCATATAAAATATAATAAACAATTCAATTTTTTCAAATCTCAAAATAATAATAATATTAAAAAATAATATTCTAACAATATTTTATTATACTATTTACAAACCATCTCAACTCATTTCTAAATCTAAACGACTTTAACTCAGCTGAGTTTCCTCCATTTTAAACTCTTTCAACCATTCAGACAACGAAGTGAACTACTTTCATATATGAATTCAGTGAGTTTTGTTCTTGTAGATAGACTAATAAAAGTTGATCTCGCAGCTTTATTTTCTTTTTCCATAAGTCTCTCTTTGTCATCAACTCTTATCTCTCTCTCTGCTGACAAGCGTCATCTCTCTCTTTCTCTCTCTCTCTCAGAAACGCCATCAATCATCTCTCATTTCTTTCTTCCAGTCAGCACAAGTCTTTTTTTTTTCAAAATATCACTGCAGGTTGGCGTGATGGGGGACAAGCACTAACAGTGAACAATCATGGGTCCCACCAACTTAAAAAATTTCCATAAATATATATAAGTTCATCTTAACGTCCAAGCATACTTTAAACTCATTTTAGATGGGTTCCACATAACTCCCTCTAGTACTCAACTCAACTCAATATCCAAACGCAGCCTAAGTGGTTTCCAAACCCTACTCTCTTCATTCGAGCCTCGCACTCAGTTTCTCTACCCGATTAGATATTAAGCCCTAGTTTGATTATACAAATGAAACTATTTCATTTCATATTATTTCATATAATCATTATATTTTTTTAAAATTTTCATATAAAATATAATAAATAATTTAATTTTTTCAAATCTTCAAATGAAAGTAATATTAAAAAATTATATTATAATAATATTTTATTCAACTTTTATCTCATTTCTGTAACCAAACGAGACCTAAAAATATCTCAGATATAGAATATTTTAAATATAAAATATTTATAAATAATAGTGAAATAGTTTGTAAATTGTAATGAACTAATTAGTGAATATTAATAAAATAGTAGTGAATGATAATAAAATGGTTTAAACTTTAAAAACATCTAAGAACAGTTGTGTTCTCAAACAGGTCCAACCCCTCTCATCTTGATCACTTTGTCTCGCCATCCTGATGCCAAGCTGATGTCAGCATTGCTTGTCTCTCTCTTAACTATTTAGTTGTGAACTAAATAGTAGTGAAATAGTTTAGATAAATACTAATTTAGTTCACAACTAAATAGTTAAGAGAGAGAAAAGCAACGCTATTAGTTTGCTCCTGGATTTGGCGCATTTTGATTTTTTTCTTTAAAATGTACAAAAACTATTTAAAGATATTTGAAAATATAAAAGAGGAATGAACTAGCGGTCACGCCCAGCACTAAGAGCACTAGCATTGGCTTGGCCAAATTCATCTCTAAACTTTAGCCAATATCACAATTTTTTACATTTGTCTATTCTATTTACATTCAATCTCCACATTGGATTAGCCATTTACTCTCTATATAATAATAAAATATTATTAAATTAATAATTTTTTTATTTAATTTATTTGTATCACATTTTATAATTCTATCAATTGAATATTAATAATAATTATATTCTAATTAAATTAATATTAAAAAATTTATATTTTTAAAAGTCATTTAATGTTAATAATAAAAAATATTAATTAAACTCATGTAAATTTCTATCTAAATTTCTTAATTACAAACCAAATAGTATTTTTATTGGAGTGAGAAACTAATATTTTAATATTTTCTTGAAATGAGAAATTAATATTTTAATGTTTGGTGAATCAATAGTGATTCTCTATCTTTGACAAATCACTATAGCAAAAGTTCATTTTATTTTAGACTTGACCAATCCAATGTGGAGTGTTTCTAGTACATATTATCTAAATTTTAGCCAATCTTTAATTTTGGCCAAGTCAATGCTAGTGCCCTAAGAGTTGGGTGGTCGACTAGCATGGTCCTTACCCCGAACCCTCCTCCCTCCCCATTACTTATCATTTCTACATAAAAACCAAGTCAGGGATCCAAACCTTAGCACAAAAACACAAGCACAAAAGAAAATTAAAACAATAATTCACTATTATTTCTATGGAAAGGTCAATGTACAAAATAATTTTAAGACAAGGAGATGAGGAGTCGTAATAACTGAGGCGTATCAACATAATAGCAATTCAAATGTCTGTAGATAAAAAATATGCAACGAGAAGTACATCTAAGTAGCTCAGGCCAACTTTCATCGTCTTCTGCATAAATCAACTGCAAAGCTCAACACATAATCCTTGGATCTTCGAACTGGATGCATCTGGCAATATATATACACCGGATTTCCCATTGCTCGAGCACGTTATATTTAACTGGTTGCCTATCTGGGTTGTCTGAAATAATAACATTAAATATATAGAATCAATCAAACCACCACCTTGTTTAATCCTAAGTTCTATATAGGCCAAATATGCATCGCCTTAACTCATGCTTGCACAAATTTAACTTTTTTCATCAATTCCATTTTGGCATGTATGGAAATTGCAAAACCAGAACCACCTGATGGTCACACCTCCATAGGTGCATTGCCCGCAAAACCCATGCAGCTTTCATCCCAATGGGGAGCAAGGCCGGCTCTATTGGGTGTGTATTACACACTTCTATTTTAATTTCCTTACTTTCTTATGTTTTATTTTCCAAACTTTTTAGTTGGTAATATTATTAAAATTTTACATTCAGAATAATAAGCCAGCCCTTCGCTTCATCAAGAAGAGTTTTTGACACCATATTATGGGAAAGAAGAAATTAATTCATTTCCATTACAGTATCTTCAACTTCATTTGACTTCATATATTTTTCACACAAACCAAAATAGTAGTGTTAGCATGGTTACCGAGCAAGATGCAGGCTGTGTGTTGCAACTCCAGCTTGAAGTTGGGACACAACTCAAATAATGACACCAAGAACAATGATCATTTGCATCGACTCCACGGAGCAGCATAACCAGGCCAACAGTAAGCCTGTCACAAATTGTGATTTAGCACCGATTTCCAAGTTAAATAGAATTTAGAATCACAACGAAATATTGATCTTCATTCAACAAATACTGGAGAAAAATCAGAATGTCAAGAAGAAGACAATGACCCCAGACAAAGTTACACAAGTTCCATTACCAGAACTTTCATTGTTTTCAAGCATTACCAGCAGAACCATCATCTGCTCCTACTTTTATATTATTTGCATGATAACCAAGCAAAAATTGGGAGTTTCACTTTTAAGGGATTCTAGTTCAAGCAAATCTCTTAAGGTAAACAGGGTTAGTATGTTTTGATCAACTTTTTTTTTTCTTTTTTTCTTTTTTTTTGCGATCTTATGATATATTTTTCCTGGTGTAATCTTATAAAAGAAGCAGGAACTACTGAAAAAATAGAGAAACTGATTTCAGGCTTACCCAATAATCAAAAGGATCAGAGAAACAACCCATAATATGCACTGATACATCTTGAATTTAGGTTTATCCACAGCAGCAGGAGTATATCTTTGACTAATCCATCCAAATTGGGGACGTATCAAAAACACAAACCCAAGAAGAAAACCCGAAAGGAACCCACCAATATGAGCAAAGTTGTCCACGTGTGGGAGGATTCCGACTGCCAAGTTAACCGCAATGATGACCAGGAGGGTTAATAATGCTGCCAACTAGACATTGACATGAAGTTGTGAGATAACTAGGGTAAAGAATGTTATTAACCAGAATGACATAATTATTTTACAGGCCCATAACTCAAGCAAACGAAGTTCAATAAATACCTTATTAGAATATAATGTCCAATTTGTGATGAGTTCAGAAAGCATTCCTCCAAGTAAGCCAAAAAGTGCACCAGAAGCACCAACAGAGATGTTTGACTGGATGAAAAGGCCAGACAAAATACTGCCCCCAAACCCAGAGATGACATATAGCAACCCAATCCGTACTGTAATAAAAGCACACAAGCATCAGGCAAGTATTTTGAGCAACAAATTTTGAATATAAATACAAACATGGCCTGTTCAATTCCTACCAAGACTCACAGATCAATCAGAGACAAGGAATAGAGTGATCTTAATCTTTCAGCAAGTTAGAACGAATGGAAGAAACATTCTGAACTACACAGTCTTAGCTACATGCATCAGTCAGAAGACCAACAATCCAAGATTTGATCACTCAATACCTAGGCATTTGAGGTCGTATTGGTGGTGCTAGGCTGCATGGTTGCTTCTTCAGTTTGTTCAGTTTATCCATCTAATATATTTTCAACTCTCTTATGAACTTTTATCTCCCCCTGATTGATCAACAGTTATGCTAGATCTGTTGGGTACCCTCTCAAAATTATATAACTTGGATGATTAAGTCTGGCATCAAACCACAGCAACTAAGTCAAGAAGTATCATTTCCTGATGTCAATCATCTGGAAGCTAACCTAAACGCTTCAATTTAAAGAGTTATTATTGAAAAAAAAAAGGTAAAATTTTAACTCAAAAGCACAAGGATGCAAGGACCCTAAAATTTCTCGATTTAAAGAGTGGCGCTGCTGTTTCAGAATATATAGAGGATTCTAAGAATCTTGAACACTGAATAATTAAGTCCATGGTACACGGAAATACATATATAATAAAACATTAATTAAATTTTATGATACATACCAAACCCAAATTCACGCTCAAGCCGAATTCCAATCACCAAAAGACTCAGCATGTTTGCCAATAAATGGAAAACCCCAGCATGCAACCAATTGCTAGTTATGAGGCGCCATCCCTGGTCCTTGTCTACCACTTTACTCATATCTAAACCCCCCATCTTCTGCAGCCTGAAGCCATGAACACGCAACAGTTGCTTGATTACCAAAACGTAGCGGTTTAAATTGCAGCCAACCAAGTTAAAACAAATCGATAAACGTAACTAAACTCAGCCAATTTGGTTCTAGAAAAGAAGAAGAAGAAGTAAAAGTAAAAGAGCTTACGTATTGGAGGAAGGCCCAAGAAGAGGGTTCTCCTTGAAAGGCTGGAAAGAGAAGCGACCCAAGAACCTAGCAATGCAAGAAACAGAGTTCTTGGGACAGTTGTTGACATACATGGTGATTACAAACACGATGGTATTGGCGACCACAAACAAAGGGATCAACCAGGAGACCCATTTCTTGAAATGCTTGATCTCTACCGGGTAAACGCCCGGGCTTGCAGCAGCTGATGCCGGAGCTGGGGATGACTGTAGTGGGTGAATCACGCCACTGTGACGCCTGGAGTGGATCCTTACTTGGACTTGCGAGGGACGCGGTTCTCTCTCCATTGGAGACGAAGAGTAGAGAAACAAATTAGCATTAACTGGATCAACTCAACTAAGAAGGAGATTTGGTCAGAAATTGATTACGGTTTTGTACACCCAGGGAAATATGAATGAGGTAAGGCCGTAAGGGCCATTTAGTCAACGCCCACCAATATAGGCTGTTGGGCTGGCGCACCGCTCAAGCGAAATGCAATTTTATATTGTTTATTATTTGAGAACTTAGAAAATAAAAATAAATTTATAAATTAATATAGTTTGTATTAGACCTATTTTATATTAAAATAATTTTAAAATTTCACGTTTAATGAGAGTTGCTTTATTTAGTAGACGTTGTAATTTTTTATTTAATATTTTAATTAAAAAATTAATTTGGAAAATGAGTAGATCCAAACAAGCGTAGACACTGTTAAAATTATTTATTTGTATTTCTGAGATCATGTCCAATCGACTTGAGAATGAATGGTGGAAAAGGTGCACTAAGTGTTGTTCATAGGGGTCACATGTGATGTGAGAAACGGAATACGTGGAATATATTGAATTTCATTCAGGATTGCGTTTCCTTTAAGTTAGCCTTACGATTATTTTTTCATTTATTTTTCTAAGAATTTGGCCACCTATTTTGCAAGGGTTGACCGCCACTTGTCACCTGCTCTAACTTGAGGAATTCATCAAAGAACAGGTAGGAAATAAAAGTAGGAAATTTCGTTTCTCCAAATCTAAAAGTTGAGATGAAAATCTTATAAATTTTTACCAAAGTATGCGTCCTACCTTAAAATAATATATTTTTAATAATATTTATGAAAGTGTGAGATGAGAGTGTGAGTCCCATTTTAAATATTAAAATAATTATTTTCAATGAAAAAGTAAAAAAATATATATATTGAGATAAAAAAAAAATTTGTATGTTTAGAAAGAAGATGAGAAAAACTTTTCTACTCCACTGTAGATCAAACATGGAAAAGAAATAAAGTCACGAAATTAAAATATATATTATTAATAAATCAAAGGCTAATTTTAATTTTTTCAATTAGTTAAAGAAGTGACTATTAGTTACGAAAGTGGTTAATTTTATATATTATTATTAAAATATATATTTTAATTTTTTTTTACTTAATAGTTAAGAAAGTGATTATTAGTGTAATGATATTTTTGTCGGAAGTTTCATCAGAATGGTACAAAGGCGAAGGGAAGGATTGGCCGGCTGTTTCTGGGCATATTCTAGCAAGGTTGCTTAGCTAGAGAAATTTTTGTTGTCTTGATTTGTTGAAAGAGAGTTACGGTGGTTTGCCGTGTGAAAAATAATGGGTGTCTCCTGTTGCTTGGTTTCACGTTAGGGTTGTTTGATGTAGGACGGTGATGAAGTAATTGTAAGGGGAGAATTGTTGCCATTTTTGGGACAGTGGTTGAAGGTCCGGCCGTTAGGGAGCAAATTTTGTGGAGGAAAGAGAGAAGAGTGGTACTACTCTGTCGCCTAAGTAGTATCACTCTTTTGTACCGCTAGTTACTTTTTTATTTATTTTTCTTTTTACATTTTTTAATATATTTATATATTTTTAAAAAATAAAAAAATATACCAATACACTTAAAATCACTTCTTTAATCATTAAATTTAAAAAAAAAAATTTGCTAAGTAGTAAATTATAACAGTCAAATATGGGTGGCATAGTATCTTTTCTCGAGAGAGAATTTATATGTGATGATTTTGGCGCCTAAGTCGGTTACGAGTCAGGCTACTTCAATCTCTATGGCAGTGTGCAAAAGAGAGTAATTGTAGGAGAATAGGGCTATATAAACTGAAGGTTTCTCAACGCCTGATCTCATCGATTACAGGTTAGGAAATTCTCAACCTAGGAATTATGAATCCCTCTCAAATAAAATTACAATCTTAAAAATAGATTTTCAAAATAATAATAATAATAATCAAACTAGATCAATAATAGTAACTAATAACAATAAAATCAAATCCCTAATTTAGAACCAATATATTACAATGTGCTTTCTTCGCATCTCGGGTTCTAAATTAGGCCACCCTCTCCAATAAAGTTACTCTTGCCTTGGTCATCTCTCACTTCGCATTGTCCATCATGTTTTGTCTCGCCACAATCTAGCCACTCTCTCGAATAAAGTTACTCCATTCTATTATTCCTGTCAACTTGGAAATAGCCATCAACATCCGTTCTATTTATCACCATCTGTTTCTAAAGCACATTTAGAACTTTTGTTTTCATATGTATGGCTTCCCCCCACATTTCAAGTAATAGAAATTTATATTACTTCAATTTTGTGGATGATTTCTCTAAATATGTCTGGCTATTTTCTGTCTTCCAAATCTTTTGTTTCCACAATATAATTTTTTTTTTTAAATATGTAAAATGTGTGATGTAGGATGATGAATAACATCCCTCTCTTTCTTTAGTTCAAAACTCAAGTTGAAAAATATTTTGATTGATCCATTAAGTCCCTACAATCCAACTGGGTTGGTGAATTTCGCAAGCTTCACCCTTTACTTCAAGGTTATGGAATTTTTCACAGACTTAAGGCTAGTTTGGGTAGTGAGAATACTCCACTATAATTCATTATTTTATTATTATTTTTTCTTTAATTTTTTATTAGTATGTATAGAATATCTGAGAACACCTCACTACCCAAATGTAACCTTAGTTACCCTCACACATATCAACAAAACGGGTATATTGAGCATAAACAACACAACATAGTTGAAATGGGGTTCAGCCTTCTTGCATCATCTTCTATAGTGAAATAAAATCAGGATGATTCTTTTAATGCTATTGTTTATCTAACCAACCGATTGCCTTTACCTGTGACTCAAAACAAAACTCCTTTTGAACTCCTCTTATCATCAAATTCTTGAATATTTGTTTCTGTGTACTTTAGGTGTGCCTACTGGCCCTATCTTCACTCCTATAATGATCACAAACTCGATTATCCCTCAACATTTTGTGTGTTTCTAAATCAAAGGGTCACAAATGTTTAGAAAAGCAGGAGAAGTACAGCTAAGCAGGACGTTAAAAAAAAGGTAGGGTAAAAGGCCAAAGGGGAGCCTATGATTTGGATGGAAGGGATAAAACCGTCAAATTGGTGAATGTCAACTAGTGCATTGAAACAAAGAAGATTAACGACACAGAGTCATGCAAAACAAATCAAGCAGGATCCTTTCTTTCTCCCCGTCATCCTGGTAGTGTTCAGGCTTTTTCTTCCTTCTGGTTTTGTACCTATCCCAGCTCATTTTCTACCTGTTGTTCCTCTGACCACTATATTATCATGATTCACGATAATGCATGAGGTGCGTTGTCTTCTGTGGTCATTTTAAATTAGGATTAGGTATTTGTTTCAAGTAAGGAACTATCCAGTTTTTCTAGAAATCTTCTCCGATTTAGCCCAAAAGACTAAGCTGATGGCAAGAAATAGATTTAATCATTCGTATATATATTTTATCTTAACACTTTCTCTCATGTGTGAGTTAAGCTCCTCACAATAAGTGAGCCCAACACGTAGAATATTCAATAAGTAGATATCTGCTCTGATACCATATAAAATTACTAATTGTCTTTTAACATATTATGTTCTTCATTACTTTAGTGGGATTCCATGTCCATTTGCATGATTCTTCCCATCAATTTTGTCTTTGAAGCCGTGCTAAATTCTTGGAAGTATATTTTCTGTTGTCGTTGTTGTTGTTTGTGGTATTGAACCTTTTTTTTTTTGTGATATCTAGACAGCTATTTGGGCAGGAAAAATATGGCTTCTATAGCAACTGCAGAAGCTTGTGATACAAATGCAACAGCTCTGGCAAATGGTGATTTGCGTGTCTTGGAACCAATCTTCCGGAGTTATGGGCAGCGTGAACATTCTCCAGCCCCATCGTCACTCTGAAGCTGTTTGAGGACAATCAGTTGGTCATAGATCTTCTAAAAACTACTAGAGGTGAAGGGAGAGTTTTGGTTATAGATGGTGGTGGGAGCAGGAGACATACGATGGTGGGGGGATCATTGTCACATGTGGCTCGAGATATGGGGTGGGCAGGTATTGTAGTAAATGGCTGCATTAGAGATGTTGAGGAGATTAACAGATGTGATATTGGAGTGAGAGCCTTAACATCCATGCCTGTGAGATCAAGTAAACAAGGTGGAGGACCTATATTAGTAAAAAGCCCATTCTAAATAGAAAGCCTAAAGATGAAGGGAGTCTAATGTAAAAGGTTCTTAGTTGAACAAAAGAAGCTAGAAGGCACAGGGCCCAACAGAGTCGTACATCCGCCTACCACCTCTTACGGGAAGGTAGGGATCTCATGAAGATACGTGATCAGTTCAGTTATAAGACGTACCAAAAAGCTCGGAATCACACACCGAAAAACTCTGCGTCAGATAAACATCACATCGGAGCTAATATATATCAAGTAACCCTCAATAACAAGGGGATCTTTTTTTGATTTCTCTGATTGCTAAATCATCTTGAGACTCTTATTGACTTAAGCATCGGAATTTTTCCTGACGGACCATGCTGACCATTTTGTATCCTTGTGCAGGTTAACGGTTGCAGTAAGGAAGTGAGACACATCCTTTACATAAGGCATTGGTGAAAAACAGATCCCAGTTTACATCGCAGGAACTTTGATTCGTGATGGGGAGTGGTTGTATGCAGATAGTGATGGCATCGTACGTTGTCTCCAAATATGAGCTCTCAATCTGAATCACCATTCAAAGAGTTGCATTTGATCGATTTACTCCATTAATATATAAGAGAATTGAGTTATGAAGAAGTCATTGGTATTCCTAGTTTGTCAACAAGTAGTCTCTGAGGAATTAATGACATTCATTGTGTGGCTTTTGGTATTTTGCTTTGGTTTTCTATGTATTTTTGTCTACTAATTTGATTCTTCCTTTCTTTCTTTTTTGTCAATTTCTCGTTTGATTCGACTGTGACTAATGAGAAAGGTTTAGGAATAACCCTCGATTGCTTTTTTATCGTACAATACCCCATGAAAACATCGCAAAGGTGAATGAATGTTGTGTTGTTTTCAACCAGCGGGTTGGAATAAAAAATAGTTGTCTATCTATTATTATATATTCTTTTAAATATTTTCTCTTCTGGATTATTAGTGTTCACATGAGAGAGTAATGCTACGTATAGATATGGAGTGTGCAAATCGTTTTGAAAAAAAATAAAATTTATTATTAAAAAATTAGTTTTCAAGTGAATTTCGTATTTATCCATTTTTTTAAAAGAATTACACGACATTTACACACTTCACGACTGTAAATTTCAATTCTCTTTTACTAATTCTTCTCTTTCCAAGTTTATTATTATTATTATTATTTGTGTCTTTCTTATTTTCTAGTTCGACTATGTCTTCTTCTTTTTTTTTGGACTTTTGATTACTTTAACAAGTCACAACTGCTCCGTTAGCCGGCAAAATATACTAAAAACAGCAATGAATGAAAAAAACACCTAGTAAGACTCATTCAAAGCAGAGTAGCTAGATTCTACAGTGTCTTTCTTCTTTCTTCCTAAACAAACTTCATTCAATTTCACTCCCCAGCTCGTCTCGCCACCAACATAACTTGCAAAACCAGAGTTCCGTACTTCTGCAATTCAAGCTCAATATCACAAAGAAATAACTGTGATTAATGATTACGGTACAGAATTTTTAAAGCAAAATGATACTTTACTTTCTGAATTTGACCGCTAGAATATTTTTAAAAAAATATTTAGAAAAAAAAGCTGGTTACACTATGGGCACAACTATGATAAAAGCTGGACAGTATCCGCATTGAGTAATGTTATATATGAATAATGTTATATATAATTGTGGAATATGTAAATATTGTGTAATCATTTTAAAAAAGAGTAAAGTTAATTATTAAAAAATTAATTTTTTTTTAAATAGATTTCATATTTATTTACTTTTTTTAAAATGATTATATGATGCTTACACACTTACAATTGTAACTATCATTTCTTTTATGCATTTCTTAAAGTTTCCTCATTCATGATGGATATTAGCAGCCGCATGAGAATTACTTGAAGAGAAGGGATAGAGATACAATTAATTTGCAAAGTTCATTATAAATTTATATTTTCTTGAATTTAGACACATGTCAACTTAAAATGGGCTAGTTTGCTTTCGGAGTTAAAACCCGAAACTTTGAAAACGTTTTCAAAGTTTTCGTACGGTTAGAAGTTCTCTAAAAACAAACACACTTAAATGACTATTGGTTTTAAGCTTAGAGTTTTCAGTCTTCCCTTCATTACTTCTGAACTGTTCATTGATGGCTCCTCAAATCTTCTCTCACATCCCTGTCTTACTCATTCAGAAGTATTACACTACCTCTCACATCTCTCTCAGAAGGAACTCGCTCTCTACATTACACAGCCTAACAGAAGCCATGCGAATCTTGCTCCCCGAATCAATACCGCATTCCGATTTCTAAAGATTTTTAGGCTTTCGTGTGGATCCTTTTCGCACGGCAGAGTCGTCGTGTCCCTCGAGTTCTGAACGAGGAGTCCAATTCACAAATCCAAGAATTGAAAACTCTGCACCAAAGCATTCGAAACCCTAGTTGTGCGAATCTCCCCTATTCATCTACCCATCACTGAAGCTTTGTTCCCTTAGCTCTGCACCGACCAATTGCCCCAAGCTCTCTACATATAGGACATGACGAAAGGCAGGATAACCCACCGAGAGACCACCACATTTAAGTGCTGCAACCGTCCGCTATCTCTAAAAAACAACTGCCATAAACGGATCCTCATTGAATCAACGGGCACCACAGGTCCGAGAACGAGGTCATACCAGGTATTCCAAGTTACCCTCTAACCTCTGTTTTAGGAATTAATAATGAGTAGTATAGCAAATACTTTGTGTCCTATTGGTATATTAAGCATTGGTACTCATTTGCAAGTGGTTGTGGATCGATTAGTAGAGGATTTCTGTGTTCGAATGGGAATTTTGTTTGTTTATTCTTGCAAAAACTGCTTGAAAAGATTGTGAAATTAGGTTCAGTTTCCAGGTTTTGAAGAATTGTATGTCAAAATTCTGTAATGTGATCCACAAGAACTGAGCAATTATTTTGAATTTTTATATTAGAATATTGAAAGTATTGTTCCTTTATCGTCTTTTCAGCTTAATTTTGAAACCTGAGATTTCTTTTAATGGCGTGGTTTGAACGTTAGTCTGAAGTGGGGTTTGGAACATATTTTGAGTGTTGTATTGAAGGTTTTGGCATATGTTTTTGTCATGTTGTGTAAATGGTTTGTTTGCTTGGTTAGTTAAGAAATTATAGAGGGAAAGGATTTGATTGATATATATTGAATATAGGAGACTTAAAAGATGAATGAATTTGTTATTTGTTTTTCCAAAAGCAGAAGTAAGAATTCTTCGTGTGAGGTAGGTAATACCATGTAAAGATTATGGTGTATGTAAGAATGCTTTGTGCTGATCACCTTGAACATGAAATGAGTGTGTTTTATTATTTCTTGTCAAAAACTTATTGGAGGAAATCCGAATTTTGAGATAATAGGAGAGACTTTAATTTTTTGCAAGTTTTAATTCTTTTTATTGGTTTTCTGGTTTGTTCAACACCTTTGTCCATTGTAGAACTCTCATTTATTCTTTTAATATTTTTTGTGTGCTATGACTGATATAAAAAAATATTTTTTTTGTGCTATGTTGTTGTCTGTCTTTATGCATCTGCTGTTATTTCTTGATGTTTATTTCATTTTTTTTTCTTGTTCAACCTAAATTTTTCTAGGTACCATAGATAACACAAACTACAGATACTGTGTGGCTGCTTTCTTAAAGATCATTACTTGGTTGTGTTTGATTTCATTATTCAACTATTATTGTTGCTTGAAAGTCAGGTTATCCGTTATTGGGCTAATTACATTTCGCAGCCTCAGACTAATGTTGATTTGCAATGTGCATCCTAAACTAGCAACAGGTTTCAATGTGAACCCTCCAATAAGATCTGACTATTAACATCATGACACGTGACATATTTTTCTTTTATTTCAACACTCAAAAGGGGGGTGTCTGTTGGAGCCTATTGCTATCTTAGGATGCATATTGCAAGTTTTCATGGTATTAAGTGGAACAGAGTTTTCCTCCAAACTTTAGGGGAAACTTCCTCCAACATATCTATAAATATGACGAGTGTTCATTAAACATGTGAGTAGCACATGCTTTTTTAAAAGTTTATATTAAAAAAACTGATGTCTCCCTTCATTAATAAAACTTGTGCTTGCCACATGCTTAAGCGACGCATTTCAATTTTTTAAATGGGTTTGAGGAAACCAACCCAATTTGGAAGAATATAATGAGTAGTATAGCAAATACGTTGTGTCCTGTTGGTATATTAAGCATTGGGACTGAATTGCAAGTGGTTGTGGATCGATTAGTAGAGGATTTCTATGTTCGAATGGAAATTTTGTTTGTTTATTCTTGCGAAAACTGCTTGAAAAGGTTCTGTTTTATATGGCATATAGCAATAGTTCCATATAACAATATGGAATTGTTTCTTGATCCCTATTGTGGGTGCTTTTTTTAGGTGGGTGGAATACATTATTTACAATTTTCATCATGCTAGTGTGAGAATTGAAATAGAAGCTTCAATGTTTGGAACTTAAAACAAAATATCCCATCTTTTAATTCCCCTAAGAATATCTGTGTTAGACAGTGTCCAAGACGTGATCAAAAGTGGCAATATGGTTATTTGAAATATACTAGGACTAGGTTCTTGTCGATAGCTCTAGCTTTATACTAGCTCTAGGTTCTTGTGGCAGTATTTTCCCCTTTGAGTTTTTGTGGATAGCTCTAGCTTTATAGTTGATTAGTTAATTACCTTGGTCAAAACAATAAAATGTGGTGAATAAAACTTTTGTTTTTATTGATGGGTCAATGGACATCTTGAAATCATTGAAGCTGGATCAAGAGAATAGTCAAAACTCTAGTCACCTATAATTACTAAATTCAAAACTCTAGTAATAATGTCAATAGAAATAAATGATTATCATGAAAAACAGTTGCCTTTTTAGCCATAGTAATTAAAATATATTTTATATTTATCCCGCATTTATATTATCTTTGTCAGCATCCTGTTTAATTATTTTTTAGACTACTCACTCAACTTTTTGAAAAATGTAAAAACGTACCGTGTTGGTTTCATCAAAATTCTCACCACCTTCAAATCTATTTACTAATCAGATTTGCCAAATACCATTAACAAAACATGGACCTATGATTTTCATGATATATTAATCGTTACTCTATACGTACTAATTTATTTAAACATTTTTCCATTGTTAGTGCTACTACCTACGCTCCTATCGACGATCTTACCCTCGGTAGGTATGGCCCACTTCTCCAAAAAATTGGTCCGATCTCAATCGTCATTTATGTTGCCACGTATGATATAATTGAATTTAATATTTCATTTCATATTATTAGCATTTTCACATGGATCTCGATTCCGACACTTCACACGTGGACTGAGAAATATGGAGGGACGGAATGGAGGACATTTTTATTGACATGATGTTAGCTAATGCCCTTAGTGGGCAACTGAGGGCTGGGCAGATCACTTCTAGGGACCACGCTTCCTATGCTGTATGACTAACGACTGTAGGCCGAAAGCCGTATGATGCGAGCCAAATCAAGGGGAAAATACATAGGCTCAAGATGATGCAACGACTTTTCACAGACCTCATGCATCAAACTAGTATGGGATGGGACCCCGATACCAAAACGGTTCTAGGGAGCGACAAACACTGGGCAAATGTCATTAGGGTAACTTATTCTCTAACCACTGTGTAGTTTCATATTATACAATAATCCATTTATTGATTATCATTTTCCCTCCCTTAAGACATGTCAAACATATTGAATTTAAAATTCTTTGCCCAGGCCAAGTCACAAATAAAGAAGTTTTGTACCTCGGGTTGCACACGATATGCAGACCTCTGTACCATTTTTGGCGCTTATGTTGCCACGGGCACACTTCACCACGCGTCCACCCAACCACCACCATCTTCGGACGAGGAGGAGCGTCTAGACGCTGAGATGCGGCGTCGAGGCCTGGCACTTGGCACCCAAGCCAGTGAGGATTTTGTTTATGATGGGTCGTCGCAATTTTCTATGGACATGGGGACACCATCGACGCGCTCGTCCCAACGATGTCAGAAGGGAGGGCAAAGCAACCAGCATGACGAGGAAATATCAAACATGGTTGCAGCGATCACGCGTTTCTATGAGGCACGCCGAAAGTCTTATGAGGGCAGAGGGGAAGCGTTAGGGGAAAAACGTGGTAGAGGATCAACACCTGGCATGGATAGTGATGCCGGATTTGATTCCTTTTCACACTATGTGGCCTTGTTACAGGCACTCCAGCCCCCATTGCCGGATGATAAGTTCTCTCATGCATTTGATCGATTACTAAATCCCCTGGCTCAACGAGGGTTTTTGACGATGGATGATGCCCATAGGCATGCTTGGGCTATGCAGAGTTGATTAGATGTTGGCTACTTCATTAGAGCTCTTTCACGATGATTTGCTGAGTTGTAATATTTCATTGGCGTTATTATGTAATTTTAACATTTATGTGTGCTTTGTTGTGTGATCATTTTCTTGGTTTGATGGACATCATTGGACATGATTGAATGTTATGAATTGAAATATTAGTTTGGTATGTTGCTTTTACATCATTATCTAATAATGGTATTGTGTTATGTTATGGATAGATGATCAAAATTGTTTTGCTACGTAGTTACTGTTATTGTATATCACACTGTTTATATCACCTATTGAAATGCCTATTGAATTGATTTAAAAAATAGAGAACCACGACTTGTATAGTATTATATCTTCATTTTGTAGTTTTACATGAAAATGATTGGCCAACATGCAGCTGTAGGTTCTTAAAGATGATCACCATTTTTCAAAGGCACAAACTTGTATCAAAGGTAGTTGTTGCAACAATAAGGTTACTTTTCTTTTCCAATTGGTTCAGAAAAGTTGGTATTGAAATTAGGACAGTTGGTCCGGGTCACTGGCCTTATCACAATTCTTCGCCTATAGATAGGAGTCCTCGGTTCCTACCTTTTGAACTTGTTGAGTGTTTTTAGCACAATTCCATACGTTATTTTAGAGAATGTGTGATAACAATTCTTGGACTGAAGGGAGTGACAGTGATGATCCGATAGAGGTCATGAATATCATGAACGTAATTAGGATACTGTCTTGTTTTGGGAGAAGGAATCACCCCAGGCCACAACATAATATAGGCCTCCGAGGGCATCAATATATTTTAGGAGTTTTAAATGGCCATCCAGATAACTGTAAGATTATGTTTCGTATGGAGATACCTACATTCCGCTGTTTATGCACATTGTTATGTAACAATCGCTTGGTATGTGATTTTAGAAGAGAAGTGACGGTGGAGGAAGCTGTGGGTATGTTTTGCCTTCTTGTGGGCCATGCAGAAGGCCAATGAATTTTTAGTGACAGATTTCAACATTCGACACAAACAATTAATAAATACGTCAGAAAGGTCATTACTGCATTATGTGAAGTTGGGAGACATTTGATTGTACCAACTCCCAGGGACAGTGTGCACCCTACTATTTCAAGTAACTATCGTAATTATCCTTAATTTTAGGTAAGAAAATAAATTAATACTTTTGTTACAACATAAAATGTAACAATCACATTATTGAAAGATTGACTGCATTGTTTTTATAGACGGATTTATTTCTGACTTGATAGGGATGCATTGGTGCAATGGACGGTACGATGATATCAGCAGTCACCCCAACTGAGTTGCGTGAGGCATATCGAAATAGATTGGGGCGAGTTGCCCAGAATGTGCTGGCCATAGTTGAATTCGATATGAAGTTCATATTTGTTTATACTGGATGGGAGGGATCTGCGCATAATGCATGTGTCTTCCACCATGCTAGCAATGATCGAGAATCCCATTTTCCGTGGCCACCAGAGGGTAAACATTTTTTCTTACCTGTTAAGCCCAAAAAAGTTTGCATTCGAAATACATTTGTGTTTTTGTCATTATACTAATCCATATATTTTGTGTTTTGAAAATAAATGGACTCTCAGGTCAATATTATCTTGTGGATTCAGCTTATCCATGCACCACGGCATTGCTGCCCCCTATCCAAGAGAACGATATCACAGGAGTGATTGTCACAACCAGAGGCAATTTCGTGGGTATAAAGATTACTTCAATTATCGTCACTCAACAATTCGAAATATTATAGAATGAAATTTTGGTGTTATAAAAGAACGATTCAAAATCCTCTCCAACATGCCTCCTATGCAGTTGGGCAGCAAGGACTCATTATTACTGCTTGTTGTGCGCTGCACAACTTTATTAGAACAGTCACTCCCGATGATTGGATATTTCAGACCTGGAGTACGATGCAACTACCAGTTATTGAGCCTGCAGTCAGTGACGGGCATCCTCATCTGGTAATGTAGACTTGACGGCTGAAGCCCAAAACACTATGGCTGTAATTAGAGACGAGATTGCCAAGGGAATGTGGGAAGTAAGGGGTGGGCAATGATGATGTTATTTAAGGATTACGTTTGTATTTAATACTGATATTTTATTGTTGGCATTGAAATTACTCTTTTTTTGAACAATTGATGTATTTTATGCAAGCCATGAACTTTACAAATGTTATAATTGTCGATGTGGATTGCGAAATATATAATCATGCTAGATAGATTATTTATTTAATGAGAAATAGTAGATGAATGACATGTTTGGATTTGGTTATTTATTTCTAAATTTTTACTTATTGGGTTTTAGGAATGTATTTCTTTAATCAGGTATAATTCAAATTTTTAACGAGGAAATCTAATGGGTTGCTACATTTTTTATAAAAAAATATGATATAATAACTTGTCTTTGATAAATGAAGGAAGTAGGAAAAAAATATGAAATCTTTATCGAAAATCTTTATTGAATCTATCCGGAGGATATAAATTAAAGAACCCACTCATGTTATGTCAAAAATGAATCTCACTAGAACAATATTAAATATTAAAAAAAATATTATTCATCATCCTTACAAAGCATATTTTGTAAAGTTTATTTTTTTCCTCCTTTATCTTAAAAAATGTTTGGAGTAGTAATAATGAGTAGTAAAAATTATTAAAAAATATTAGAAATGATTCTGTAAGTCAAATATTTGATAAACGGTTTATATTTTAAGAATATTTTAGCATAATATTTTTTAAATAAGGTTGTGTTTTTTTTTCTTATAAATATTTTTAATCAAGTGGTTGAAAATATTTTGTCAAGATGAAAAAATAATTACCCATTTTTATGATTGCTAAACGAAGCCAGGACAAACAAGAAAAAAAAAAAAGACCAAAACAAAAGAATTATACTGCCCAGGCCAAAATCTCCTACACTGTTCACTTCCAAAGCACCTGCACGTCGTTTTCTGCATGTAATAAAATAACATAAGTACACATGAGTCTAACCACAATTATTACTATAAAAAAAAAGTTAAATTAATTTTATCTCATCTTTATAAATAAATACATATTTTATCTTATTTTAAAAGATTTTAATATTATTCACACATATCTTAAAAAATTTTACCTCACCTATAAAAACAAACGAGACTTTAAAATTTGAAGAAAGTTCTTATAAGAAAAAAATATTTTATCATTGTGTTACTTTAAATTAGAATGTTTTGGCTTTCGACAGAGTGGATCCTAGGCTGACGCCATAAATCCCCTCGACCAGGTCCAAATTCTAAAGGAAAATGTTAATTTGCTCTTTGGATTGTTTTCTAGGTTTGACAGTTTGAATCTTAAATTCATCTCAATTTATTTCTATTCATTTTATATAATTATTATAATTTTTTTAAATTTTAATATAATATATAATAAATAATTTAATTTTTTTAAAATTTAAAATAATAATAATATTAAAAAATAATATTTTAATAATATTTTATTCAATTTTTATCTCATTTCAACTCAATTCAACGTCTAAACACAACTTTAATACATATAAAAAAATTATCACTTTAAATTTTTTTTAAATATTTAAAAATTAAAAAAAAAAAGATAATGTTAAAAAATCCGATTTGAGCTTCCGTTTGTAGCCGCCAGTCTGACAATTGGCCTTCCCCTTCAATATTTATTTTTTTCTCCCTCCCTCACGTGATTCTTTCTCCCCTGCCGTGTTATCCCTCCCATTCTCCCTCGTCCAGATCTCTCACTCCCATTCTCACCCAGATCTCTCTCTCTTTAAATTCAAGTTGACTTTCCCGGACTTTACAACCTTCTGATCTTTTTTTCCCCCTTTCCTTTTTGGGTAAGTAATGCCTAATCTTTCCGAACAGCATTTGGTAACCATTGCAGGACGCATCCTATTGTATCCTGATGAGCTTTTTTTTTTCAAAATAAAAAAGTATATAAAAGTTTCACTTCGGTTTATTTCAGCTTTCTATTTCACTATGATTTCATGCCAAATCATTTGAAAATTATTGTGGCTTTAGGATTTCTTTTGACCGATAAAGAAAGATAAGAAAATAATTGATACCATACTTAAGAATCAGTGATCTCTCTAAGTGGGGTTTTGCCTCGGTTTTCTTTTCATCTTCATTTCCAATTTTCTCCTAATAAAGAAGTTGAGTAATAGCTAGAAAGGAAGATGAATCACGATACAAGAGGCCCAAAACCCAATTCATTGTTTGTCATAATTCTTTCAAGACGCAAATCCAGCGACTTCTAATATTTTCCCAGAAAAGATGCGTGAGAGAGATATGGGTGACAATGGGAGAAGAGGGGGGGGGGGGGGGGACGTGAGTGAGAGATCTGGGTGAGGAAGAATGGGAGGGGTAACACGGCAGGAGAGAGAGAATCGGTAGGAGAAAAAAAAAATATTTATATATATATATATATACTAGTCAGTGGCAACGTGTGCTGCACGTTTGCCCTGTGACCAATTTTATTATATTTCAAATTTTTAATTATAAATAAACAGTGGAGATAATCTAAAATTACAATGGAAAATCATAATAACTGATCATGATTTATTTTTAAAAACTTAGCTTCTTTGCACGTATACAAAAAAAAAAAAATTAAGTCGGCTTGTTTGCAAGAGTTTAATTGCAGACTATTTGTGTTTATTGCATAATGCTGGTTACCCATTTCAACATATCATGGAATCTCCGATTCTAATTAACAATACAAACTCTACTACAAACAGAATAATTGGTTTAGAGGATAATAGATTTGATGGTGGAGAAACTGAAGTGCCATGTGAATCTCCTAAAATTGAAGAATGTATTAAGGATATACCAATTCCTCAAGAACTTGATGATGGTAGTGTCAAGAAATCTCAGAATGTCCAAGTGGATGATAATGATATGATTGAGGAGCCAAAGTCGGGAATGAAGTTTAATTCCCTTAAAGATTTAGTAAGTTATTATAAGTAATATGGTTATGGGAGAAAATATTTTTAAATTATTAGTAAGTTATTTAGTAAGTTATTATTAGTAAGTTTTTAAATTTTTATATAAAATACAATAAACATTTCAATTTTTTAAAATTTTAAAATAATAATAACAATAATAATAAATAATGTTCTAACAATATTTTATTTAACTTTTAATTTTTATCTCAACTAATCTCATCTAAATTTAATATCCAACCTTAAAAAAGAAAAAAAACCTTAACTCACCTAATCGGCAAAAGAGCAAAAGCATAAGAGAATCGGATTTTATGAGAAAAATAGGAAAAACAAAGGAGTAATTGATGAGGAATTGTGTACTGAACGTGTGCTTAGTTACAAATATATAAAAATTAAAAATTGATAGCAAATGAGAAATAAGAAAGTGAAGAAATTTTTTTAAACAAAATTAAAACAAGTCATGGGTTTACATAACTTGAGGTAAACCTACTATAAACTTAACAGAAATGATAAATCCATATAAATTTGTGTTTTATTTAGTTATATAACGCAAAAGTTTAATAAGAAAATTTTAATAAAAGCTTAAATTAATAATAAAAATATTAATACTAAAATTTTATTACAAATTTTAAAATGTAGAAACAAGGCTGCAAGCGAAAAAATGATGTTTATTACAGTTTAAAAATTAAAATTAATGTTAATGATAATTTTGTTAAGTTTCTATATAAAAAAAGATGGGGTGAATTCATTTGGTTATGGGAGAAAATAATTTTAAATTACGGATTTTACTGAAAGATTATTGAAAAAAAAATTATTTTAATTTCATCTTTTTTATGAGAAGATAATTTGTTAGTAATTATGAAACATTTATTCATAAATATGTAAAAAAAAAAAATTTCAACATTATATAAATTATTAGGAAAGGAAAAAGTTAAAAATGTATTCTAGATTATATTATTCTGCACTACAAATAATGTTAAACCATTGCGTTATTCCAAAGGCAGTTTAGTTTTTAGTTTAAGAATGTAAAGCAAATCATTTTAATTTACTTTAAAAAAGTTTTCATAACCTTTTTTAATATTATTAAAATAGAAGTACTATAAAAAATAATAACAACGAAAAACATTAATTTATTTAACATTCTCAACCTTGGCTAAATAAAATAGTAATAATGATATATTATATTTTTAAATTATTAAGAAGTTATAATTTATTTCCTTATGAAAATTTGTAATTATACCAAGCAAGCTACTATTATTACTCTTAATAGTTATGGTTGGATGCGTATATTGTATATTTGTTATTTTTAAAATAAAAATATAATGTGTTAATTTTAAAATTCAAAACTATAGTGGTAAGTATTAAATAATTTAATCATATATTTTATAAAGTCTTATCCTTTACATTTAAAAAAAATTAAACAAACTATAGTACATTAGAAACTGTAGATCTATCTCAAATAGCGTAATTAATTTCAGATTAATTAATAAACTATTCAATTTATCTAGAAATGAAAAAAAATATATATTTAAGTTTACTTCTTAATAAATCATTAAACACAAATTATTAATAAAAGGAAAAAATTAGATTTATACTAAAATTTAATAGTTCAATTCGATATTTACATAATTCAAAATTAAAGGAAATAAAATGCTGCACAACATTAAAATTTAATTTTTAAGATTTTGATTTTTTATTAAAATTTTATGAAAACTTGGTATCAATTTAGAAAAAAAATACTATAGTCTAATTGTAAAGCTCAACTAATTTGTAATGTTACTCATTTTTCACATCTAAAACCTAAAAACAATGCTATATCTTTCTTTCGATAAGGATAAAAAAATCTATTTTTTTTATTTTTTATTCAATTTTGTAGACGATTAAACATTAAAAAAATTTCACAATATCATTAAAAATACTTTTTTATAATAATGAAACGAAATGAGATGAATTGATAGTGTTTTTATAAAGGGGGCAAAATAGGAAAATATTTTCGGACGAAACACTGTTCATGCCCGATTCGCCCGGTTGCTTAGATCGGCTCGCGGCGGTTAACGGCGGCATGATAGGGGCTGAGATTGGAAGGGGAGGGGCGACGGACGGAGGCGAAGAGAATGGACCGGGCGGTGTTGGCCACGCCGACGTGCGGCGGCGCACTGGAAGGGACGAAGAAATGAGTCGGCCTCGGCTTGGATTCGCTCGTTGCGGCGGTTAACGGCGGCACGATAGAGGCTGAGAATTGAAGGGGAGGGACGCCGGCCGGAGGGAAAGAGAATCGACAGGTTGGTGTTGATCACGCAGGAGTGCGGCGGTGCTCTGCGGGAGAGGAAGCGGACGGGGAAGGGGCGAGTGGCAAAACGGTAATTTTCGAATACAACCAGGGGTAAAATGGGAAAAGTCAGGGACAAAACGGAAATTAAAAAACAAGAATAGGGACAAAACGGAAAAAAAAATATTAGACAAAAATACTGTTGTTAAGCCATTAGTACTTTATATATTAGTAGATATATATAAAAGGGTAACTGGCTCCCACGTCAGTCGGACTCCCTGACATTATCCTTTAAGAAAATGTTTGGAACAAAAAGGCTGATCGCACTAACGAGCATGCTAAACGATAAAAGGAGCAGTAGCACCACTTAATTCTAAAGATTGCAAGAGGGTGATGGTATTCAGCCCTATCATTTTGCCGCCTCAAAATTATTACTAGTTTAAATTGATTTTTTGTGTGTTTTTTATTTTTATTTTTTTAAATATTAAAGGAAAAAAATACAAATATACTAATAGTAATATTTTTAATTATATTTAAAAAAATTAAATATAAAAAATGATATTTACAGACTTGCAATCGTAGAATATTACATAAGTATTGCATAATTTTTTTTAAAAAATAAATAAATACAAATTTATAAGAAAAAAAATTAATTTTTTAATAATATATTTCAACTATATTTAACATTATCCTTTTAAAAAAATCAAATATATAATAATAATTTTAAGGAGAAAAAATGACGTGAATAACTAGCATTATTCCTTGCAAAAAGACAATTTGACAAAAAAGGAAAATTTACTTTTCGTGTTTTTGGTAAAAAGAATAAGGAAAAAAAAAAAGACGGAAGGTAGAGAGTGAAGGGATAATTGGTTGAAGAAGATGCGAGGGGCACACGAGCCAAGAAGATCATGTCGGCGTCAATTTTTATTCACAGCTATCTCGTAAAATTCATACAGAAGAACCACACACTCTGCTAGCGAATTAATCAGACGACATCCTTTCTTTGTCCTGATCCTGAGCCCGGTAAGTATAGCTTTTCCTTTTCTATCTCGGCTCTCTTTTTTTCTGTCCAAGTATTCTGTTTGTAGCTCTGTCTCTTCTTGGCCGCAGTTAGTAAATTATTCATGATCTAATTTGACGGATTATAGATTTTAGTTGGATTACGGATAAGCTTTTTCTTGAGATAAATCCATTGATTCTTCTGCAATGTTTTTTCAATAATTTTTCCTGGGTTTGGAATCATCCTTTATTGTATGCTCTAGACTGCAATCCTTTTCTGCTCTTGTTTGTTACCACCACCTGCTTGTAAGAGAATTCTAGGAATTTGCCCCAAGTTTTGATAGAACAATCTGCCAATTTGGCTCAATTACTGATTCAGTTGGATGATTCTATATTTCTCCACTGGTAATTACACACTTCAACAGCCCTTACCAAAACCCAAAGGAAATTCTTGATGCTGCAAACCTTTGATGCAACCTCTAAATCAATCTTATGCCACTTCCCCTAATATTTGTTTTAGCCGAGGCACATCCCTGGAAAACATGTACCACGTAGGACATAGTTGGTCAAGGAAAATGGAAACATAAAAAAATCTTGATGAGATTATTCTCTTCTTGTTGTTATTTGTGGTATTGCTTCTTTTGATATTAGACAGTTACATGTGCAGGGAAAAAACATGGCTGCCATAGCAACTGCAGAAGTTTGTGATACAAATGTATCATATTTGGCAAATGGTGATCTGCGTGTGCTGCAACCAATCTTCCAGAGTTATGGGCAGCGTCGAGTATTCTCAGGCCCCGTCGTCACTCTCAAGGTGTTTGAGGACAATGCATTGGTGAGGGAGCTTCTTGAAACCAAGGGTGAAAGGAAGAGTTCTGGTTGTAGATGGTGGAGGAAGCATGAGATGTGTTTTGCTGGGAGGGAATTAGGGACAATTTGTTCTCTCCTTTTGACACTTCATATATTTTATTTTATTTTTTTATTTTTTAATTTATTAATTAAAGAAGTGACTATTAATATATTGATATTTTTTTTATTTTTTAAAAATATTTTAAAATAATAAAAAAATATTAATAAGAAAATTGAAAAAAATAAAAACACAATTTTAACTTAGTGGTGCTACTCAAACGACAGAGTAAGACCGCTCTAGTAATATATATTTAGGGGTGAAGACCAACCCAAGTGGACCATAAAATCAAACCAACTACTTTTTTATCTATATTTAAGACCAGTTGAACCAGTTGATTAAGGGGTCGTTTGTATTCGTAACTCTCATCAACTCATCTCATATTCATTATTACATCTTTATCAAATTTTTACATAAAATATAATAATTTTTTTTTTCAAATTCTAAAATAAACTTTTTTAAATTTCTACATAAAATATAATGAACAATTTAACTTTTTCAAATTCTAAAATCATTTTTTCAAATTTCTACATAAAATATAATAAATAATTTAATTTTTTAAAATTTTAAAATAATAATAATACTAAAAAATATTATTTTTTACTATTGACAAATCATCTAAATTAATCCAAATGACTCGGAGAAAACTAGCAAGCTCGATTTTGATCAGTTCATCCGTTTTTCATTGGTTGCGCGATGAGTGAGAGTGCTGAGAGAATAAAGGTTGCAATGAGAGAGATGGGTGGCGCGTCGCGATGAGAGAGAGAGAGGTGGCACGTCGCGATGAGAGAGAGAGATGCGCCAATAAACAGAGCTGCCTAACTAAAATGACACCGTTTGGTGTATTATTAAATCAAATGATGTCGTTTCTAATTTTATTTTATTTTTCGTAAATTTCAGTTATAAAATGACACTGTTTAACTCATTTAAGTTAAATGCTATCGCTTTATGTAAGAATAAAATACTATATATATTATCGGCCGGTTCGCTAGTTTATATGGACTGAATCAATCGACATCGATTTCTGGCCTCTACCGATTTCATTCGGTTCTGGACTCCAACTGTTGGTTTACATCGATGATAGTCGGTTCCGTCAGTCAGTGTACACCCCTAATATATATATATATATATATATATATATATATATATATATATATATATTTGATATCTTTATATTAGTTTTACAATGGTGACATGATGTGTGTAGGTCGTACACACGTTTTACAACAATATATAAATATATTTCTTATATAGTTCATTAGTAATATTATATGAAACCAACTGTTAGATTATGTAAATGTAAAGTCATAATTTACATAATATCACTTAATTTTATATTTGGTTATTCTACTAAAAAATTAGTTTTATATTAAATTATTTATCTATTAGTTAAAATAATAATAAAATATTAGTAATTTAATAATATTTTTTTCATATTTTACAATTCTACCCCTTATATATTAATTAATAATCAATTTATAATTAACATATGATTGGTAGAGACAAACTATAATTAAGTACCAGAACATATGAGCTTCATAATTTTTTTCTTTTTAAGTATGAGTAAACAAAATTAACTAATATCAAAATAATAATTTAATTTAAAACAAATTCAATGCAAGACGTTTAACAATGGACAGAAACACTTCAAGTGCAAAGTGACAAAAAGATACAGGAGTGACTCGGTCTTAAATGTGCTTCTAAGTGGTATAACAAATGTTAAGTGAAAGAAAACTATCAAAATCTTATTACGAGTTCAAGCATCAATCGTGCCTTTACATCTACGACTGATCAAGTTCAAGTACATAAAAACCAATGAATGACATCAAACAAACAACAAAAGTATCTGTCTTGTGTCTATTAGGGTCATCAATCAATAGTTTTGAAATACATTGCCTAAGTTTGAGTTGCTAAGACTATCATAAGTGCAAAATATCAGAATTTATCAATGAGTCAAATACTAAAAATTACTGCATAATTAAGTGTTTAATTCAGTTTTTGGTGAAATAATTTATTCAATTTAGCAACCTAATCATGTAGTTTTTGACACTTAATCAAGGAGCAATATAAAAAAACTCACTTTTTAGAGTTTTGGTCTAGCTACAGTAAATATCAAATATGACCTAAAGAGTTAGGTTGATGTAGCCAAAAGTCTTTTTTTTTTTTTTAACATTTGCATAATCCAATGTAATACAGTTTTATGTTCTATTAGTTAAATTCCTTCTTTTATTTACATTTGTATATTCCAATGAGAGTGCTCTGTTCGACTTACTAACTATTATACATATTATAAACTAGGCACTAAATTTAATCACTCAAGTATTTAACTAACTAGCATATAACTATAAATTACATTCAAACATATATGTATAAGTAATTGGGTTACATGTTCCTTATAAAGGGTAGTATAATACTTATATTATTAAATTTAATACGTATACATACATTATGATCGAACTATAATTTAGTCGAGCTAATGAGAGCGAGCCTTAATGGGTTTTAATTGACACGAATTGAGTTTAAATCAAGTATAAATCATTTACTAACCAAGCGTATTTCTACTTTCACAACTGATTTTTTATTTTACAAGTTTAGCTCGATTCGAATTTAATTGAGCAGATATTAGTGAGCAATTATATAGACTGATTCATTTACAATCCTAACTATATGAGTTTTATTAAAACAGACGGTGTAGTCTTTCTTCCCCAGGGATTGATAGACTAAAAATCGATCCACAACTATTTTACCACTATACAATAAAATATATTTTTTTTCTAAATTCAAACACATCAAGATAAATCAATAGTCAAATAAATAACATTTTTAAAAATTAACTATATTTTCTTTATTTTGCTTCTTAACTATTTTTAAGCCAAATTTCATTGTTTTGTTGTTTGGACTAAACACTTAAATATTAGGAAAATGCTAGGAGCCCAATTGGGCTCCTATTTGCATTTCCCGTCTGACGTGGGAAGGCCAGTTGGCCTTTCCACTGTCTTTTTTTTTTGTCTCTCTCTCTTCCTCTTTCACATTTCTCCCTTCCCCATTTTATCTCTCCCATTTCCCTCACCCAGTTCTCTCTCGCGTCTCCCCCTGCCCAGTGAAACAGAAGTTCATTCTCCATCTCCATTGCATCTCTCTATCTCCATCTCCCATCCGTCACGTCTCTGTCTCCATGTCCCTTGCCCAGTGAACCCGTCTCCCTTGCCCGCCGATCACTGCCTAGTTCTGGTAAGATGCTGATGCCCATTTTACGCACTCAGTTCTCCATCATAGGGTTTTTTTTTTTGACTCAGTTCTCCATCAGATGCTGATGCCCAAATTTTTTTTTAGTTTTGTTTTGTGGCTTTAGTTATTTTGGAATTTTTTTTGGACTCAATTTTGAGTTGTGTTGGCATGGTTGAAACTGGGCAGGAGGAGACGCGAGAGATAACTAGGTGAGAGAAATGGGAGGGATAAAACGGGGAAGGGAGAAATGTGAGGAAGGGAAAAAAAAAAAGAAAAAAAAAGAAGAATAGCCAACGGAAAGGCCAACTGGCCTTCCCACGTCAGACGGGAAACGCAAACGGGAGCCCAAATCAGGCTCCCTAGCATTTTTCTAAATATTAAGGATATGTTTGGGGACAAAGATGAGATTTCTCATCTCTATCTCTATCTCATCTCATCATTACAACTTTTTTAAATTTTCATATAAAATATAATAAACAATTCAACTTTTTCAAATCCCAATACAACTTTTTCAAATTTTAATATTTTAAATTAATATTTTAAACTTTTATCTTAACACTATTTACAAAATTTTTAAAAATTCTCATCTTATCTCACCTACCAAGCATAACCTTAAGTGTCTAGAAAACCAAGCCTAAATGGGTTTTAAGGCTTTAACGGGTTTGTTGTTTGATCATAATGTATTTATACTCGAATTGAGAAGCAAGCCTTAACGGGTTATAACCGACTCGAATTGAGTTTAATTGAATATAAATCATTTACTAACCAAGCGTATTTCTACTTTCACGACCGATTTTCTTTTTTACGAGTAAAGTTCGATTCAAATTTAATCAAGCAAATGATGTTGAGCAATCATATGGACTGATTCATTTACAATCCTAACTATATGAGTTTTATTAAAACAGACGGTGTAGTCTTTCTTCCCCGGGGATTGATAGACTAAAAACCGATCCACAACTATTTTTCCTCAACTATTTTACCACTATACAATAAGATAATTTTTTTTTTCTAAATTCAAACACATCAAGATAAATCAAGAGTCAAATAAATAACATTTTTAAAAATTAACTATATTTTCTTTATTTTGCTTCTTAACTATTTTTAAGCCAAATTTCATTGTTTTGTTGTTTGGTCTAAACACTTCAATATTAATGTGGAACAACAATAAAACCAATACCAGAAAAAACTACACTTCAAAATTCATTCCTAGGAGATCTCTGACAAACTTGGAACACTCCTGATTTCATCACTCAGTTCTCTTATTCAAGGCCTCCTCGAAGTGCAGTGCAATTCTTGAAAAATGATGCTTCAGATCGACAGCTCAGATTTGGAGACAAGGATGCCATCACTATCTGCATACAGCCATTCCCCATCACGAATCAAGGTTCCTGCAATGTGTACAGGGACATACTTTTCACCAATGCCCTTTTTATTGGATTTCACAGGATTAGGTCCTAAGGCTCTTACCCCAATATCACATCCATTAATCTCATCAACATCTCTAATGCAGCCGTTTACTACAACACCAACCCACCCCATATTTTGAGCCAATTGTCCCATATTCCCTCCCAGCAAAGCACATCTCATGCTTCCTCCACCATCTACAATCAGAACTCTTCCTTCACCCTTGGTTTCAAGAAGCTCCCTCACCAATATATTGTCCTCAAACACCTTGAGAGTGACAACGGGGCCTGAGAATGTTCGACGCTGCCCATAACTCTGGAAGATTGGTTGCAGCACACGCAGATCACCATTTGCCAAATATGATACATTTGTATCACAAACTTCTGCAGTTGCTATGGCAGCCATGTTTTTTCCCTGCACATGTAACTGTCTAATATCAAAAGATGCAATACCACAAATAACAACAACAAGAGAATAATCTCATCAAGCTTTTTTTATGTTTCCACTTTCCTTGACCAACTATGTCCCACGTAGTACATGTTTTCCAGGGATGTGCCTCGGCTAAAACAAATATTAGGGGAAGTGGCTTAAGATTGATTTAGAGGTTGCATCAAAGTCAAGAATTTCTTTCGGGTTTTCGTAAGGGTTGCATCAAAGGGAAGTGTGTAATTACCAGTGGAGAAATATAGAATCATCCAACTGAATCAGTAATTGAGCCAAATTGGCAGATCGTTCTATCAAAACTTGGGGCAAATTCTAGAATTCTCTTACAAGCGGGTGGTGGTAACAAACAACAGGAGAAAAGGATTGCAGTCTAGAGCATACAATTAAGGATGATTCCAAACCCAGGAAAAATTATTGAAAAAACATTGCAGAATCAATGGATTTACCTCAAGAAAAATCTTATCCGTAATCCAACTAAAATCTATAATCCGTCAATTAGATCATGAATAATTTACTAACTGCGGCCAAGACGAGAGATTGCTACAAACAGAATACTTGGACTGAAAAAAAGAGAGAGCCGAGATAGAAAAGGAAAAGCTATACTTACCGGGGGTTAGGAGGACAAAGAAAGGATGTCGTCTGATTAATTCGCTAGCAGAGTGTGTTGTTCTTCTGCATGAATTTTACGAGATAGCTGTGAATAAAAATTGACGCCGACATGATCTTCTTGGTTCGTGTGCCCCACCCAATGATAGGGTTCCTAAAATATTACTACACATTTATTAATTTTTTTTATTTAATTTTATTTAATTGTATTTTATTTAATAATTAAGAAAGTGAATATTAATAAATTTATATATTTTTAAAATTTTTTTTAACGATTAAAGATGTTAAAAAAATATTTAAAAGAAAATAAAAAAAAATCAAACGCACTTAAATAATAAATAGATAATAATAGATAGTGACCCTATCACTACACATTATCTATTCATTCTCTACCTTACGTCTTTTTGTTTTTGTTTTTGTTTTTTTTTTTACCAAAAACACAAAAAATAAATTTTCCTCTTTTGTCAAATTGTCTTTTGTAAAATGATACTCTCATTACTTATTTTTATTCTTGGTTCTTATCATTGAAATTTTTTATTTATTTTATTTAGTGATTAATGAAGTATTTTTTAATAATATTATAATTTTTTTAAAATACTTAAAAGTATTAAAAAAATACATGTAAAAAAATAAAAAATAAAAGAAAAATACTACTTTGCTCACTCATTTTGTCCTCTCATTTTGATATCTCATGTATTTTAATTTTTTTTACTTAACAATTAAGAAAGTGACTATTTGTGTATTGATTTTCTTTTTATATTTTTTTAAAATATTTTAAAACAATAAAAATGTGAATTAGAAATTTGGAAAAAAACAAAATGTTGAATTTGACCTAGTGGCCAAATTAAGCTGGCTATTCTAGGTGGCAGAGTAGCCCGACTTAAAATAAAAAGACTAATTTTGCCTAACAATAGCTCCCAGAGAGAGCTGGAAGCGGCGGATGTAGCACAATCCTTGTCTTTTTGCAATGAATAATGCTAGTTAGTCACGTTTTTTTCCCCTCAAAGTTACTATTATATATTTGATTCTTTTAAAAAAATTAACCTTAGATATAGTCGTGGAGGGGAGTTCGCGACTAAAAAATTAGTCTTTTTAAATAGAGATAAGTATTTATTGACTTTTCTAAAAGAAATTATGCAGCGCTTGTGCACTCTATGACTGCAAATGTTATTTATCATATTTGATTTTTTAAAAATAGTTAATAATATTACTACTAGTAGTGGTGTAAAAATTAACCAGAAAACTGAAAAATCGGCCGGAACTGGTTCCCTTAGTTCCAAAACCGGTCGGCACTGGTCTAGTTCTGGTTTTATGTTTTTTAGAACCGGACCGGTTCACTATATCATATATTTTAAATCAATTTTTTAATATTATATATAATATTTATATATGATATATATAACAATATAAATTATAATTATATATAAGATAAAATTATTATAATTTATAACATATAATTTTAATCTTATACATGAAAATTTATTTGATCATATGCTTTAAAATATAAATTCTCAACATATTCCTTTTGATAAATTTATAATACATTAGTAATACTAATATACATTAGTATATTAATTATATTTTGCTTTAATTAATTAGTGTACATTAGTATACTAATGTATATTAGTATATTAATTATATTTTATGCACCAATACTAATACTATTAAAATCAAAAAATCGGATCAAACTGAACCGAAATCGGTAAAATTAGAAGTACCGGTTTAGGAGTGTAACCGTTGCGTAATCGATTTTCAAAACTGTAAAATCAGTGCATACCGGTTCGGTCTTAAATTTTATCAAAAACCAGACCGGTTACACCCTTAACTACTAGTGCATTTGTATGTTTTTTCTTTAACATTTAAAAAAGTAAAAATGAAAAACACACAAAAAACCAATTTGAAGTAGTAGTAACTTTGAAACATTTTTATGTTTTTTTTCTTTAACATTTAAAAAAATAAAAATAAAATACACACAAAAAATCAATTTGAACTAATAATACTTTTGAGGAGACAAAATGATAGCACTGAATACATAACCTTTTTATAATCAATAAATCTTCTCAACCTCCTAACACTCCACATTTCATATTTTTTTTAATTTTTTTAATTTTTTTCTTTTATTAAATATTTATTATATAAATAATGAATAAAAAATTTAAAATAATTTAAAAAGAATAAACTTAAAAAAAATTTTAAAAAATTATTAAAAAATAATAAAAATTTAAAAAATAGTAGAGTATAAAGTGTTGAGAGGTTGTATAACAAAACCCTTTTATAATATTTAGAATTTAGTGATGCTACTATATTCTCCAACTTTCACGCTCACTAATGCGATCGGCCTTTCTGTTCCAAACATTTTCTTAAAATCTTTCAAATATTTTTAAAAAATACACAAATCACAAATCAAACCTAGACAGCAATTCAAAGAGCAAATTATCATTTTCTTTTAAAATTTGGACCTGGTTGAGGGGATTTATGGCGTCAGCCTGGGATCCACTCTGTCTGTCATACGTTAGATGAAAACCAAAACATTCTAATTCAAAGTAACACAATGATAAAATATTTTTTTTTCTTAAAAAAATTTCTTCAATTTTTAAGTTGATTTTAATGTGTCTAAATTCAAGAAAATATAAATTTATAATGAACTTGCGAATTAATTTAATTGTATCTCTATCGCTTCTCTTCAAGTAATTCTTTAAGGGGCTGTTTAGATTAGAAGGAGAGTTGAGATGGTTTGTGAATAGTAAAATAAGATATTTTATGAATATTATTTTTTAATATTATTATTATTTTAAGATTTGAAAAAGTTAAATTATTTATTATATTTTGGATAGGAATTTAAAAATGTTGTTTTGGGATTTGAAAAAGTAAGAATGTTTGGTGTGAAAATTTAGGAAATTCTTTTGAGATTTGAAAAAGTAAGAATATTTATTATATTTTAGTGTGGAAATTTGAGAAGATTTTTTTGAGATTTGAAAAAAGAAAATATTATTATATTTTTTATAGGAATTTATAAAAGTTGTAATAATGAAGATAATATGAGTTGAAATGGGATGAGATGGGTTTTGAAAGCAAACAACCCCTTAGAATCTCATATTCGTTTGGATACAGAAATACTTTCAATTTATCTCATCTGATTATTACAATTTTTCTAAATTTTTATACAAAATATAATAAACAATTCAATTTTTTTAAATTTTAAAATAATAATATTATTAAAAAATAATATTTTATTCATCTTATTTGAAACTATCTTATCTTATTTCCCTATTCAAACCAGCTGGCTGCCAATATTCGACATGAATGAGGAAACTTCCAGGAATGCGGATAATGTCCAGCTTTTATCATAGTAGTACCTATAGTGTAATCAGCTTTTTTCTAAATACTTTTTAAAAAAATATTCTAGCAGTCAAATTCAGAAAGTAAAGTACCATTTTGCTTGAAAAATTCTGTACCGTAATCATTAATCACAGTTATTTCTTTGTGATATTGAGCTTGAATTGCAGAAGTACGGAACTCTCGTTTTGCAAGTTATATTGGTAGCGAGACAAGAGCTCGGGAGTGAAACTGAATGGCATTTGTTTAGGAAGAAAGGAAAAAGGCAAGTAGAATCTAGCAACTCCGCTTTGAATAGTCTTACTAGGTGTTTTTTTCATTGCTTGCTGTTCTTGGTATATTTTGCCAGCTAACGGAGCAGTTGTGACTTGTGAAAGTAAAAAAATAAAATAAAACAAAAGAAGACAAGTTGAACTAGAAAATAAGAAAGAGACAAATAATAATAATAATAATAACAATAAATTTGGAAAGACTTATATAAAAAAAATAACTTGGAAAGAGAAGAATTAGTAAAAAAAAATTATATTTACAGTCATAGAGTATGTAAGCGTCATATAATTTCTTTAAAAAAAATGAATAAATATGGGATCTACTTGAAAACTAATTTTTTAATAATAAATTCTACCTTTTTTCAAAACGATTGACAGCGATTTTGCCCTCCACGTCTGTATGTAGAGTTACTTAATTAGATGAACACTACTAATCCATAAGAGAATATATTTTTAAAGAATAATAATAGATAGACAACTATTTTTTATTACAACCCGCTCGTTGAAAACAACACAACATTCATTCACCTTTGCGATAATTTCATGGGGTATTGTACGATAAGAAAGCAATCAAATATTAGTCATTCCTAAACCTTTCTCATTAGTCACAGTCGAATCAAACGAGAAATTGACAAGAAAAAAGAAAGGAATAACCAAATTAGTAGACATAAATACATAGAAAACCAAAACAAAATGCCAAATGCCACACAATGTCATTAATTCCTCTTAGACTAGTTGACAAACTGGGAATACCAATGACTTCTTCATAACTCAGTTCTCTTATTAATGGCGTAAATTGATCAAATGCAACTCTTTGAATGGTGATTCAGATTGAGAGCTCATATTTGGAGACAACGATGCCATCAGTACTATCTGCATACAACCACTCCCCATCACGAATCAAAGTTCCTGCAATGTAAACTGGGACATGTTTTTCACCAATGCCTTCTTTACTTGATCTCACAGGCATGGATGCCAAGTCTCTCATTCCAATATCACATCCATTAATCTCCTCTTCATCTCTAATGCAACCATTTACTACAATACCAGCCCATCCCATATCTTGAGCCAACTTCGACAATAATCCCCACACCATTGCACGTCTCCTGCTTCCACCACCATCTATAACCAAAACTCTCCCTTCACCTCTAGTAGTTTCTAGAAGATCCATGACCAACTGATTGTCCTCAAATAGCTTCAGAGTGACGATGGGGCCTGAGAATGTTCTACGCTGCCCATAACTCCGGAAGATTGGTTCCAAGATACGCAAATCACCATTTGCCAGAGCTGCTGCATTTGTATCACAAGCTTCTGCAGTTGCTATGGCAGCCATATTTTTCCTGCACAAATAGCTGTCAAAATATCCCAAAAAAAAGGACACGGAATCCAACTACTCGAGTAATGGAGAACATAATCAAACCTTATCTAGGATACTCAACTATGTTAAGACAATTAGTGATTTCACATGGTATATATTAGAGCAGATGTCTACTTATTGAATATTCTACATGCTGGGCCCACTTATTGTGGAGAGTTTAACTCACACGCGAGAGACTGTTAAGACAATATATATATATATATATATATATATATATATATGAATGATTAAATCTACTTCTTCCCACCAACTTAGTTTTTTGGACTAGATTGGAGAATTTCTAGAAAAACTGGATAGTTCCTTACTTGAAACAAATACCTTATCCTAATTTAAATTGACCACAGAAAACAATGCACCTCATGCATTATCATGAATCATGATAGTATAATGGTCAGAGGAACAACGGATAGAAAATGAGCTGGGATAGATACAAAAACAAAAGGAAGAAAAAGCTAGAACATTACCGGAATGAGGGGGAGAAAGAAATGATCCTACTTGATTTGTTTTGTAAACAGACAGTGTTTGTCTGTGTTGTTAGGCTACGTTTGGATGTTAAGCTGAGCTCAGCTCTATGAATAGTAATAAATTGAGTAGTGGAGGGAGTTACTTGAGGCCCATCTAAATTGAGATTAAATATGTTTGGATGTTAAGATGAGTTTAGTACTTTTTATGAAAAGTTGAAAACGGTTGTAGGTCCCACATAAAAATATATGTTAAGTTGAAAAAAGTTACGAGTCCCACGTGTAAAGAGGTTTTGAGTTGAGATGCATTTAGTAATTTGAGAGTTGGATGTTTAGATATTAGACTCAGCTTAAAATTAAACTGAACTCAACTGAGCTCTGCTGAGTCTTGCAACCAAACACAGCCTTAATCTTCTTTGTTTCAATACACCAGTTCATTCACCAATTTGACGGCTCTATCCCTTCCATCAAAATCATAGGCTCCCATTTACCTTACTTTTTTTTAACGTCCTGCTTACCTTTATTTCTCTTGCTTTTCAAAAGCACGAGAGAGGGGGACAGCTTTGGAAAAATCAGTTGAAAATTCAGATGACAAAAACAGATTTTCTAAACATTTGTAACCCCTTTTGATTTAGAAACACACAAGATGTTGAGGGATAATTATTGGAGTGAAGATAGGGTCATTAGGGCCTTTGAGCACTAGTATTGGTTAGGGGTGGGCAGTGGGGCCCCGCACCCTGCTGCCCCACCCACGTTCGCCCTGTCCCGACATGGGCGGGCGGGGTAGCCCGTATAACATCCCGGATTTTAGTGTATTTTAATGGATAATTTATTTAATTTATCTTGTGATTAATTATCTTGTTTTAAAATTTTAGGAGTTTTTAAATATTATTTCATAATATTTTATGTTGTGAAAATTATTAATTTTTTTTATGTGCTTTCTTGATTTTATTTACTGTTTTGGAATTTAAATGATCTTTAAAATTAAATTAGTTTATTTATGGGATTTTAAAATAAATATTGTTTTATTTAAATATTTCACTGCGTTTGAATTATTTTATTTAGTTTTTAGTTTTAAAATTTTCTTCGTTGGATTTTTTTCGGGACCCAAGTTGAAAAGGCTGGATTTTCCTTTTTTCCCTCCTCTTTTTCTTTTCTTCCTTTTTCTTCTTTCTTTTTTTTTTCTTTTTCTCCTGCTTCTTCCCCGCGTGCCCGACCCCTTTCTCTCTTCTCCCTCTCCTCTCCCCACCGTGAATCGGCCTTACCGTTGCTGCACCGCCGTCCGACCACTTTCGACCACCAGCTCCTAGCCACTTGACCACCGGCCTCTTGCCGACCTAACCGACCCATTCCCGGCTTCGATCCGTCGCCGGAGCCGCCACATCGAACACCCTCTCCGATTCGGCATTCTCGGCCTTAAAACCGCCGTTTCGGCTGCCACCCACGGCCAACCGTCACTTCCATTAGCTTCACCACCTCCTATAGGCCCTACCCTACCGTTCCCAAGTTTTCGTTTGACCCCGGGTGAAATTTGAGTTTCACTGTGTTTCAGCCACAGTGTTTTTACACTGTGACAGTTGCTGTTTTGGTGCTTCTAGTTCCTCCATAATCCTTCATAAATTATTTTAAAGCGCTGTAAGTATTTCTCCAAAAAACTTTTAAGATTTAAATATATTTTTGCAATAACCTGTTTTATAAACTGTGAATTGGTTATCTGTTTAGACTGTTGGTTATTTGGAAATTATTGATAACTGTTGGTTGTTGGTAATTGGTCATTTTCATGGCATTGTGCACGCATGAGTGTGTGTGTAATTTGAAAAGACTTTTTGGGTGTGTGTGTATCACCCCCAAGTCGAGATGGGTTATTATCTCGGTGGAGCTCCTCTGGGCACTCGGAAGCGGAATATACTGAGTGTCGTCCCCTGGAGCTGTTGCTCAAGACTTGGACGGGATGGTAGCTCTCTCGATCCGACTCCGTGATCTCTCGGGCTGGCGGAGATCAGAGGATGCTTGGCTATGTACGCGGTGGGTGCGGAACTGAGCATCACTCTTGTTGTATCACTCGCACGGTCGCTACCTATGGTGTGATGAAGGGAGCCAGGATATGTGGATGGTCCCTAGGAGAGGCCATGGTGCATATGGGATAAAATTAGAATTAAAGTAACTATTCCTGGATTTTATTAATTTGTGCCAAATGGTGATTTTTTTTTTGGCATGCGTGAAAAACTGTGATTTTTGAGAAATTGTGTTTTTCTTGGGTTTGGTGTTTTGGTCATCATGTGCATGCATAGAGGCTGTTGTATTAATATATTTGTTATCTTGGAGTATTTTTGAGTTTTACTTACCTGTGGTACCATTTATTGGTACTGCAGATTTTGATGCAGGTTTTGAGGAGGTTGAGCCCGAGGATGCGGCTCCGCCTGAGGAGTAGGGACATTTGGCTATGTTTTTATTTGATATTTGTATTTTATTTGATATCGTTTTATGAACAACAAAATTGTATTATGTTGACTTGTGGATTTCAGTATTATTTTTGTATTGTATTAAATTCTGGTACTTAATTATCTAACTTAACCATTCCGCTGCGTATTATTTTTGTACACGTGTTGCATTTCACACACTCGGCACGTGTCGTTGGGGTGCGTGACCGTGTTGTCATCATCCCGGGTGTCTCGATTTCCATGCATGGAAGTTGGGGGCGCCACAGGTGGTATCAGAGCGGTTTGACTCTGGATAAAGCCACATGTCTCTTAGGTGAAGTACCAGATTTGTTTTAAGAGTTTGATTTGAATGGGTTTTGAAATTATATTATTTTGTTTGATGTGATATTTTTATTGCTTTAATTATTTTATGTTATATTAGTTGTTTTAAATTATTTATTATATTATTTTATGTTCTAACCGGGACTAGTGGGGTTGAGGTTTGTGCTTTGACAGAATAATGGTGAGGCCAAGGAGACAGGATAAGGAACCTATGGGGGAATCGTCTAATAATGAGATTGATAATGCCATTGCTAGGGCTTTGACTAGGATGGCAGACCTCTTTCATCAGAATATCAGACCGCCACCAGTTAATCAGAATCTGGCTGTGCAAGTGGGATGCTCTTATGAGAGATTCCTCAAGTATCGGACCCCCATGTTCTTTGGGGTAGAATATCCACTTCAAGCTGGAGGGTGGATCAATGGAATTGAGAGAACATTTGAGATTTGTGGATGCACCGAAGATCAACAAGTATTGTATGTCAGTTATCTGCTGCAAGGAGAAGCAGCAAATTGGTGGAGAATGAAGCGAAACCTCTTGGAGAGGGAATTTGGAACTTTAGCTGCTGTGTCCTGGCAGCGCTTTAAAAAGGAGTTCGATGATAGATTTTTTCCACCTGTTGTGAGAAGACAGAAGGCTCGAGAATTTAATAATCTGGTTCAAGGTAATATGACGGTGGATCAGTACTCCCGTGCTTTCCTGGAGCTTGGGCGTTTTGCGCCCCACCTTATTGCCACTGAAGAGTTGCAGGAGGAGCGATTCCAGGAGGGTCTGCGTCCTGAGATACGCAGATTTGTTATTTGTCAGCGGGTTTCATCTCTTAATGAGTTAATTGATTTGGCTACCATGGTTGAGCGGGAGAATAGTTTGGCTGTAGGCTCCCCTCCGGGTCAGAAAAGGAGGAGTTTTGCTGGTGAGGGTAGCAGTTCTGGGTCTCCCCAGAAATTTGTGCAGAGGACTGGGACCCGACCGCAAGCAGCCTCTGGGATGCGTATTGGGGGCCTAGCCCCAGTTTGCAACAGATGTAATAGAGCACATGAGGGTGATTGCCGTCAGAGTGGGACCACCCAGTGTTATAGATGTGGTCAGACAGGACATTTTTATCGAGAGTGCCCTAATTAACCTCAAGCAAGTCGGGGAGGCCAACGTGGTGGAAGATCTAATCAGAGACAGCTTGTTCAAGCTCGGGTTTATGCCATGACTCCGGAGACATGGATTATGAGGCGCCATCTACTCATGATGCTGGAGTGATTATAGGTATGAGTTTAATTTAATTTTTGGAATTGGTGTTTGGGGAAAATGGTTTGTTTGAAATTTTTGGGTGCATGTGTGCTTCAGGTAGAGTTCGTCGCTATGATTTTATGCCTGTACGTTATTTGATTCTGGGGCATCTCAGTCTTTTGTATCAGCCACCTTCGCGTAGCTGTGTAACTTGGTCACGGAGCTCTTACCTCAATCTTTGGTTGTGGCTCTTCCTAATGGGGAATTGGTATGTTTTAATATCGAGACTCGAAGGGAACGACATGGTCTAAGTGAACTCTATGGAGTAGGAACTCAAGTTGCAGCTAAGGTGGGAATAGTTTTAGTTCGCCTAGGATACTTGAGATCTTAAGTTCCGTAGAATTAAGTGTTGAGTCTTTAAAGTAAGAGGTCATAAGTTCAACGAATTTCGAGGATAGATTTTTGAGAAGTTATCTAAGGTTTGTGGCCCTATAGTTTTAGGAAATAAGTTTATGGGATCTAAGGTGGTAGGTTCAACAAGCACTTGAGGGACTAATTAAATTAGAAATTTTAGATTTTGTCGACTTAGTTAAGCACTTCGGTATCATTTGGGGTTTTAGAATTTTGCAAGTTTTGTAAGGTGAGTGTTTTAGATTTAAGATCATTGATATTGAGGATTCCTATCTGGTTTAAGGTTTTAGAATTACAAGATTTGAAGGATTGATTTGTAATAAGATTTAAGTTTTTAATTCCTCGAGCTTGGTGCACTAGCTTGATTTATTTTGGAGACTGATTAGTCTGTGATCATTATAATGAGGTTGATCAGAGTTAAGTTATTGATATGGAAATGTTTCTTTAGGAGAGTACAGGTTCTAGTCTCATTTTTGGCTTGGAAGAAGTAGTTTTGGTAGGTGTTGTAAAGGAATCGTTATGACAGTATTAAGTTCAAGAGTTTTGGTGAGTTGATCGAAGTGTACAGTCGAAGCAGGTTACTCGATGGAATGATGATTGACAATAATTGTTTTGATTACTTAAAGGAATTAATTGTGACTTGAGGTCACATAGGAATTTAAATTTTGAGGCTATACTTTCCTTTGGAATTGAGTGTCCACTTGGGAGAATTGAGGACATTGTTATTCGACTTAAAGATAGATTGATGGGTCGTCATGTATGGTGTACGTTAAATCTTGGAAGTTGGAGCTTAGGCATCAACGGTGGATAGCATAATCAAGTATGTGAGTTAATAAAGCATTAGGATCCATGAGTGTTGTGCACTAGTTTTTGGTGGATTGAAGATTCGAGCAGTATGGTTTGCCTTGAGGTTTAATAGTAATGTGCTATTGAAGGAGTTAGTCGTGCTAGTATTAGCTTATTGGAGTAGAAGTAGGTGGGCGAGTTACCAAGTAGGTTTCTGTAATGTTTTGGTGAAGTCGTTGTTGGTTCGTAGTGAGTTAGTCACCGCTAGATTAGATGATATTTAGAATTTAGTTGTTAAACTTTCGGGTTTAGTTTGTCGGGTAGAAGTTATAGGTGCTCTTGCTGGTTGATTGGTATGGATTTGAGCCTTTTAAAGGTAAGTTCCTTATCTTGAGTTGAACGGGTGTTTTTTTTTTGGAGTGATGTTACTGGTTTCCAATTTGGGATGGTGAAATTGTTTAATATTGATTTTAATTAAGGTATTAGGAGTTAATTGAGGAATGTGTGATAATTCATGATTTTGGAAGAGGGTATTTTCTACCATTTGTGGTAAGAATTTCTTGACTAATAGGTATGGAGCTACCTTGTACTCAATGGTGTTATTTTTATGAGGACATGAATTTTAAGCATGTGGCGAATCAGAGTGCGCAGTAGGAGCGTGATATTTTGTTGGTTGTAATTAGGAGTTCAAATTTTGTGCTTATTTTGAGAAATTAGTGATGACTTGAAATTTTGAGAAGATACGGTTAACCATCAATTTCATTATTGATGGATAACTTTGGAAGTGGCCATTAGGTTACCAATGTGTAATATAAAATGAAGGTTTAGAAGTTATACCATAGGAGTCGATAGAGGTTAGTTCAGTTTATCAAATGGAGCTAGTAATCATTGGGATTCTTTGGGTGTTGTATTAAGGTTTTGTGGATATAGAGATCTTGGATTACATGGCCGCTCTAGGAGTAATAATCATGATGTGCCTTTGGGAGGAAGTACAGATCGCCTTTGTGTTGGGACGAAGACGGCGAGAGGAATTGTTTGGGCCTGAGCTAATCCAAGAAATGCAAGAGCAAGTTCGTATTATAAGGACTTAAATGGCAGCAGCGCAGAGTCGACAGAAAAGTTATACAGATTCAAGGAGAAGAGACTTGTCTTTTGGAGAAGGTTGGGGCTGTTGCATATGGAATTGCTTTGCCTGAGTATTTTGGAAAAGTTCTTGATGTGTTTCAGGTGTTCTCGTTGAAGAAAAGTTTTGGTCAGCAAGAATCGCGTTTTGTCGACCCAGAACGCATTCAACTTCTGCCTGACCTTACTTATGAGGTTGCCCCGACTCAGATTGTAGATTGGAAGGAACAAAGGTTAAGATCTAAGTCGATACCTTTGGTGAAGATAGCTTGGGGTGATCTTTTGGCTCAAGATTTCTCTTGGGAATGAGTAGCGGACATGATGGAGCAATACCCGTATTTGTTTGAATGAAGATCGGTATGTCTCTTAAGCCTACCTTTAGTCGCATCTCATGTCTGTCTTTAGCATTGATGTTTGACCTTGCAATTTCGAGGACGAAATTTATTTTAAGGGGGGGAGATTGTAACATCTTGGATTTTAGTGTATTTTAATGGATGATTTATATAATTTATCTTGTGATTAATTATCTTGTTTTAAAATTTTGGGAGTTTTTAAATATTATTTCATAATATTTTATGTTGTGAAAATTATTAATTTTTTTTATGTGCTTTCTTGATTTTATTTACTATTTTGGCATTTAAATGATCTTTAAAATTAAATTAGTTTATTTATGGGTTTTTAAAATAAATATTATTTTATTTAAATATTTCACTGCGTTTGAATTATTTTATTTAGTTTTCAGTTTTAAAATTTTCTTCGTTGGATTTTTTTCGGGACCCAAGTTGAAAAGGCTGGATCTTGCTTTTTTCCCTCCTCTTTTTCTTTTCTTCCTTTTTCTTCTTTTTTTTTTTTTTTTTCTTTTTCTCCTACTTCTTCCCCGCGTGCCCGACCCCTTTCTCTCTTCTCTCTCTCCTCTCCCCACCGTGAATCGGCCTTACCGTTGCTATGCTGCCGTCCGGCCACCAGCTCCTAGCCACTTGACCACCGGCCTCTTGCCGACCTAACCGACCCATTCCCGGCTCCGATCCGTCGCCGGAGCCGCCCCATCGAACACCCTCTCTGATTCGGCATTCTCGGCCTTAAAACTGCCGTTTCGGCTGCCACCCACGGCCAACTATCACTTCCATTAGCTTCACCACCTCCTATAGGCCCTACCCTACCGTTCCCAAGTTTTCGTTTGACCCTGGGTGAAATTTGAGTTTCACTGTGTTTCAGCCACAGTGTTTTTACACTGTGACAGTTGCTGTTTTGGTGCTTCTAGTTCCTCCGTGATCCTCCATAAATTATTTTAAAGCGCTGTAAGTATTTCTCCAAAAAACTTTTAAGATTTAAATATATTTTTGCAATAACATGTTTTATAAACTGTGAATTGGTTATCTGTTTAGACTGTTGATTATTTGGAAGTTATTGATAACTGTTGGTTGTTGGTAATTGGTCGTTTTCATGGCATTGTGCACGCATGCGTGGGTGTGTAATTTGAAAAAGTTTTTTGGGTGTGTGTGTATCACCCCCAAATCGAGATGGGTTATTATCTCGGTGGAACTCCTCTGGGCACTCGGGAGCGGAATATACTGAGTGTCGTCCCCTGGAGCTGTTGCTCGGGACTTGGACGGGATGGTAGCGCTCTCGATCCGACTCCGTGATCTCTCGGGCTGGCGGAGATCAGAGGATGCTTGGCTATGTACGCGATGGGCGCAGAACTGGGCATCACTCGTGTTGTATCACTCGCACGGTTGCTACCTGTGGTGTGATGAAGGGAGCCAAGATATGTGGATGGTTCCTAAGAGAGGCCATGGTGCATATGGGATAAAATTGAAATTAAAGTAACTATTCCTGGATTTTATTAATTTGTGCCAAATGATGATTTTTTTTTTGGCGTGCGTGAAAAATTGTGATTTTTGAGAAATGGTGTTTTTCTCGGGTTTGGTGTTTTGGTCATCATGTGCATGCATAGAGGCTGTTGTATTAATATATTTGTTATATTGGAGTATTTTTGGGTTTTACTTACCTGTGGTACCATTTATTGGTACTGCAGATTTTGATGCAGGTTTTGAGGAGGTTGAGCCCAAGGATGCGGCTCCGCTTGAGGAGTAGGGACATTTGGCTATGTTTTTATTTGATATTTGTATTTTATTTGTTGTCATTTTATGAACAACAAAATTGTATTATATTGACTTATGGATTTCAGTACTATTTTTGTATTGTATTAAATTCTGGTACTTAGTTATCTGACTTAACCATTCCGCTGCGTATTATTTTTGTACATGTGTTGCATTTCACACACTCGGCACGTGTCGTTGGGGTGCGTGACTGTGTTGTCATCATCCCGGGTGTCTCGATTTTCGTACATGTCCGTGCATGGAAGTTGGGGGCGCCACAACCCGCCCCACAAGGAGAAGGACCAGCAGGGGCGGAGGACGAGATGACCCCAGCGGGGCCCTGGCCCTGGCCCTCGCTCCACTCTACATATATATAAAAAATATATTGTATATGGATATATACAATTTATTAAAGATTTTAAATTGTATTTAAGTTATTAGATTGCTTTGGTCTTTTAGGCCAACGTTTATCTAGGAGGTCAAGGTAATACGATAGTCATACTTAAACAATGACGTCTGTGGACTTAATAAATATTGGATCAGATCATGAATTTGTATTCTCTTCATTTATCAAGGTGTACGAAGGGATAATATAATAACAATAATAATAATTCAAAACATGATGCTCCTACTAGGAAATAGATGGGAACCCATTGGCATTGTGAAACAAATTTTTGCAAGGTACAATAATTCCAACATAAATCGCTTGGTTGAGCTTTTAAGCATAAATTATATATGGCATGCATGCAAAATTCATCTCATTCTAGCTTGCTAGTTATGATCACTGAATAATTAATCAAGTTTGAATAATCATGTTGAATAATCAGATGGGTAAATAGTATCAGAACAACCATAAAATGCGTATAAAATGCCTTTTGCACCGTTTGTGGGTGTGAGCCACCATGGGCAGTCAATCCTACTCGGGTGTGGATTGATATCCAGTGAGGACGCAGATACATTCAAGTGGTTATTTGAGTCATGGTTGCAGTGTATGAATAACCAACCGCCAAATGCAATCATCACAAATCAAGACAAGGCCATGAAAATTACAATCTCAAGGGTGTTTCGAACTTCTAGGCATCGCTTCTACTTGTGGCATATAATGAAAAAGCTTCCTTAGAAATTTGACTCACATTGTCGGTATAAGGAAATCAAGAGTACTGTACATAGGTGCATATATGACTCTTTCAGTCAACATGAGTTTGATGAACATTGGTGCCGTACGCTCGATACATTTGATTTGCATGAGAATGCATGGTTAGTATCACTGTATAGTGATCGACATTATTAGGTGCCGACCTATTGTATGCTTGGGATTTTTTTGAATCTGTTTTGTATTGACGTGTTTAGACGAAGTGATTGTAATCTTGAGATTTTATATTGTATGCTTGGAATTTTATTGAACCTGTTTTTGTATTGATGTATCTAGATGAAGTGACTTTGTATTGACGTGTTTAGTGAATAATTGTAATGATAATCATAATCATGTTGTTAATTGGATTTGGATTACCCAGTACTACACAACCACACAAGATTACATGAAATTACATTACCTTCAAAGATTACATATTGTATTAGAATTTTCCAAAAAGTACGCCTAAACAAAGTACCCATGACATTGAAATTACTAAAACTACAATGACTCTCTCAACATTTCTCTTGTGCCTCTCTATCTCTATTTCCAGTTGATGTCGAGTTGTTTGGACATCCATTACTAGTTGTATCTTTTAAATTTCAATATTTAAACGGTTGATTCTCTTCTCACCATATGGTGGTATTTCTGGGTCATACCAACAAAAATATCTGCAAGAATGTCCAGCCTGCAAAATCAACCAGCACACTAGCAAACAAGATTGAAATAACATACCTCAAAATTTTGGCAATTGAAAAATTGACGCCCTTCATTATCCTCCATATGCGCAGTTCGTCAACATGCTTTAATACCACAAAAGCATATTGGGTATTCATTTTGCCAATAGTTCTTTGAGCATGAGATATTACTAGTGCTACTACGTACTTTCGACATTGTATGATTACCACACTTCTATAACAGATTTTGTCCTTCAAGAAATGAAAATGAAATATTTATTTGTGTACAAAATAATTATATCAAAGCCTCTATAAAATGTGAAAACATATACATTATAGCACCTATGACCTTATAACAAATATGTCTTGTGGAATTTAAAATTACACTGTTCATTCTGGATATACTACCCTCTTACTACTACCAAAAATCAATCAGTCAAAATAATGCATTCATTTGAATTTAAGAGTCTTTAGTCATGGGTTTGGTAACAAGAGGTGATCATAATTAGAAAGACCAGGCTCAACAAATTTAATCATTTGTATGCATTTGTCATGGAGTGCTTTAATGGGTCCAAAGCTCTTAATATGCTTTAATGGGTCCAGAGCTATTTGGGATCAGTAGTTAGTATTTAAGAATTGACAAATTCCAGAGCTGTTAATATGCTCTGGATTCTTGATGCACGAAGTGGATTTGTGAGGTACTAGTAAATGGCATCTGCATCTTGATCTTGATGCACTGAGATGATCCCAAATAGTAAATGCTAAATAGCATTTAGCATCAAACATCCCAAATAGTATCTCAACGACACTGCCTCAAAACAATTTTAATCTTATATATGTAGTCTAGTTTCGAGAGCATCTCACAAGCATGAAACATCCAAAATAGCATCTCACAAGCATTTTCATAAACATTTCAACTGCAATCCCTTTTTTTACAAATGTCTTCAACATTTAATTTTCATTCCCTTCCTCAATATAATAAGCAAGAATCATAACAACATAGTTTAGAAGAAAAAGAAAATATAGACAAAACGAACAAAAACAAAAGTGAGGAATTCGGTCTCCTAGTCTAGTGCAGGGAAAGGAAATTGAGATTACTCTACCTTGGAGATTTCGTCTGAGAGATGGCCGAGATGGTGGGGCTCGAATTAAGCGAGGTTGGGGACAACAAAATGGGGGGTCTAGGCGGCCGAACTGGTGGGTCTGAGCAGGCTAACTAGTGGGTCTTGGGTCTAGGAGGAAAAAAAAAAGTGCAGAGATGAGGACAGAGATGAGGTCGGAGATGGAGCTGTGGTTTGGAGATTCCGTCGGAGATGAACCTTGGGCTCGCGGGGTCGATGGGTCGATGGGCAATGGGCTCACGGGGTAGAGAGATAACGTGTAGAGGAACCCCTTTGAGAAATAGAGAAATGAACCGTTATTGTTGGGGCTTTGTGTGTTTTAAAATGGATAAATTCATTTCCACGTCAAGCTAAATAACACAACGGGATATTAGAGCGGGGCAAGTAGCATTGCCCTAATTAACCTAGACTTCATGTAGTCTATAATCATAACCCAAAAATAAAAACATAATCACTCCCAAAATCGTTAATATCCACATAATTCCTCCAAATAATTACATATGATCAAACCCTACAATATCTCCCCATCACTACATTGATTTTTCTTTCGATTTTAACATAAAATATCATCAACCTTGACTAATTCATGCAACTTGCATGTCCCTTGTAGCTAAACTTATGACCTGAAGTATTTATGCAACCAGTAACACGTAGATGTCCATCACAGAGTTAACCCGTGACCCATGAGCAGCATAATACTACGTTGGAGAGAGGGGAAGAGAGAGAGAGTGAGTGCCATACCGACATGGGCAATTGAGAGGGATGGAGGTCGATCACGGTGGTTCAACCATGGGCGGAAGGGTTGAGCATGGCGTCGGTGGTTTTCGAGTGGTCGCACTGTGTCTCGAGCCCCACAACTTCCTAGTGTAATTGGCTATGCGTGGGGTCTTGGAGCAACGGCTGGTGGTTAGGCCATTGGTTTACCTGGGCATGGTGGTGCAAGGTGAGTATCACGGTGGCTACGTGGTGGTCGAACGGAGGAGGTTGCCTGCGGCTTTATGGCTCGCGTGGTGCGTGCTTGCTGCTCTGGGTGTAGAAAACAGAGGTGATTCATGGGTTTACGGTGGTACAATTGGCTAACGGTGGTTGTCGTGGTTTGCTGTCGGTTATTCCCATTGTAGTTCACAGTGGAACTGACGTGGAGGAGAGAGTGAAGGCAGTAACAATGTGGCTTGTCCGAGGGGAAGGGCGTCTTCATCCATGGTTGCAGGAAGGTGGTTTTGTTTGGTGCATGGTGTTGCTGGTCTTGGATGTTTGCTGCGTGGTTGTACGTACCTTGGTGGTTCTTGGTGCAGGGTTGCTGGTTACTACTGGGGCTGAGCAGTGGGGGTTGTCCCACGGTGGTGCACGCGAGTGTGTTGTTGTGTGGGGGAGAATGGTTGTGCTTAACAGACAGAGAGGATTTGAGGAATAAATTCCTTGCATTTCCATTAGCACAGTGTCGGTACTTATACACGTACAAAGGTATCAAAATCAGTTACATAACAGTAGAGAGGAAATTATCTACAATTCTTACAATTCTTCTAGAACTTCATTATTTTCTAATTTTATTGTATCTAGCTTAATACGCCCCCTCGAGTCCAATGGGGTATTTAACACATTGAGACTCGACCTAAAATGAAAGAATTTATCTGAAACTAAAGGTTTGGTAAAGACATCCGCAATTTGATCCTTGGAGCTAATGAACTTGACAGTAAGGCTCTTAGCAGCAACTCGATCTCGAATGAAGTGGAAATCAACCTCCATATGTTTAGTTCTAGAATGATACACAGGATTTGCAGCTAGAAATGTGGCTCCAATATTGTCACACCATAATATTGGAGTTGTCGACAGAGGAATACCAAGTTCAGAAAGTAATGTTTGAACCCAAATAACTTCGGCAGCAGAGGCAGCAAGGGCTTTGTATTCAGCCTCTGTGCTGGAACGAGCTACAGTCTTCTACTTCTTGGAGCTCCAGGAAACAAGATTCTTGCCAAGAAAAATACCATATCCTCCTGTGGAGCACCTGTCATCTGGGCAGCCAGCCCAATCGGCATCCGAATATGCTTGTAACTGAAGAGAGGACTTTGAAGAGAAAAACAGACCAAAATTTATAGTATTTTTGAGGTACCGGAGAATTCTCTTGACAGCAGACCAGTGAGGAAGTTTAGGTTTGTGCATAAACTGGCACACCTTGTTCACGGCAAATGAAATATCAGGCCGTGTAAGGGACAGGTACTGTAACCCTCCCACAATGCTACGGTAAAGATGAATGTCCTCAAAATCAGAGGAATCAAAAAAAGATAATTTCACAGATGCAGCCATAGGAGAGGTGATTGGCTTAGAGTTAAGCATGTTGCTTCTAACCAAGAGATCTTTAATATACTTTCGTTGAGAAAGTAGCAATCCAAATGGCAAATAATCAACCTCAAGGCCTAAGAAATAAGATAATTGGCCAAGATCCTTAACCAGGAAAGCAAGTCCCAAATCATCAACAAGAGTATCAATAGCTGAGGACACAGAGGAGGTAATCACAATATCATCTACGTAGACAAGTAGATAGATATGAACATCACCTTGGTGAAAAATGAAGAGTGACGGGTCAGCTCTAGACGCAGTGAAGCCATAACCAATGAGCCACGAACTGAGTTGGGCGAACCAGGCCCTTGGTGCCTGCTTGAGACCGTAAATTGCTTTGTGCAATTTACAAACATAAGATGGATGAACCGGATCAACGAAGCCCTGGGGCTGCTGCATATAAACCGTATCAGTGAGAGAGCCATGTAAAAAGGCGTTTTGGATGTCTACCTGTCTCAGAGTCCAACCAAGAGACACAGCAAGGGCAATTATCAAGCGGATGGTGGGCATTTTTACTACCGGACTGAAGGTATCTTCATAATCAACCCCCGGTTGTTGATGGTAGCCCTTAGCTACCAGACGAGCCTTCCTTCGTTCAAGGGACCCATCAGCTCTTAGCTTGGTCTTGTACACCCAACGGCAGCCTAGGAGATTGGCAGAGGGATCGGGGGGAATGAGACTCCAGGTGGAATTTTTCTTCAAGGCATCGAACTCGTGAGACATCGCAAGCTTCCATTCGGGCCATTTTGAGGCAACTGTAAAACTTGAAGGGGAATCAGGAACAGTAATATTAGCAGTGAAGCAGGCACGCGATGGATAAGGAACAGTTCCGTCCGTTGGAATACGAGGTCGGGAGGAATTGGATTGAGATCGAGTTATGATGGGGGAACGAGGAGGAATTAATGGAGGACGAGGAGGATTTATGGGAGGGGAAGGAGACACAGAGGGACGAGAGAGGCTAGAATTAGGGATCGGTGATGAAGAGTGTGTAGAAGAAGGAGAATGTCGAGGGGAATGGGAGTGTGGCGAGCTGGGAGTGGAAGGGCCTGGGCCGAGAATAGATGGAATAAGAAAAGGAAGATGGGCTACGGGAGTAGAAGGCAGGGATGAGTTGGATTGGGAATTGGGCTTGGGCGGTTGTGTACGAAAGGGGAAGGAATTCTCAGCAAAAATGACATCCCGAGAAACATACAGGCGTTGTGTTTTCAGATCCAGACACCTATAGCCTTTGTGGGTTGGGCTATAGCCCAAGAACAAACAAGAAACTGATCTGTAGGCCATTTTGTGAGTGTTGTAGGGTCTCAAATTGGGCCAACACTCACAACCAAAGACTTTTAATGAGGAATAATCTGGGCTTCGATTATGGACTAGGAAATGAGGGGACTGGTTTTTAAGGATTGGGCTAGGCATTAGATTAATTAGATAGACAGCAGTTTCAAAGGCTTCGGCCCAAAAGGAAAAAGGAAGAGACGCATGAGCTAAAAGGGCTAACCCAGTTTCAACTATATGACGGTGTTTGCGTTCAATAAGTCCGTTTTGTTGATGCGTATGGGGACATGAAAAGCGATGAGAGATCCCAAGTTTTTGGCAAAGTGGAGTGAGAGCCTTGAACTCCCCTCCACCATCAGTTTGTAGAGTAATGAGTTTAGAATTGAATAGACGTTCAATGTATGGTAGAAAGTTGGTAAAAATATTTAGAACATCCGATTTAAGTTTAATAGGAAATATCCAAGTGAAACGGGTTGAAGCATCAACAAATGATAGATAATATTTAAAACCACTACGAGAAATGTAAGGGGATGGACCCCACAAGTCTGCTACAAGTAATTGAAGAGGTTTAGTGTATTGGGCTTGACTGGGCCGAAAGGGTAGCTGGTGTAGCTTGGCGAGTGGGCATGCAGAGCAGGTAAAGGTATGGTCGCTGGGAAGAAACTTCAAACGGTTGGAGTGCAGGACTTGAGAAACGATCTTGAGTGATGGATGACCGAGCCTGTTATGCCAGTTAGATAGGGAAGTGCGTTCGCCAACTTAAGCAGAGGGATGATGAACAGAGGCAGATGAAGAAGAGAGTGCGGAAGGAAAGACGTAGAGCCCATTATTGTTGGGACCGGTGAGGAGGATCTTCTGAGTGAGCTTGTCCTTGACAGAGAAGAAGGTGTCATGAAATTCAAAGAAACAATTATTGTCAGCACAGAATTTACACACAGAAACAAGGTTTTTGGTTATGGAGGGGACATGAAGTAAATTTTGAAGACAAAAAATAGAGGAGTGAGTTGAGAGTGAGGAGTCACCGAAGTGTTGAATGGGCATATTTGTTCCATTACCAACGCGAATATGATCACTGCCTGTATACTGTTCTGATGAAAGATTGAGATTGCTCAGGTCGTTGGTGATGTGGTGCGTTGCTGCTGAGTCCGGGTACCAAGCTTCGTCAGAAAGAGTGTTTGGAGTTGTGAAATTTGCTGAGAACGATGGTGGTGCATCGAGCTGATAAGAGTGGTCGAATCGGAACCTGCACTGAAGAGCAACATGGCCTTGTCTGTTGCAGACTTGGCAGGTAGGCCGAGTATGGTTCGGGGAAGGGTTGTACTGGCGTCCACCACTACCACCACGAGTATTGCCAAATCTACCACCACGACCATTTCTCCCTTGTCGACCACCACGATGTGGGCCTCTCCCTCGACCACCATTAGACGAGGAGAAATTAGCAGATGGTTCGGTGTTTGGCTTACCGATCTTGTGATGCACCCTGCTTTCATGAACCAACAGCATTTGATACAACTCATGTGAGGTCAAAGGGTCAGTCCTAGTTGTGATAGAAGTCACAAGTGGGTCATAAGAAGAGTTTAACCCAGTAAGCAAGTAGGAGACAAACTCTTTGTCAGGGAGAGGACTCCCTGAGACGGCAAGTGTATCAGCCAGTGCACGTACCTTTCCAAAATACTCAGTTATATTTTGGTTACCTTGTGAGAGATGAGTGAGTTGAAATCTGATGTGGAACTCCTGGGCATGCGATTTGGAAGAAAACATGGCAGCAAGAGAGGTCCAAAGTGTCTGAGAGGTTGTTGATGAAAGAACATGGCTGACAATAGAATCAGAAATGGAGGAGAATAGGATGCTGAGAACCAACTGATCTGTACGTTGCCATAGTGTGTATTCTGGGTTGATGGTGTTAGGTTTATTGGGAAGATATTCAGGGGGAATTTGGCGTGAGCCATCTAGGAGATAAAAGAGGTCTTGACCTCTTAGATAGGTGCTGATTTGCACTTTCCAGAGAGGATAGTTATCATTTGTAAGCTTTGTAGTTACAATATGGGAAAAGGAAGAGATTATGGATGTGGCTGGAAGATATGATTGAGAAGGAGGTGGAGGTGGAGGTGGAGGTTCAGCCATGGATCAGAGAGAGACAGCTAGTCGTGCTGCTCTGATACCATAACAGACAGAGAGGATTTGAGGAATAAATTCCTTGCATTTCCATTAGCACAGTGTCGGTACTTATACACGTACAAAGGTATCAAAATCAGTTACATAACAGTAGAGAGGAAATTATCTACAATTCTTACAATTCTTCTAGAACTTCATTATTTTCTAATTTTATTGTATCTAGCTTAATAGTGCTCTGTTTCGGTGTAGGGGAAACAAACGTGTTTTTTTTTTTTGTGCATTGGTTGGGCCGTACACCGAGGCGGTTTTTATGGTGGTTTGCGGCGTGGGTGGACTTTGCCCAAGACTTGCGTGAGTGAAGGCTCATATATGGATGGTGAGAGGGAGAGATTAACTGCCCGGACTCAAGGTTAGTCGACAGTGGTGGGTGCGGCGAAGCGTGAGAGAAATCGAGAGGGATATAAGTGTTGGGTTTACGGTAGTACAGTAGGCTCAAACTGTGGTGGTTTTTGTGGCTGCTGAAAGTGGAGGAGAGGGTGCCGTGTTTCGGGGTGATTGAAGCTTGAACGTGGGCTGCGTTTTGATGCTCTGAATGTGGAAGAGGAATGATGGCTCGGGCAACTTGACGATTTCTGTGTGGACCTTGGCGTGGTGAACATGGGGCTGCATGATGTTGCCATTTGTTTGGGTGGCTGCCGGTTATGGAAGGGAGTCAATGTGGTGTCGTTCACTGCATAGTAGGGCTGCTAAGTATGGTGTATGAATGTATAGCTACCTGCGGCAACCCTAGTTTGGGAAAGAGGTTGTTGTGTGTGTTTGTATATATGATAAGGTAGGAAAATTCTAAAGCATGGTCTGTATGTAGGATGGAAATCAGAATTGGGCTCAAGCCTTGGCCACCCGCACGAGTTTTGGTCCTTTGGGCTTCCTAAAAAGTTTAGCCCATTAGTACCATCTCAACATGAACTTACTAAACCTTTAACGGGTCTAAAAATAAACTTGTCGACTCTCGGGCCTAATTAAAGATTCCAGCTAACCAAAAGTTTTAGCTCGTGGGCTTATACTAAAATTTTCAATTAACCTTAAATAAGGTTTCCGAAATATTGGCCCGTTAAACGTAATTTATGCCCAACAATATCTATATTCCACTAAAATAAAAATTTTGGCACGTAGCCTATCCAATATTTCTTGTTAAATCCTCAAATGGGCTTCCCATAACTATTAAACTAAATAAATTAATAGTAGACATGCTTGGCTTGGGCTTAGTGTTAGGCCTGGGTGTTACAATCTGTCTTCTATTCTATACTCATTATGATACTCATAAAGGCTTTTTCAAACTAACAAGAAGAATCAGGCAAGGTAACCCATTATCATCTTACATTTTCATATTATGTGTTGAAGCTTTGAGTAATCTCCCAAGTTGTACTGAAAACTGAGGTTCTATTACAGGCATCCCCTTAGCTCGAGAAAGGATTCACATTAACCATCTATTCTTTACAGATGATAGTCTACCTTTTTATAAAGCTAATTATTAGAGTGGAGCAGGTTGATTAACATTCTGGAGTCTTATGAGAAGACATTTGGCCAAAAGTTGAGTAAGTAAAAAAACTTCAATCTATTTAAGCATGAATACTTCAAGAGAAGCTCAAGACATAATTCTCAACATAGCAGGTATTAGATCAATTATGTCATATGGAAAGTACTTGGGGTTGCCGACACTTAATGGAAGATCTTGATCCAATTCTTTTAGAAGCATCCTAGATAGAGTGAGACAAATGATCAACAACTACAAAATTAAGTCATTCTCAAATCAGTAATTCAAGTACTTTCAAGTATAGAATGAAAGTACTTCTCTTCTCAAAAACAAAAATAGAGTTATGCAACACTATTGCTGGAGACACAAGATATAAAGGAAGACACACTAGGTTTCTTTGAACAAGATGGGAAAGGCCAAGTCTACGAGTGGACTGGCTTTTAGAGATTTGGAAAGTTTTAACTTTGCCATGTTTGCAAAACAAGGTTGGAGACTTATTTAGAGCAAAGTTTTAAATTCCATTTTGATATCAATATGTTTCGGTGTACCCTTTCGAGATAGTCGTTATATGGATAAATTACACACACACACACACACACACATATATATATATATATATATATATATATATATAGAAAAATTATATTCTAAAATAACATCAATACAAGTTTTAAAAATTATATACTTGAAAAACTCAATCATATGTATAAATTCACAAGTAAAATACCGAAATGAAGAGTAATGTCAAAAACCAACAATAAAGTCAGAAACTAATAATAGCAACAATGTTATCTAGAATTTTACTTTCCCATCACTATGACCTCAAATCCACACATGCATCCAATACAAAGCAAATATAAGAATTTATTTAAGTGGGAGACTCAGCAAAGACTTTAATTCACATCTATCTCTTATTTATAGAATAAATCTCATAAACTATGATTTATTTATTTATGGTCTTGGCCATCAGCCTCCTTTAACAGAAGAAGATAGACCAATTGTATGGTCATTGCCTTTGAAAGAAAACAAAAAGAGGGCTTTGGAAGTGTCTCGTGACCTTTCTTGTAATTCCAATTTCCCACACTGATCCCCACTAGGAAACAAAATTGAGGGCAATTGGTTTTGTCTTTGTAATGGCATGTTTGGATCGGAGAAACCTTTGGGAATATTAAGAAGTCACCAGGACAGCCCTGATTCCCTATTCACCTAATGTAATGACAAAAAACTGTAAATTAAAAAATAAAAATAAAAATAAAAAAGTGGAAGTTTCAGAGCATGAGAGAAGAAAGACGATTTCTTGAGAGAGTTTTCTAGAGAGAGAGAGAGAGGGGGGGGAGAGAAACTACAAAGCAAAAGGTTCACCTTCTCATAAATTCCATATTCCACTTAGGGAAAGAGGAGAACAACAAAAAAGTGTTATGAACTTGAGGGTTAAAAGTTTAATTAAATTAGTATCAAACCGTCCTATGACTTTTGGATTAATAGTTGAGTCTTTAACAATTTGTATCAGAGTAGGGACTATATCAGGGGTTCAAGTCACGGAGGGGACGACCTATAGGCTGGATTAAAATGTTTTGGTACTATGTATGAGTATAGTGTTAAGTCATTGAATACTGATGATGAGTGAAGTTGCCAAAAGGGAAAGAGCTACCACTGAGTTAGTGTCTATAGAGTGGGCCGCCGTGAACGTTGAATTCGGAAGTGTGGTGGAATGTTATGATTCTGAAGGTTAAAAGTTTAACTAAATTTGTATCCGACAGTCATTAAGCTTTTGAATCAATAGTTGGGTCTTTAACAAATACTAACAACAAAAAGACTTCTCCATGCATTGTTGACAACGTAGCCATGAAAATGCATTCCAAACAAGATGGTAGCTTTAATTAAGCCAAGTGTTTTTTTTTTTTTTTTTGTGATAAAAACAGAAGAAACCCCCATCCACAGGAAACTCATAAGAAGAAAACCCATAAGAATTAGGAATTTGATTTGAGTTTGCAAGAAAGGGAGAGACGTATAAATGGAGGAGTAATTCGAAAATGCCATGCCGGAATATACCAAAATGCCAGGAATTATATTTGGAATAGATGACCCAACTAAGCTGTTCCAGCACGAAAATTTTTGGCCATTTCAACCAGAACGAAACCAATTTAAAAACTTAGATCCAACGACCTAATTCTTTAGCATCACAAGTTCTGAAGTTGAGATACTTTGCTGAGGGATTCTTTTCAGGCAAAACTTGGTAGCATACCTTCATTTATCTAGTGAAGTATCCTTACAGTAAGACATTTGCTGAAAGAATGTACAATGTGGAGAATTAGCAATGGTGAACATGTTTAAATTTGGAAAGACAAATAGATTCCCCATCCTACTTCGTTCAAAGTTCAAAGTGTTGTTAAGACGCTTGATGAAGACACAAAAGTGTAAGCCCTAATTGACTCAGAAACTCATCATTGGAGATATTCTCTGGTTGAAGAAATTTTCCTAAGAGAAGAAGTTGAAACCATAAAAAAATAACTATCAGTTTTTTAAATAGTCAAGACAAGTTAATATGGAGAGGCACTACTAATGTATAGTTCTCAGTGAGGAGTGCTCCTCATTTGCAAAAAGAACTGCAAGATAGTACTATAGAGTCTTCTAGCAGTAGCAAACATAGGAGAATTTGGCCAATAGTTTGGAAGCTGAACATACCAAATGCAAACAAAGTCTTCTTATGGAGAGTATGTTTAGAAGCTATTTCAACAAATATGAATCTGTTTAAAAAGATAGTGGAGAACCCATATTGTCCCCCCTACTTAGGGGAGAAAGAGTCCGTGGAACATGCCTTGTGGGGGTGCATTGCAACTCAAGATGTATGGATCTATGTTCTAAGAAAATACGAAAAGGCAATTTCCTCAAGAAGAGTTTTATACAGCTTAAAGAAACCATGTGTGAAGTTTTTGAGAAGAACAGATATAGGAGATGGCAGTAGTTGCTAGAAGAGTATGATTGAGAATGAATGGATTTGTTTTCAAATGAGGAGATAGCAGTGTTAAGTCATTGGATTTGCGTTTTAGTGATATCAAATGTAAACTTCAAAGCTTTGCTAATTTTTCGGTCGCTAATGATATAGCCCATGTCTTGGCAAAAATGCCTTGCATATTTTTTATGTAATTATAGATGAGTATTGATATGGAAGCTAGCCCCATGCATTCCGTCCTTTATATATATATATATATATATATAAAAGTAATGTATTCCGTCCTTAAATAAATATATATATATTTATATATACTCGATTTGCGAATTTCAATGCTTCCAACAACTCGTTTCATCTGTAAATTTTAAAATCTCCTACTTTAATCTATTAATTTATTTTTTAAAAGTTTTTAACATGTTTCAACTAATCTAAAGTCGACACATAACATTTTTATTTAACATGCATCTCATTAAAAATAATGAAAATAAATAAATTTGGTTTTTAAGATCTAAAAATAAAAAAGAATCAAATTTTTTATTCATTGAAAACATAAAACAAGTTATTTATTTATTTTTTTACTATCTTAACTTTTTTGAAAAATTTTATTTTAATTACTTGTACACAATTCTTGAGTTTTTAGAATCTTTGATTAATTATTATTATTATTATTATTATAATTATTATTTTAATGAGAGAATAAACGTAAAAGAAAAATATTACACCAATTTTATTTTTTTACTGGTTAATACGCATCGTTAAAAATTTATAAAATATACTACAGGGGAAAGGATTAGATTGCCAGTTTATTAACGTACTAAAATTGAATCTTGTCTGATTCTGCAGTTCCCTTTGTTTAACTGCTCCTAGTTTTTTGAGGGAGCAGCTGTGACTAGGGTTCCTGAAATGGCTTCTACGGATCGGAAGCAAGGTAGTGGGTTTTTGGCGTCTATCGCTGCCAGTCTGACGAATTTCGGTTCCGCCATGACCAAATCAGTCAACGGGTACAACTATCGCTCTAATTTGATCTTTAGCTAGAATTTTCTTATTTTTCTTTCAATTCTTGACTTGATTTGCTATGATCAACTTAGTAGTGTGCCTTGAATTTTCTGTACCGGTGCTTTCATTTTCGTACTCATTATTATAATTACACTGTTAACAATTTAAGAATATTGATAGAGCCTCTTAAACAAGCGCTAATCCTTAGTTGTTTGAATGCCTCTTTTATCATTTGTGTACCTAATCCTGGACGTGCAAGGAATCGAGACGGGGAGTGGTTACCCCTATCAGCTTGAGCCCTCTAGGTCTTGCTCCTAAAAAATGAAGCTGAAGTAATTGTTACATAGACTTTATGAGTGCTTTAAGTAGCACTCGTATTATGGGAGAATGACTATCATATGTCTATTTATTTTGGAATCACACACTTTGTGGTTCGTTTCCTTATTTTATCCTTTCACTTCATGCCCCTTCTTTCTTACCTGTTCATGTACTGCGATTTGGCATTTTATAAGTTCTTGCTGATAATGGTGAAAGGATTTATTATTTTGGTTTGCTAATGTGTGAATAGAAAAGCTCACCATGTGCATCGACCACACAAGTTCCATGCGTTGAACCCATTTTTTGACAAGATATATTTCTTATGCTATACAGGATACTGGGTCATGAAGGCCTGGAAGTTGTTAATCCGGAAGGAGGCACTGAAGATTCTGAAGAAGAAGCAAAAAGAGGCAGATGGAGACAGGAGGTACACTGCTTTCTGCATTATGCTGGTCCCATCTTACATATATTCAGTAGAAAATAGAGAAGCCAATTCCCAAGTGCATTGGTTATAATATGGTGTTGAACTTATTAAAAAAAAATATGGTGTTGTTTAACTTCGAAATATGGTGTTGAACTTATATGTGGTAATGTTTAACTTCGAAATATTAAGTAAAGCTGCATCTTGTTGCATTTGAGACCTTTTAAGCAGCTAAAAAAAATATGGAGTTGTGTTATTTGATAGTTATGTGATGTAATAATGAAATTGTTGACTTAATAACAGAATTAATAGAAGTAGTCTTTTTCATGTTAGTTATGTGTAGGCATACATCTCATTTCTCAACATTGTTTTTTTTAATAGGATCAGGATGGTTATTGGAAAATGATGCAAAAGTATATAGGCGCTGATGTCACATCATTGGTGACACTTCCAGTACTTATTTTTGAGCCAATGTCCATGCTGCAGAAAATGGCAGAGGTTTGTGTTAATTGTGTTTTAGCTGCATTGCTTTCTTTATTTCATGCTGTTGATGAAAATTAAAAATTCTTGAATGTTCATTACAGCTTATGGAATACTCCTATCTGTTAGATCTGGCAGATGAATGTGAGGATCCCTACATGCGATTGGTGTATGCAAGTAAGCATTCTTTTGCGTATTTCACTCTGGAAATGTGTGCATGCGCATGTGTGATCTGGGACTTATATTTTACTGGTTGCAGCATCATGGTTTATTTCTGTCTATTATGCAATCCAAAGAACCTGGAAGCCATTTAATCCAATCCTTGGTGAGACTTACGAAATGGTTAATCACGGCGGCATTACATTTATAGCAGAACAGGTAAGTTTCTGAGTATCTAGTCTTTTTTGTCATGATGCTTTCTGGAAGTAGAAGTTTTTTAATCTATGATTGATGTGTGGATATTATTGATGAGTGGATATTGACGGGTGACAGGTAGTTTTACAATTCTCATCTAGTTGGAGCTGCAATGTCAATGCTAACTAGTTTTAATATGCTCCACAAATTAATTTTCCTTTCAGGTTAGTCATCACCCTCCAATAAGTGCTGGACATGCTGAGAATGAACATTTCATTTATGACATAACTTCGAAGGTGAAAACCAAATTTTTAGGGAACTCACTTGACATCTATCCTCTTGGAAGGTAAGCATCTTTGCTTTGTTAGCTCTATTGCCATAATTTTGTTTTGAAAGTTCTAATATCTTATGCCAGTTTGTCAAACTCGATAATATAAAATGTTTCATGTTACTACAATAAATTTGAGGTTGTTTTCACTGTACTTACTATGC
>CM056951.1:4421208-4733708 GCA_029856935.1 Cyclocarya paliurus | reverse complement strand
CACAACACATGCACGCTGTTGGCCATCTACACTATGCTTGGTGCTCTGTGTGTTAAGCGATTGACTGACAGTCATTCACATGGATCCAGTTGCTATCATTTTTCTCACACAGAAGTGTTATGTCAACTGTTACCCATTGTAGAGTGAGAAACACACTTTTTTCTTTTTTAAATCTGCCTATTCTCCACTCACTGAAACAATGGGATCTCAATAGAAGTTTTTTCATTGAAAATTATTGGAAGAGAGTGAGAATTCTACACGTGTGAAGTTTTTTATTGGTGAATGGATTATGTACTTATTCTTTCTAGCCGAGAGGGGAAAATAATTCTATTCTTTTTTTTGTTTGGCTGTTCTTTCTTCAGACTGGAGGAGAGGCAAAGGAGTGAAAAGAGAAACAGAGAGGCTAATGGGCATGAGTTCACTCCAAGATGGTTTGACCGCACCAGTGAAATCAGTCCTACACCTTGGGGTGACTTGGAAGTATACAGTTTCAATGGCAAGTACGCTGAACACCGGGCTGCTGTTGTTGATAGCGTCCATGAGACTGACATTACATCAACAGAGTTCAACCCCTGGCAATACCAAAATTTGGCCAATCAATGAATGATATATTTTATTATATGTATTCCCCTTGTGTGTTTAGTAGCGGCTGCTAATATTGTGGCAGAAATTTCAAAATTTTATATGCCCTGTCGCTTTATCCAATAATTTTGTTTTTTGTTTTTTTTTTTTCCTTTAGTTGCCATGGTCTGAAGTATGAAGATAAGATATATTATCCTTGGAAAAATTATATTTTTCTTCACGAGTTATATCTATTTCCAATATGTATTCTTTGTTTTTTTATCTGCAATATGTATTCTATGATACAAAAAATTATAATTTACATTTTCAACTATTAAAAGTTTTGTGAAATTTAGGTCTCGTTCGGTTACGGTACAGATGAAATAAGATCAAATATTTTGAATAGTAGTAAAATTTTTGAATTAAGATGAGATGAAATAGTTCATAAAAAAAATGTGTTTGGATAGAGAAATGAGAAGAGAAAGTTTTTAATTTTTAAGATTTGAAAAAGATGTGGATTCTATTGTTGATTTGAGAACCGAAAATTGCACTGTTTATAACTGTTTATTTTCAGTATTTACGTCCCAAGGTTTGCAGAAGCTGCCACCAGCCACTTCAACAGCGTCGGACACCACTCCACAAACACCTATCAATCCACTGCACCACCTCCTTCGTGAAAAGGTCTCAAAAGTCTTTATATAAACTTGGTTTTGTGGTTTTGTAAACACATGTAATCAACATTTATATGGTAATACAAATGTCTTCCCACCTCTCTATCTGTCTGCGCATTAGCAGCAAGACTAGGAAGACATGGCCATCGGAGAGAAGCCGTTGAAGAGAGAGGCAACTGAGAATGTGGAGAATGTGAGCTAGCTGAGAATTGATGCCATGGTGGATGGCTTGCTGGCTAGCTGAAGAAAAATGGAGTTGCAGGGAGAGAGAAAAAGAGAGATTGGTATGTTGATGCATGCAATTCTCAGCGTGCAATGCTTCTACAGCCACCAATTCGATTCATTAAGAAACTAGTCTAGAAAGCTGGAGAAGTACTTTCTGTACATAAAACGTGGGTAACAGCAACAAAAAATGAAAGAACTTAACCAAAGTTAGTGCAGTTTGGATAGTGAGTTAAGATGAGTTGAGATGAAAGTTGAATAAAATATTATTTTTTTAATATTATTATTGTTTTGGAATTTGAAAAAGTTGAATTATTTATTATATTTTGTATAAAAATTTTAAAAAATTATAATAATTAGATGAAATGAGTTGACATCACTCTTGTATCCAAACTGGACCGAGTTATCCTACGCACAGACGTTCGTGCGTGCATGTATACACAAACAACGAAATCAATGCCATGTGAACAGTACCTTATGGCAAGAACCTGATGGCACAGCCGCACAAGGGTCCAAGACCTTTCTCCGAAACAGAGAACTTGGGTTCGACCCTTCCCCAATGTATCAAACCAAAAAATAAAAATGCTCATGTGAACAATATTGCATATGAAAGGTTGAGAAAAAATTTGAAAATTTGACTTTAAATTTGACTCTGTTCCGACTAACGGAGTGGGAGTCGGAAGTGTCACCGAACTGACTTGGGCTCCAATCTGATCCAACCCTCCAACTCTGACTCCGATATCGTACATATGTTATAAAAATATATTTATTTATCTATATATTGATAATATATACTAGTATAGTTATATAGTTATATAACTAGAATTTATATAATTAAATTCAATAATATATTAGTATGAGTTAATTATTATAAAATAATATACTTATTAATATAAATAGAATAAATTAACAAATAATAGTTTAATATATGTAAACATCCTAGTATTACTACCATATAATACTAATGTATAATAACATGTAATACTAAGTCTAGTATATAGATAAGCTAGAAATAAGTTAGATACTAGTATAAATAGTATAATGAGTTAATAACATATAATACTATAGTATAATAACATGTAATAATCAATAATCAATACTATAGTACAAGTATAAATACTAACAATTTTATTTAAACACTATAGTACAAATCTATATTTAATAATGTATAATAACACTATAGTACATGTAATGCTAATGTATAATAACACTAGTATAATAAATTATATTTAAACTATAAGTACAAATCTATTTAAATAGTAATTGTTAATGATCAATACTAAAAATTAAATTGAGTGATGAAAAGAATTATTAAAACCATAAAAAAAAACTTATGGCTAAAAAAAAAGATTAAAATAATTTAGAGTTTGATTTAAGGTTTAGGAAAAAAAAAACTAAAATAGGATTTAAGGGAAAAAAGAGGATTTAGAAACCCCCTTGACAACCCAGCCCAAAAGGACCAAAACAAAGTCAAAACTACGTTGTTTGATCAATGGGAACTTCCAACACAAACAAAGACCAAATAAAACAGCACCGTTTAGAGTTTTGCTATATAATTTCTACCACACTCTATATTTTTTTAAAATTTTAAATTTTTTAATATTTTTTTTAAATTTTTTTGAGTTTATTCTTTTTAAAATATTTCAAATTTTCTATTCATTATTCATATAATAAAAATTTGATAAAAGAAAAAAATAATAAAAATTAAAAAAAGGTTGTGTGAATAGTAGGAGGTTGTGGAGATTTTTTGCCTATCCCATTCGGTACACCCTTTTGATTTTTGGCCTTTTCTCTTAAGTCTTCTCCTGTCGCGATCATTGTCCCTGTCTCTCGTCGTTGTCCACCATTGCTCATCGCCACTGGCTTCTTTTCCACCCCTAATGTGGCCTCATCTCACTTTAGGGTGCGTTTGGATCTCCAACTCATCCCAACTCATCTCAACTCATCATTATACATTTTTCAAATCTCAATATAAAATATAATAAACAATTCAACTTTTTCAAATTCCAAAACAACTTTAATATTAAAAAATAATATTCTAACAATATTTTATCATCTCAACTCAACTCAACTCACTTTAACATCCAAACTCACCCTTAATTGAAGTCTAGTCTCTTAGAAACCTCATTGTCCCTGCCCCTCATCACCAACCACCACTGCTCCTCACCTCCAGCACCTTCTCTAGCTAATGAAATTACCTCATTTCAAGGATTTCTAAATTTCAAAACTCTAATCCTAAGTACCTCACCCTCTGCTTGAGCCACCTTTTCCAAGCCCCTTGTCTCTCTCTCTCTCTCCTCCTGCAGTGCGACCATCCCTCCCTGCCCCTCTTCGTTGATGCAAACCTAAATTGACATAGGGGAATCTAGGTTCATATTCTACATTAATTGTATTGAAATATTACCTTAAGAAGATGAATCTGTACAAATATGAAAGGAAAAACTTAATATATTCCTTAGATTTTGGGCAATATTAGTTATTTTCTTTCAAGTCATATATTTATGATCATTATTGCTATCTTAGTAATTGTTTGGTTTCAAGTTTGGAAATGATTTTGATTTTGACCAAATTTTTAATAGGAATCTTGTTTATTTATGTATTAATTTCTTATACAATAATTTAGATTTTTTCATTTTTGAAAAAATCTTTATAATTTCGAATTTTGCAGTTATTTAAATCCGGCTTATGGGTATCATAAAATAATTTCAAATTTTATTATTAATCAATATTATTCAGAATTGTTTTCTTTGTATTTTGAAAAAATCTTTTGTCTTCTTTTATGTGAATAATCTGTTAAAACTAATAGTCAGAATAATCAATATTCTATCCAGCATCATTTGTTCACCACCGATTCACGATAAGTTGCTTTTTGGTTCATTTTTTGAATTTTGGTTGATTTTGCTTTTGTTTTTGCTTCCAGATTTGGGGTTTGCTTGCACGCCCAAAGATGATTCTAGATTTTTGGTTCACCACGGTCCACAATAAGTCCCTCCATTGCCCCTTGCTATGTTTGTTTTGATTGGGTGGTTGCTATCTTAGTAATCTATAAGGCATGAGTAGGCAGTAGGCACATGCACACTTACACACAAGAAAATAGATTTATATAATCTGGCCATACAGAGGGAGTAGTTTTTGCTCTGCCATGAGATGATTTATCTTGCCTCCAAGTATGCAATTTTTTTTTTTCCTTATAGGTGCCTCCAAGCATGCAGGTAGAAATAGTTGATAACTTTCAACAATAGGATTAAGAAGGAAATCAGTGACCGTTTTGGATTATAAGTTGGAGGTAGAACGGTATTTGTTCAAGATATTGATGTTCCTATAGAGAGTTTCGATATTTTAATTTGGTGGAGGGTCAACTCCACCAAATATATAGTTCTTGCTCTAATAGAAAGAGATGTCTTTGGTCATTCCGATCATTACTGTAGCATTTGAGTAAGCATTTAGCACAAGAGGCATTGTTCTAAATCTGTTTTGGAGTTCTTTGACTCCTAAAGTTGTAGAGGCTCTTGTGTGTGCACAAAACTAGTTGAAGTCCACTCCTATATGCTTGAGTCAAAGTTATTTGGATACAATTGATAATATGGATAGCTATAAGTTAGACTCAAGTAATATATTTAAAGATTTGTTTTCTTAGTTTTGTTAAATATCTTGATTTTGTCATTTTGTGATAGTAATTTTTTATATTTTAACATCTTAATGTAGGATTAACCACTAGTTATACTATATGAAGATGATTGAGGTTTGAGATGCATTTGTAAAATTGTGTAACTGTTGTTTTTTTAATTTAATTATTTTTTTTTTTTGGTTTTTTTTTTTTATAAATTTATGTAGACTTATTTTATTTCTTCACTAATCTTATCCTTTTTTCTTCATGTATAGCTTGGAATGATACTTGGAGTTTGGTTGTTGGAAATTTGTAATGGGAACAGTTAAGTTGGTTGGCACAAAAAATTTGTTTTTATTGTTGTTAGGCTTCTTTTGTTGTTGAAATGAGAACTAAGAAAATATGGGTTGTTGTAGTTGGGAAGAAATAACTTAGTACGGGATTACTCAGTACGAAACCTTTTACAGTGGGCCAGCCGCGCGGCATCATCCTCTCGCCATCCATCGGTCTCCGACTCTCACTCTCTATGCTTTCTGTCGTCCTCTGATCACCACACATACAAATCCACCCTTATCCACCCTCCAAGGTTTTATGTCCATTAATGCCCTGTCTTCGGTTTTCCCTTCGTCATCTTTACGACACACCTACACTACAGATTCATCAGTCTGCATCTTTCTTGCACTTTGGGTTCGGACTGCTCATAAAAATCATGCACTGCTCCTATCTCTACTCTAGAGTTCTATAACAGAACCCTCGAAATGAAGGACGTGATCTTCAACCACTTTTACTTGCCACATTGACGCTAGAACATGTTTTCGACCCCTTCACTCAGATTCTTCCAGCATGTTTATTGGAGAAGGTTTAGGATTCTGTATGTCCACCCACATTCGTAACTTAGGGAAGGGAAATTAATTGGGAGTGCAATCTCTTGCCAAATCAACGACATTAATTCCTGTTCAGAGCGTTCAACTTTTCAACAATAAAATAATACGGCCAATATATTACAAAAGAAAGCACTTGAAGTCTTGAACATCTTCTCTCTAAAAACATAAACAGTCTGAGCTAAAAGTTCCTATAATAATACTAATAATAATGGACTCCCGATTCGAATTTTTTTCAAACAAATGATGTTTGCATACTTAATTGTGAGCTGCATAGATTTGAAATATGCCAAATTCACCTAACTATTTCCAATGAAAAGTTGGAGGAGAATATTATAATGAAATTAACAAACATTATATGTGCTTTGTGCATCACATATATGTTAGGCCATATATGTGATCTCTCAAGAATGTGATCTGCCCAGATGCTTTATTTTGTACAATCCAAACTTGCAATAAAGTTTACATTTTTTGCATACGGTATACAGGTACTAGAAAAGTTAAAAAGACGGGGAAAAAGGGAGGAATAATTGCTTGTCCTAAAAGCTCCTTGCCCAAAAGTTTCTCAATTCGAAACCCAAATTACCCGGTGTATATTTTCGTGAACGAGATAAGATGGACCCAAAATGTGTGGAGAGACTTCCACGTGGCGGACATAGAACTCATACGGAGAGGAGTGGATCACCCATAACAGAGGAACTGGTCCAAGTGTAGCCGGTAAAACGTACACCAAGCCAAGTTACCGGTTAGGGCCAGTTATAGTTACGAGGATCAAAGTTTAAAAGGCCTTGGGGGTTTAAGCTTTGAGAGGTTGGGTGGTTTTGTGGGGGGTTTTTTTTTTATGATCAGACAGAACCCAGTTTGATAGGTGTGAATTTTATTTTATTTTTCGTTCTGATGAAAAACTTTGATGAATCTGGCAGGTGTTCCTTCGTCAAGTTAGGACCCAGATCATACTTTTGTTTTTACATTTGTTTTTTGGTCTTAAAATTCCACCAATTTCATCGTTGTTTTGGGTCATCTCTCATTTTGTTTTCTGAAATTGTTGCAATACTTTCTTCTTCCATTTTAAAGGGAAGACTCGTGCTTTATAACCCCCCCCCCTCCTTTTCTCTCTCTCTCTCTCTCTCTGTGAGTAATATGAAAACGTTTAAAATGCTTGATTTCGTCAGAAGTTGTTCCCGTAAGGGTTTAGGGTATCCCAAAACCCGTTTTGGGAAAAAAATGACGTATCATTTTTTACTGCCATTATTTTTTTATGTGCTTGAAGGTTCTCCTAGGGTATTTACCGATGTGTTTTGGCTTTCTTTTTCTTTTTCCTAATATAATTGTTAATGCAGTTTCTGTTTGGATTTACAGAGACTAAGGTATATATGTCCTTGGCTCAGGTGGGCATAAATTGTCCTCGATGATTGGGTGAAGTGGGGTTGCTCAAATACCTATTTAAATGTAAGTCTTTTTGTCTGCTTCCAACGGACCGTGTAAGATATTAATTTTCTTTTGTTTATTATTCAATTGCTGGCATAAATTTTTTATTAGTCCTATTCTATGATGCAGCTATATCTCTGGTTATCTTTTTCAACTTTGCTTGGATCATCATCCTAAGATGGTGATGATTTGAGCGAATTTCATTTCTCTTTTTGTTTCAAGAGTAAAGCAGCATTTGGCTGCACAAATTTTTTATTGCAAATATTTATTTGCTTGGGACTTGGGCGATTTTTTAAATTCATTGGTGAATGAGGAATTTAAATGAAATTTGATTGAGAACTGGTCCAATATGTGCAAGATGATATTTGCATCTTGCATCGTTTCCAAGACTATTGGTAAATGTTATCGTGAACCTTTATAGTACATAGCATTTTTTTATCTTGCTCTTTTCTTCATGGATTAGGAGTCCAAATATTTGAGTTCAATTTGTTTCTGAATTAAAAAGTTTCTAGTGATTAGTGTTCTTTTTTAATGATTGGGATGCCTTTTTAAGTTTTTTTATTTTTGTTTTGGTTTTCTTGGCAGTCATGCCCTTACTGAAGTAGTGTGTCTTGAACCTTTTGTGTTGATGGGCTGTACTGCTCGTTGCGATTTTCAAAATATTGATGTATTTTGACATAGAAAATGCTTCTAGTACCAATTGCGTTCCCTAGTTAACATCATTGAAAAGTTCTTCTGGATGTTCTCATGTTACTATCGGCATTGTTTTTATATTCAGTGTCTGACAGGCCCTGATGGTGTCTTTTGTTCCACAGAGTCTCATTACGGCAGGCAAATTCAGAATGCTCTTTATTTTAACCTAATGAGGAGTTTGGAGTACAATTTCACTGGCTACCAGGTTCCTGTGATTCCTCGAGCTTCAAGATCAGCAAGGGTAAACAATTGCTTCCATTCCAAGTTGCCTATTGACCTATTTTTGCATGGAAATGGTCAGTTTCCTGATTTTATACACGTTTTTAATCCTTGGTTTTAGGGTAAGGGTCCAATCAGAAAGAAGTGTGGGGGCAATCAGATACGAGCATTTGAAATTTTAGCTAGTGTAGCGGGCAATTTATTGCAAGAGAGTGAAAGCTCTGTTCCAACCAATGCTACTTGTGTAAATGATTCACACCACATTCTGTATTCTAACTCTAAGAGAGAGAGGGGGGATGAAGGAGAATCTTTAAAGAAAGACCCTTGTCATCATGGAAATTGCAGGGATAAATCCTTTGCCCATGCTCCAGGTTTGCAAGAACACCATAAAAGCTACAGAGTGAATGGATTTTCCCGTGCTCAGGACAATCATATGCTTGAGATTGATTCTACATCAAATACTTATGGCCAGTCAGAGATGATATTCTTTGCTGAGAAATGGGCTACCGTGAGTAGCACAAGTAACTGTGGATGTTCCTCAAGCAGTATACTCAGTGATTCCCCTTGCTTTGGGGAACATTTTGAAGACAAAGTAGGATGCGTGTTTGAGGGGAAGTTAGGAGCTGAATCATATAGAAGTAAAGGTAAAAAAGATGGAATTCCATGTGTTATTGGCAGTTCAGAGGATCTGATCAAACTGGACATGGAACCTCATGCTGGGGTTGGTTCAGAAAGTGATGCAAAGGAATCTTTGTTGAGGGACTGCATAAGACATGGTCCTTTTCCAAAGCGTTGTGATAATTTGAAAGTAGTTAGTAGAGATGATGACGAAAACTCTGTTGAGTGTACTCAACCCAGCAACATATCAAAGTTCTCTAGGCCACCACCAGATATTGGAGAGAGGAGGATAAAGAAACTTTCTGCTTCTAGACAGTGGAGACAATCTCAAAATCTGAAGGGTAGTGGTTTATTTTAGAATTTGTAATTTGCTTAATGTTATAGCCTATGCACCGTTAGCATGAAATTTAGGTCTTATGATACAGTCCATTGAATTCCATGTTGTAGTAGGATTTTTTGATGTGAAGTTTATGAGGATGGGAACTCCATTTTTGTACATGTCATTTGAGTATAATAAACCAACTTTTTTGCTTATTTTTTATAGTTTAATGACTAATTAACAGTAGTGTTCAATTCTGGGATGACATGCCAGGTGGAAAAATGAAGCCAATGTATTGCAATGGGACATACTATCATATAGATGAAAGATCTCAGAATGTCTATCCTTTCAAGAAGAGGAAGTTCTATTGTCAAAGCCCACTATGCCCATCTGATGGCGGATTCCACCATGAAGACATAAGCTGTTTTCCCAAAAAGAGAAATTGTGACAACCGTTCTGCAGGTGCAACAATGCATGGATGCCTGCATTCCTTTTTAATCTTCATTTGTGTTTAGGCTTTTGGTATATAGATAGTTTTAACTGAATATCCATGGCTCTTATGTGCAGCAATTGGAGCATCATCCTCAGTAACAGGTCAAGTACATCCTGAGTCCAAGGGTTGTAATGGTAGGAAAGCTTGTCATGTAGTGAACTATAGGAACTGCTCCCACTTACGAGGTTCTTATGCATTTGTATTTGTTATTCAGTGAAGCTCAGCATCAAGTCTTTCAAGGTCCCAGAGCTCTTTATAGAGATTCCTGCAACTGCAACTGTTGGTTCATTGAAGGTATGCCATATTGCCCGATATCATTGAGAGTACTTAATATGCTTCAATATTTTTTTCCTTTTTTTTTTCAAAAGAGGCAAACAAAGGATATGGGCACAAATTCAGAAAGTGTCAAACTAAACCCGGAGTTTGAGGTGCTCATTTTTGGGGTGTGCTTGGGGCTTACACTTAATGGGGACAAATTTGGGAATCAGTACTTAATATTAATATTTGTGCATTCTTTCTCACTTCATTTTATTTGTCTTCTACATCTCATGTCAGGTCTTTTTTGTCTTGGGGGAAAAAGTAGATCTTGTCTTTTTTTTTTGTATTAGAATTTGTTGTCAGCATGAGAGGATTAGTGCCTTCGTACCTGTCGATAGACAATGCATTTTTTTTTTTAAAACTTCTTGTGGGAAATAAACTGGCTATGGATGTTTCATTGAGCTCTGGTTGTTCACGTATTAACAGCATTGCATAACAGGATGAACATTAGCATCATCTAACAACAATAATGAGCGTCCTATAGTTGAATGGCTGCTTCTTTGGTTTGGTTTAGTTAATATTGCTTGGGGCATCGCCTGTAACACTTGGGATGGAGGCAAAAAAATCCATTTCCGCGATATGTTTCCATTTGATTGTTTTTTAATCTGATTTTTATTTATTTCATTAGAGGACAGTTATGGAGGCAATGACTGCTGTACTTGGAAATGGACTGCATGTTGGAATCCTGCTTCAGGGAAAGATGGTCAGAGACGACAACAAAACCCTACTTCAGACTGGGATCTCTCAAGATCAGAAGTGTCAGAACTTGGGCTTTATATTGGAGCCCAGACACGCCCAAATCACACCACCTGCGTGTACTGAAGATCCTTCTTTGTTATCTGGTGGCACGTCTCATGGGATTTCCAGGTAGCAACATCGGATGGCTCAACTTTATGAATAACACTATCTTTTGTTGCCCTTTTGCCTCTGGTTTTTTTTTTATTTTTTTGGCATCTTTTAAGTTTGTGAATTAGAGAGTTTATATTGTCAATTTATAATTGCCTCCCCAGATCTGGAACATCTTATGTCTCCCCAGATCCTCTGTTGAATTTGAGCAGTTGTGTTGAAAGCAACCTCAACGTAGTTCCCTCCCTTGCTGATATTTTAACTGGCAATAACTTGCCAGAGACCCAGGCCTTAGTTGCAGTTCCATCAAGCAGCACAGAGGCATTGGCTGTGGTTCCCTTTCATAGGAAATCACATTCTGAATATGTACAGCGCCGAATCAGGAGACCTTTCTCTGTTTCAGAAGTAGAAGCATTGGTTCAGGCAGTTGAGAAACTTGGAACTGGAAGGTTTGTTCATGGTTACCCTTGTTGCTTTGGTTCAGAATGTGAATTGCATCTTATTGAGTTAAGCACTTCACTTGGGTTGCAGGTGGCGTGATGTTAAATTGCGAGCTTTTGATAGTGCAAATCATCGGACTTATGTGGATTTGAAGGTGAGTGATTATCTGAGTTTGCAGACTTAGGTGAGCAGTTCATTTGAAAGTTCCGCCACATCCCAGTGTGTTTTTTTGTTTTGTTTTGTTAATATTGTAGTGGTAAAATGCCCTTTAGGGAGTGTGACTGTGTTTAACCATTTGATGATGCAATCCTCGCATGTCACCCTCCTCCATCCCTCTTGTCTTCATTCTACCATTTTATATGCGGGTTTCTTGTACTTTCAGATCCATTATTTTCCTGTTTATTATTTGTAATATTGTAGCACTTTCTAGATGAGATGCCAGGATATTGCCACTTTTGGGGTTAGTTTTTTGCCATAACGTATCTAATTTTTGCCAAATTTTCTGCTATGGGAGTTGAAACTTAGTTTTGTTGTGCAGTTGTTGAGCTACCTACAAGACTTTGATTACATCATTCTATGCTATTGTAAATTTACTGCATATTGTTGTGCCAATGATATGTTGGTATAACGATGCAGGATAAATGGAAGACATTAGTGCACACAGCAAGAATCTCCCCTCAGCAGAGGAGGGGAGAGCCTGTTCCGCAAGAACTTTTAGACAGGGTGCTAGCTACACATGCCTACTGGTCACAGCATCAGACTAGGCAAGGCAACAGCTCAAAACAGCTTTCTGAGGGCTTGGCTTCTTGAGAAATACAAATTAAGGAGCGTGTAGAGAAGAAAGGGTAAGAGTTAGATCTCTTTGTTATTTGTTCATTCTCCATACGAAGGGATTGGTCCTCTGTACATGATTTGTTGAAGAAGTGCCGACATGCCTAAGAGAAATGACAAAGTAGAGTGTTAATCTCTGGGATGTAAAAAGTTCATGATGTCTTGCTGCAAGCAATTGTGTTGTAGATTCTCAAGTGTTGTCGTTCTCTATTGTATATAAAATTGTTGATCACCAGGAATATTATGCTATTTTAAGTCCATGTCCATGTGAAAGGAGCTGTATTTTTACCTTTTAGCGTGTATGTTGATGGATACCTAAGAAACACAACAAAATTGAGAAAGTTAAAAACTCAAAACTCCTGTAAACCGAAACAAAGTCCACTCTTTACTCTTTAGTCTGTATTCAAAACCATGACTCCACCGCCCACGGTTTCCTCATTGCAGGGAAAAATAGCCTACAGATTAACACAAGGACTCATAATCAAACGACTCCTAGGATTCCTAGCTAGTCTCTGCAATCACGTGTATTAATAGTGAGATCATGTATATGAAAAAATTATTTTTTTAATAATAAATCTTACTTTCTCTTAAAAATAAAATAAAATAAAATGTACTAGATTTTTATATCTTATGACCGTATCTAATATTATACCGACTTGGTCGAAGACCAAGGCATGCTTGTTGAATTTGTATGTTTGTTCATATATTAAGTTCCAATAAAATTCTTAATTTATCTTGCCACCCAAAATTTGCAAGATTCAAACTATTATTATTAAATTAAAAAGGTCGAAGTTTTATAATATAATTGTGTACCATTTTTATGAAATGATCTTTTGCAACCATAGTATTTGATTACATTTTATCGTATTTTAAAAAATAATAAGTATCAATGCTACAAAATCTTGAAATTTAATTTGGAAATAAAAAGGCATTATATAAATAAATAAATAAATATATTAGAGTATCGTATTAATTGTAAAGGGAATCATCACTTTTTTTAATTAGCATAAGTAGATCCAAACTCAACATCAACCATACTTGAAAATAAGGATTTGGTTTTCGATTTTTAATTGAAAATAATTATTTAACTTTTGATTGATTCGGATTGAATTGGCTAATTGTCGGAATCAAATTAATTTGTTTTATTTATTTATTTATTTATTTATCTATTATAAATATGGTTTGCATATAGAAGATAGGTAGACAATTTACATACAACAACCTCATATTTATAATTATAATACTATAAACTTGAACAAACTAATATTAATTAATAAAAAATTTCAACCCACGAAGGACGTTGGGATGTTGGGATGCAATTTAACGTGCGAGTGGGATTTGGGAAGCATCGCTGTCTCGTTTCCAAGTGCGATGATGATGTGTCAATATCTTGTTTGTTCATGGCAAACGAGCGATTGGTTGAGATTCGCCTGATTCTCAAGACTATGCAATTTCTAAGAATAATGATATAATTTTTTTATGTCTGTTTATTTATTTATTTAATAATAAATTAATATAATCATGTCATCTCATTAAAGATCATTTTATTTATATATAATTATTATTATTTTCACTCTTTTTTAAAAAAAAAACGAAATTTCATTTTCATTCTATATATATATATATATTTTTTAAAAAATTTAAAAATAAAAGACGAGAGTGCTACTTTTTAAAAATAATAAAATCTTTCCAACTTTTCAATATTTCGCACTGCGTATTTGAAAGTGAAGCGACTGTTTGTCAGGCTATAGGTCGTCGCCAAGACTAAAATAAGACAAAATCGTCGTTTCGACATGGAAACGCGTTGTTCAGGGAATGGCTTGTGGCCCTGGCTGTAGAGCTAAGACTCCACAGTGCCATCATCTAGAGAAGGACAAGACTCACAATCAGGTTTTGAGATTTTGAAGGGCTATAGCCGGTAAGTCTATATACTGGACAACAAGTCAACGGCTGTGATCGATCCACTTACCTCGGACATAGCTCACTTTTACATTCAGAAACTAACAACACACAATTCATAGGACCTCCTGCACTCGTTTACAGTTACAGTTGCTCCACTGCTCTCTCTCTCTCTCTCTCTCTCTCATCTAGGGTTTCTCTGAGGTACGCTTTACTCTTCTATGCTTCACTGTAAGGGAAGTCTAACGCGCCACTTCTCATCTTTTAGGTTTTAGAAACTGTTCCATTCTCGTATTAAATTTTCTACAATGCTTTCAAGCTTAAGAAAGAATGGCGATTTCTTATTGGATTTTGATGTATATTCTCTTCTTAATTCTGCAACTTCCATGGTTTGTTTTTGAAATCCGAAAACTTAGAGTTTGTTGATTTGCTTTTGGAGGTGTTAATGTTTGTTTTAATAGCTTTCTAGGATTGAAGGAAGCGTCTTTGTTTGGTTGGGGGATCAAAGCAAGCAGAGGTCATTTGGAACAGAAACCTCGGGTTTGGTTTTGAAAATCAAATTTATTGAGCTTTCCATTTCGATTCTTGAGGCAGAGTTCTGATTGAGGCTCTGGAAAATAGATGACTTCTGATTGAGCTTGTGTAAAATAGATGATAATGGATTCGCGTGCTAGGGGGTTTTCGGGTTCCACTCATGGAATGGGATTGGTAAATCAATCTTCTTCGGTTCATTCTAATCAAAACCTTATTTCTGGACCCAGATTGGAAAATCCCTTTCTAGATCACAAGCCCAGGGGGTTTCATTACCTTCAACCAGATCAGGCACCGAGTTATATAGCCCCGAGCTTGGATGAGGCCCAGGGGGAGGATTCCCCTGAGGATTGTGACTTTTCCGATGCTGTTTTGGGATACATAAGTCAGATACTAATGGAAGAAGGCGTGGAGGACAAGACTTGCATGCTTCAGGATTCTTTGGAACTTCAAGCTGCTGAGAAACCCTTCTATGAGTTGCTTGGGAAAAAATACCCCCCTTCCCCACTTCATAGAACAAATGATACCAATGGAAATAGTGAGAGCCCAGATGATGATTGCGATGTATATCATGGTAATTATGCCAGCAGTACTAATAGTAGTAGCTGTTTTGGTGATAATTCCTTGATTCAAAATCACGGAGAATATACCTCCCAATTACAGAATTCGTATAGAAATTCAAATGTTATGATCAGTAGTGTGGATGGATTTGTAGATTTTCCCAGTAGTACTCTTCAGGTGCTTGATTCAAATAGTGAGAATCATTCTGTTTGGCAATTCAGGAAAGGGGTTGAAGAGGCTAGTAAGTTTCTTCCCCCCAAAAGTGAGTTTTTTTTAAACTTGGAGGCAAATGAGTTGTTATTACAGAAGCCCAGGGCAGTGAGTAGCAAGGAGGAGGTCAAGGTGGAGATGAAGGAGGAGGGGGAGTACTCACCAACTGGGTCAAGAGGAAAGAAGCATCCTCATGGAGGGGGGGACAATAATACAGAAGATGAGAGGAGTAGTAAGCTAGCTGCTGTGTATATTGAATCAACTCTACGGTCTAAGATGTTTGATATGGTGTTGTTGTGTAGTGTTGGGGAAGGTAAGGCCAAGTTGACAGCCCTTCAGGAGACATTGCAGAACGGGAAAAGCAAAACTGTACAGCAAACTGGAATAAGAAAAACTGTGCCTCGGAACAGGCAATCGAAAGCGTCTAATGGTGGAAGGAGATGTGGTAAGAAACAAAGAGGCAACAAGGACGTGGTGGATTTGAGAACACTCCTTATTCATTGTTCCCAAGCTGTTGCAGCTGATGACCAGAGGAGTGCAAATGAATTACTAAAGCAGATCAGGCAGCACTCTTCTCCTTTTGGGGATGGGAATCAAAGATTGGCCCATATCTTTGCTGATGGCCTTGAGGCACGATTGGCTGGCACTGGTAGCCAGATATATAAAGGTCTAGTTAATAAAAGAACATCTGCTGCTGACGTCTTGAATGCTTACCATCTATACCTTGCCGCATGCCCGTTTAGGAAGATTTCCAATTTTATATCAAACAAGACGATAAGGAATGAAGCCGTGGATGCAACAAGTCTCCATGTCATAGACTTTGGTATCCTTTATGGTTTCCAATGGCCCACCCTTATTCAGCGGCTCTCATGGAGACCTGGTGGGCCCCCAAAGCTTCGGATTACTGGAATAGATTTTCCCCAACCTGGATTTCGGCCAGCAGAGCGAGTTGAGGAAACTGGACGTCGCTTGGCAACTTATGCTGAGAGTTTCAATGTGCCATTTGAGTATCATGCCATAGCAAAGAAATGGGAAACCATTCGAATCGAGGAACTTAAAATTAACAAGGATGAGTTCATTGTTGTAAACTGCTTGTATCGAGGTAAGAACTTGCATGATGAATCTGTGTCAGTTGACAGTTCAAGAGATATCTTCCTGAATTTGGTGAGGAAGATTAATCCAGATCTTTTCGTCCATGGGGTTGTTAATGGTGCATTCAATGCCCCCTTTTTTGTTACCCGGTTTCGAGAGGCATTGTTTCACTATTCTGCACTGTTTGATATGCTCGAAACTGTTGTACCTCATGAGGATCGCGAAAGGATGCTGCTTGAGAAAGAGATCTTTGGTAGGGAGGCTTTGAATGTCATAGCATGTGAAGGCTGGGAGAGAGTGGAGAGGCCCGAGACATACAAGCAATGGCACGTCCGGAACCTAAGGGCTGGGTTTGCCCAGCTGCCTTTTGACCGGGAGCTTGTGAAGACGGCAATGGCTAAGGTGAGGTCCAGCTACCACAAGGATTTCGTCATTGATGAAGATAGTCGGTGGTTGTTGCAAGGATGGAAGGGGCGAACGACCTTTGCCCTTTCTTGTTGGAAACCCGCTTAGTGAACTTGACAGCACACTTACTAATTGGCCTTCCTCTCATCTCCTTGGCATTTGAAAATTGAAACCGGTGATTGAGTTCCCAAGGCAATACTGGTACTTGATTCTTTTTTGTTTTAGCAAAACGTTTTTTTGCAGTTGCTGTCATCTGTGATTTATCTGCTTACTTTATAATTGAGTAATTGGTAACCTGGCAGTTAAATGTGGTCTGACTGGAGAGAAAGTTGTTGGGTAAAGCAGGGGTATGCAGTCACTTGTAGAAAGACTTGCAGATTTAAGTTATAGCCCTTTGTCACCATAAATGCTGTATTTTAACTACGCTTTCTGAGTCTGTCCAATCGGTTATTGAATGTTGTCTAATGCACATAGTCAACTTCACATTAACATGTAAGGGATGAAACTCATGCAACAGGGTTATTAATGAAATAATAGTTTATTTTCCCCTGGGGAGAGGGGGCTCTTGTTCGCTGCTGATATTGTTAAGAACCCTCTCTTCCCTTCTTTCTGTCATGAGCAAAACTGTTAGCTGTTTGCTGAATTGGATTACTATTTTATGCAATTATAAGCTCCTCGCATCTTTTCATGCGGAATGTGATGGAGCTCTGTCTTTCTGCATGGGCCATTGTGTTGAACATTTTTCCTCGTGCTTCATACCAACATGTTCGTCAAACAATCTGTAGTGGGATGCAAATGGAATTACCAAGAAGTACGTTCCTACACCTCTATATGGACATCTTTGCTTCAGTTTATACTTGCGTTGATTCTTCTTGTCTCGCGCAAATTGCGGTCTCTGTCACCAAGAAGTACGAGGGGACCCCTTATTTTTGTCTTCTTGTCCAAAATATTCAAGGTCTCGTATGGGGCCTTCTGTAATCTTTGATGGATATTAATATGTTAATGCGAAAACCATACATTTTTATTTTCTTTCCTTTCCTTTCCTTCTTGGAAACCAATATTTGTTTTAAACAAAAAAAGTTGGATTGGGAGATGGGAAATTTATCTCCAGACATTCCTCGTACGAGGTTGACTAATATCATCGGTCTTTAAGTTGTAAAGTTTGTGAGAACAAGCATTTTGAGTTAAAGCTTTCGAGTCTTCATTGGCTGGGAGGTTTATGTTTTTTTTTTTTTGGCAGTGGCTTTGCTATTTATCATCTTTATACACCACATTTATTTTTATTTTTTATCTTTTAAACCTTTTTTTTTAGTTTTATTCTTTCTAAATTAATTGATTTTTTCTCTTTATCATCCATACACCACATATTTGGTAAGAGAGAAAAAAAAAATTATATGTGGTGTGACGATAATGGGTAGAATTTTTCTTTAAATTTTAGTCATTGCTCAAAGGGGAAAGATTAAAATACTTATTTGACTCTGAAGTAAGCTTAGCAAGCGATGTCTTCATCTATATTTCTAAATAAAGAATCATTATGGTGCAAGAAAGTGGGTTAATTTTAATCATTACACAAAGGCAAAGATAAGACACTTTTTTGACCATAAAATGAGGCCCCCGGGGGGGAAGATTGCAACTATCATAGGTTCTCTTTAGCGTAGTAAAATTCTTTTTGGGCTGCAATCTTTCTCCCACCGAATTTCAGATTTGAATTTCTAATACATCAGGATTTGGGTGACTAAAAAAAATGATTTGATACTAAGGAGCAAAGGAAATGAATCATACTCAATCTCAATTATATATATTCCAAGGGCAAAGCACATTGTGTTTGTCGCTTATTAAAAAAAAAGACACATTGTGTTTGTCTCTATATATATATAGGTATCTTCTGCAGTGGACCTCCATGATTACTCCAACTTAGTGCTAAATCATAGCCAACTAGCTGCAAAGATTTCAACTTCTGAATCATACTGATTAGCAGATGAGCATATACGGTATAATAAACAGCATTAGTGACAAAGACGTCTGAGGGAGGCAGGCAAATTAACAAGAGCAGGCTTAAAAGATGAAAGTCGTGTTCAGCTGGGCAAGTCTTTTTCTTTTCGGTCTTGTGACAAAACTATTTCAACAGGGCAAGTTTCGATTGACTCCTCGCTCTATTTGCGACAGCATTTCCTCAAACTTAAAATGAAGTTCCTGTGCAAAACCTACAGAGAGTCATCCCTTTTCTTTCAGAATTAGATTGTCTTACCATCATGTATATCCCACCCTGTTTGCGTTTTCGTCTTTGTAATGGCGTATATAGCCATGGAAATTGAGAAAACAGAGCATAACCCACTTCTGCTAGATTCATCCCTTGGCTTTCAGAATTGTACTGTTTCAGTTTTTCCATCATGTATATCCCACCCTGTATACATTTTCGTCTTTGTGATGCATAGATATAGCCATGGGAATTGAGAAAAAAGAGCATAATCCACTTCTACTAGTACTGCATTTAGTTGTTCTGTCCCTGTTTTTACTTTATTTTGCACCCAAACTCCACAGAGATGCGAAACCCAATTCATTAGTTAGCTTAAGAAAGAAGCAAACCATTCAAAATGGTCTTTTTTAATTGGGGGGGATTGACCCATAACCACTTCATTAATTATCATTTAATAGCTGTTAAAGCAGCCGACACCCAACTTCAGTTTCTACACTTTCTATGAAACACTTTTTCAGTCTTTTATTTATTCTGCTCCTCACTCCTCCGACCGGTTCCACCTATCGAGAATAGAAAGCGCATGGTTTCTGTAGCCATAGTCCACTAACCTCGGATGGAGATTTTCCTTGCTTTCAAAGGCACATTAACTAGGAAACAAACGTAGGACGTCCTTGTCTCTGTCAGTTGCTCTCTCTCTCTCTCTCCCCGTGGCTAGGGTTTGTCCGAGGTACGGAATACTCTACTTTTCATTTTCTAGTTTTTTGCATTCAAGCTTTAAGAAAGAGTGAAAATTTTTTCGTATTTTTGATTCATATTCTCTGCTAAATTCTGCGACTTGCGAGGTTTGTTTGTGAAACCCGAAAAAGTTAGGACTTGTTGGTTTGCTCTTGGAGGTGTTCATGTAAGGAAGCCTGCTTCTTCTTTTTTTTTTTTTTAAGGTGGGGGCCAAAAGCAAGAGGAAGTCATTTGGAAAAGAAACTTGGTGTTTAATTTTGAAAATTCAATTCATTGAGGTTAGTATTTGGGTTCTTGAAGCAGAGTTCTGATGGAGTTCTTGGAAAAGAGATGACTTCTGATTGAGGTTTTACAAAGGAGGCGACAATGGATCCACATCCTTGGGGGTTTTCGGGTTCCACTGATGCAATCCAATTGGGCAATCAATCTTTTTCGGTTCTTTCTAATCAAAACCCTGTTTCTGGACCAAGATTCGGAAACTCCTTTTTTGATCACGAGTATAGGGGGTTTCATTTCCATCAACCGGATGAGGTACCGAGTCATATGATCTCGTCCTCAGCTGGGGCCCAGGGTGAGGATTCCTCGGAGGACTGTGACTTTTCCGATACTGTTTTGGGGTTCATAAGTCAGATACTCATGGAAGAGGGCGTGGAGGATAAGTCTTGCATGCTTCAGGATTCTCTGGAACTTCAAGCTGCCGAGAAATCCTTCTATGAGTTGCTTGGGAAAAAATACCCCCCTTCCCCGATACATAGAGCAAATCACATCAATGAAAATGTTGAGAGCACAGATGATAATCACTACGTCCATCACAGTAATTACGCCAGTAGTACTAATAGTAGTAGCTGTTTTGGTGATAATTCCCCGATTCAAAATCACGGAGAATATAACTCCCACTTACAAAGTCTTCCCCTTGATATTATTTCTCAGCCCTCGAATATCTATTTAAATAGTGAGATGAGTAGTGTGGATGGCTTGGTGGGTTTTCCAAGTGGTACTTTTCAGGTGCCTGATTCAAATAGCAAGAACCAATCTGTTTGGCAATTCAGGAAGGGGGTTGAAGAGGCTAGTAAGTTTCTTCCGCCCAGAAGTAAGTTGTTTGTTAACTTGGAGGCAGATGGGTTGTTATTTCAGAAGCCCGAGACAGCAAGGGGCGAGATGGAGTTTAAGATGGAGATGGAGGATGAGGGCGAGGACTCACCTACTGGCTCAAGGGGAAAGAAGCATCCTCATGGAGGGGAGGATAGAGATACAGAAGATGAGAGGCGTAGTAAGCAAGCCACTGTGTATATCGAATCAACTCTACGGTCTAAGTTGTTTGATATGGTGTTGCTCTGTAGCGCAGGTGAAGGTAAGGCCCACTTGATAGCCCTTCAGGAGACATTGCAGAACGGCAAAAGCAAAAATGTACAGCAGAATGGAATAAGCAAAACTGTGCCTCGGAATGGGAAATCAAAAGGATCTAATGGTGGAAGGGGACGCGGTAAGAAACAAAGTAGAAACAAGGAGGTGGTGGATTTGAGAACTCTCCTTATTCATTGTTCCCAAGCTGTTGCAGCTGATGATAAGAGGAGTGCAAATGAATTGCTAAAGCAGATCAGGCAGCACTCTACTCCTTTTGGGGATGGAAATCAGAGATTGGCCCATATCTTTGTTGATGGCCTTGAGGCACGCTTGGCTGGAACTGGCAGCCAGATATATAAAGGTCTAGTTAATAAAAGAACATCTGCTGCTGACGTCTTGAAAGCTTACCATCTTTACCTTGCTGCATGCCCATTTAGGAAGATATCTAATTTTATATCAAATAAGACGATAAAGACTGAAGCCATGGAGGCAACAAGTCTCCATGTCATAGACTTTGGTATCCTTTATGGTTTCCAATGGCCCACCCTTATTCAGCGGCTCTCATGGAGGCCTGGTGGGCCCCCAAAGCTTCGGATTACTGGAATAGATTTTCCCCAACCTGGATTTCGGCCAGCAGAGCGAGTTGAGGAAACCGGACGTCGCTTAGCAACTTATGCTGAGAGTTTCAATGTGCCATTTGAGTACCATGCCATAGCAAAGAAATGGGAGACCATTCAACTCGAGGAACTTAGAATTAATAAGAATGAGGTCCTTGTTGTAAACTGCTTGTATCGGGGTAGGAACTTGCGTGATGAATCCCTGTCAGTTGAATGTTCAAGAGATGCCTTCCTCAATTTGGTGAGGAAGATTAATCCAGTTATTTTCGTCCATGGGGTTGTTAATGGTGCCTTCAATGCCCCTTTCTTCGTAACCCGGCTCCGAGAGGCATTGTTTCACTATTCTGCGTTGTTTGATATGCTTGAAACTATAGTACCTCGAGAGGATCGAGAAAGAATGTTGATTGAGAAAGAGATCTTTGGTTGGGAGGCTTTGAATGTTATAGCTTGTGAAGGCTGGGAGAGAGTGGAGAGGCCCGAAACATACAAGCAATGGCAAGTCCGAAACCTAAGAGCTGGTCTTGCCCAGCTACCTTTCGACCGGGAGATTGTGAAGGCAGCAATGGCTAAGGTGAGGTCCAGCTACCACAAGGATTTTGTCATTGATGAAGATAGCCGGTGGCTGTTGCAAGGATGGAAGGGGCGAACCATCTTTGCCCTTTCTTTTTGGAAACCGGCCTAAAGAGCTTGGCAGGCACACTTATTGGGTAAAGTAGTGGTATGTAGTTATCATGTAGAGGACTTGAATATTCAAGTTATAGCCCTTCCTCACCACAAATGTTGTATTCTAATTACTCTTTCTTAGTCAGTCCATTAGGTTTTTGAATTTTGCCTAATGCACAGAGTCAGTCAACTTAATATTAACATGTAAAAGAGGAAACTCATGCAACAGCCTAGGGTTATACACGAATTATAGTATCTTTCCCCACATGGAGGGAGCTCTGGTTTGCTGCTGATGTTGTTAGGGCCTCTCTTGCCCCCTCTTTCTTTAATGAGAAACTTTGTTAGCTGTTTGCTGAATTGGAATACTTTTATGCAATTATATGCTCCTCTCGTCTTATTTAGAGGAATGGGATTGACCTTTGTCTTTCTTCATAGGCCATTGTGCTCTACATTTTACTCATGCTTCGTATCATTGCAATATGCTTTCTTATCGTCTGCTCCATTTGGAACATTCTTCGATATTGGTGTTTCTCACAGGATTATGGTTCTTAATTTGTTCAATCTAAACGTTCCGTAGTTGGAGACACATTTATATAGTACTCACTAATCATGAACTTCACTTTCAAAATCGAGTGAACAGAACATATCCTTGACAGTAGTCTGATTGAATATTGTGGCTTTCAAAGTGTCTGGACTTTCTCAACTAGACAATGCACTCCTAAATCTAACAACATTAAAAGCTAAAGTTGAACAACTTCTTCATACAGACCTATAGATAATTAGTTGTACGGCCAAGCCATCTCAGAACATTAATCTAGAACAATGTTAACGGTCCAAAAATGATCAAAACATGAGTGTTCGTTATAGATCGGTTCTTTCTCAAGTTCCCCAACTGAATTTCAAAGATGGTAATGGAACACGGCTAAAGAACACAACTAAAGAAAAATAAGCAATCAGTATAGAAAATTTGTCCCATAAAACGAATGACACCATTTTAGGAAGCTAATTGCATCATTGCATCTCACTAGGATATACCAATAAGCGACAAGAACGTTAATTGAAAAATCATTCTTATTTCTATGCACAGACAGAAGATGTTAGAAAATAACAAATGCCCACATCAGTTTGTAAGTGCGCAGTTCGTACGCACATCAATCTATTGTGCAACTGTAGAAAAAAAAATGCTGGTAATGATAAAGTTGAAACCTTATCCTCAAAGAAACCAAGTACTTTTGAATTAGCGGCAAGCAGATAAACCAAGATGCCTCATTCTTCAGGTAGACTTCTCTCGTCAAACCACCTAGGAGGATCAAATCCAGACCCACCTGATAAAGTGACAGAAAATTTATATTACAACAAATATATATATCAATGTATATATATTAAAGAACATAGAAATATATGTTAGGATTGATTACCAAGGGGATTGCAACGACATAGTCGCCAAGCAGTCAAGACAGTGCCCTTAACGACTCCGTACTTTTTGTAAGCTTCCATGGAGTACTCACTACAAGTTGGAACATAACGACAACTTTTCGGCAACAACGGCGAGATTTCCCCTGCTTAATCAATACAAAGTTTTTAGCTTGAAAATATATAAAATAACAACAGATGAACAATACACAGTTTAGAAATTAAGTGATATAAGTTTAAAAAAAAAAAAAAAAAGTACCAACTTTTGTAAAATTTGAGCATAGAAAGAGCAGCTTTAACCCCTAAATCGTTTACTTCGTGGTGTGCAACTTCTTCTTGCGCATCTTCTTCTGGGTTCGAGTCTTCTTTGTTCGATATATTGATAAGGAATGGGTGTCGGTGACCTGGGATACTGATGGGAGCGAAATAAATGGAATTGCGTTTACGAAAAGGACCAGAACGATAATTAAGAGATGAGAGAGGGAGGAGGGGGAAGGGTTTATGGGTGTTAAGGGAGAGAACAACTGCCATGTCAGGCGTCGTTGACTCGTTATTGCAAGAGCGAGCAAACAATCTTCCAATCCCCACACCAATTTTCGTCCACGCGAGAGATCCCAAAGCCACGCCCACCCCTTTTTATTTGTAGTTTTTCTTTTTTAAATTATTAGATTATTTATAATTCAATCGATTTCTCTTATATATATTTTGGATTATCTAATGGGTGGGCTACTCGGCTCATGATTTTGTTACTCAAAGTTATTATTAATGTAATTATATTTTCTTAAAATATGTTTTTAATATCTTTAAACATTACAAAAATATACAAATTTACTAATAATTATTTTTTTAATCACTAAAAAAAAGACGACGATCAAATTTATAGAACAAAATCATGAGACTAAATAGAATTATCCTTATCTAATTGTCATTCTTTACATCATATAGGCTGTATAATATATAAAAATCTTGGATGATAATTTTAAAATAAAATAATAATTCCAAGATGTAAATTTGGAAACCGATAACTCATAATTCAGGGAAATCTAAATATTGTTATAATTTGTCTTCCAGAAATATAAGCCTGAGATAAATTTTTTTTTTTTTTTTTATGTAAAATGATATCCATTATTTTTTAAATGATCGTTCTTTCATCCTTTTTTATGTTAATGCAAATGAATAATAAATAAATTAATAAGACAATAAAAAAAATGATTAAACAGATGATAAATAATATATAATGGGGAAATTCATAAAATCTATGGCGTTCACTGCATGATCACTGTTTTACAAGCAGGAATATGGAGTAGTGGTCATGTAATATAACGCTAAGTATGACCACATATAAATTTGGGATCATTAACAGTCTTGAATTAGAAAGTTTTGCAATGCTTTAGGAATCTCAGCAGATAGAGCTTATAAAGTTGAACAATATTTTGAAGAAAATAATCCCCTCCCCCCAAGAGCTAGACCAATTTTAATGGCCGTTAACAGTTCAGAAACGGGCAGTGATATGGGAAAAGAGCGCCTTATAATCCTTCGTGGGCGTACCAACTCCCTCCGGCTTTGAGGCCAAGTCGAACGCCTTGAATTTGGCCTCCTCAAACTTTAGTGCCTGTTGAAATGAAAGAGTCCGCGCTTAGTAAAGGCAATACCCCCAAACAAATGTTCAAATGCTGCTTTGCAGCTAACTCCCTACAAAAAATCCAATAAAACCACACTTGCAGCATAACTTTAAATACCACCTGAATGCATACTTCCGCTACGTCTTCCCTGGAAATGGTTTTTGTTTCCGTCTGAAGAAGCTCATCATCCTTTCCAACAAGAAGTTCTCGGATGCCTCCTTCTCTATCTTGCAGGCCTCCGGCTCTAACTCAACCAGCAAGGCGGTGAATGTCAATGGGCAATTGACCATAGTATTATTAACATAGGTGATAGAATTCTGAATTGAATTACTAAAACACGGAACAGTATCTGGTTCATTCAATTAAAAGTTTGAAGATAAATCTAACCCTTAGGAAACCATTCTAAAGTTAATAAAATATTCAATTAACTTCAAAGATTTGTACTTAGACAAAACTTGCAGCCAAAAAGGCGCTACTGAGACAGAGATCATGGGCATTCGGTACAAAGCCACTCATCTTTGAGGCATGGAGTCCTTATATTGACATTTGTTACAGATTGCCAGTGCTATATCCTTAAAACAGATAGTGGAATGCACTCAGTTTAGATTGAGAAACACTCTCGACTCATCCCATCTCATCTTATTTCATCATTACAATTTTAACGAATTCCCATATAAAATACAATAAACAATTCAACTTTTCAAATCCTAAAACAATAATAATATTAAAAAATAATACTCAATAATATTTTATTCAACTTTTAATTTTCCTCTGAACTCATCTCATCTTAACTCACTATCCAAACCTAACCTAAGAGAGAGAGATTCTCAGTCACAAGACAAAGGGTAGAAATTGATGTAGGCATATAACTTCCTGATATTGAGGTAATCAAATGCAGAAATGGTTATTGAATGGAGTCTACCCTAGTTTTCTAATATATTTTATTTTTTATTTTTAAAAAAGGACACCATGATGTTGGTTGTCCCCATGTTGGACCGAAACGGACCCCTAAGGGAATAAAACACGATTTAGACTAAAGATAATTGATCCCACTAAGAAATTCATATCTTCATTCATCATCCAAGCATCATCTAGGTGAACAGGTAAAAAACATTGTTCAGTGTGAGAAATTAAATAGGCATGGAAATGGGTCTACCTTATAATTGTATAGGGAATACCAGAGTCAGCCAAATATTGCTCAGCCTTCCTCTTCCATATCTGTGATATATATAGGACATAAGATACAATACCCAAGAGAGAACCACAGGCAAACAAGTAATTTAATATTAATTTTAAAAAGGGATTACGAACCAAGATATTGCCGTTACCCAAGCGGTTCAATGGATGATTCGGGTTTGTTCCCCCCATGGATCCAACCAACACAATATGCTTCACTCCAGCAGCCTTAGCTGTCACATGGATCATATAATTCAGAGAAACAAAAAGGGCAGCAAACACAATTTATCTAAAGTGGACAGGAGGAAAGCAAATGCTCACCAGCATCTATTTGATTTTTCTGCCCAATCCAATCAACCTAATAAGCAAAGATATTGGGTCAACATTAAGCTATAAATTAACAGTTACCAAAAAAAGAAAAAAGAGAAAACTTTAAGCTGATACGAATGTTGAAGAACATAACGCCGTCCATATATCAGCAAGTACCTACCTGTTCAGGATAAGCTCCGTCGTCGAAATAGAACTCAGGCCGTTCCCCCTTGGTTGGATCAAACCCAGGTTTCATCTTGGGCACACCGCTCGTGAGAATTACGAGAGTCTCAATACCTTGGATTGCAGGAACTATGGTGCTGGTATCCCTTATATCCCCAACAAAAACATCATCCGCTCCACCAATGTTCCCCTTGCTCACTTCGGTTCGAACGAGACCTCTTGCAACAAACTGATCTGACCTCTCCTTTAATTTCCTATAAACTATCTGGCCTGCCGAAGCCAACCCATAAAGACCCACGTAAATACGAAACTCGTCCTTAAGTAAAGCAGAGAAGAAACGAACTAAATAGGGAATTAAAGAGAAGGAGGGGCACCTGTTCTGCCACCAGCTCCGGTGACAAGGACCGTGCTCCGAGCCAACTCCGCCATTGCTGATGATACTACTCCAATTCGTCGAGATCCCTTTGTTTCTGAAGAAATGGGTACCAAGAAAGAAGCAGTGAAATAAAGAGGGGGAAGCGGGGGTCGAAGTTTCTGGAACCCTTATCGACAGTGAGCCGTGTTTATGACATTGAACGAATTCTTTATGAGAAGCGTTGAGGTAGTTGTGGACTAGGATGCAATGGGACACGTGTACAGTGGCCATTGAGGAAAGACTAGTAGGATGGGACGTCAATCTGTCCGGCCGTCGGTAAGATATTCCATCGGAGACGTTTATCTGTGTACCTTCCTTCCTTCCGGAGCTTTGGTTGATCCATCGGCTCCCTTCGCTCTTCGAATCTCCGTTCCCTTTCTTGAGCGTGAACATTACACATTCAGATTACTTGGAATCTAATACGTATCAAACCACCCGTGAGTAATATGAAGAAATTGGATAAACAAATTATATAAAAATAAATTTATAAATTTATTATGTTATTTATAAAATTATTTTTATTAAAAATTAGTCATTATATAATTTCTTTATATCTGTAATACTTATGTTTATATTAATACACTTAATCAATGATTCCTACTCCAATTACAAGACAACACATGATTGTTCCATGAGAATAATAATATTTGTATCATTGTTTTATTGATTAAAATAAAAATATGAAATATTATAAATATGAAATATTTTAATTATCCTATTTTAGAAAATATTTATCAAAATTACTTATTTTTTTTATAGTATATATATATATATATATATATATATATATATATAATTTCAGTGAAATGAAGATGTTATTTTATATGCGCGTATATGACATGCATGATCTTATGGTGGAATATATATCTTTCATAATTTTCTTCTCCAACTCCTCTCAAATATTATTGTTTATACAACATGTAGCCTATCTATGATTCAATATACGATCTCACTCTCTCTTAGGAGTGACAAATCATATTTTTAGATCGTATTGCTGTTATGTTAAATCATAAATATTCGACTATACAAGTTAACTCAAACCCAATCTGTTAAGTTAAATGTATTAAATTTTTAAATTTTAATCCAATATATTTAAATAACGGATCATGTCATGTCACCCGTTTAATAATTAACTAGAAAAAATTCAACATGATACAACTCATTTAAATCAATTTTATGTAAATTAGTTGAACAAACTCATATAACCCATTTGACCTTATTAACATAATTTTTCACAAAATTTAAAATCTATATTTATTAGTAGTCACAATATCTTAAAATAAGACTACCTACTAACAAAAACTATTAATATTTTTCAAATTTTAACATATAATAAAACCAATATTACAAACCATACAATATAAAATATGAGGATATGTCTAAAATTATAATCTCAATAATAAAACATAAGCATACTAAAAAAATATTGATATTACAATTCAAAAATAATAAAATTATAATTTTGAAATAAAATTTAAACGGATCAAAATGAGTTGATTTTGGATTAAGCGGGTTGACCCGTTTATAAATCGTGTCTCAACGGGTCAACCCGTTTTGATCCGAATACGTTAATATTAAATCCAAATCCGCTAATTTCGTGTCGTGTTCTTATTGATTTACGGGTTGTGTCATATATTGCTATCCCTACTCTCTCTCATTTTTTTCCATTACAAAATCATAAAAGGTTTTGAAATTGTTTTTTTTAGTTTTCTCTATGGTTCTTATAAATTTAGAAAACAAATATGAAGAAGGAACTTAGTTTTATATTTTAGTTTTGGATGAATATAGATAATATTCTCTTTTTATATATTTTTAGTTTGATTAAAACCCACCACTTTAATCTCTCCTATTGCAATCAAATAAGGGGACACACACATTAATTGTGTTTACTTTTGAATAGAGATGGTTCATAATTTCAAGCTCTACTCTAAATCTAGATGGTTGATCTATATACCAACAAATATATAATCAATGCACCTAGATTTTAGTTATTTGTCCTTTCTCACCATAATTTTTTCCAACTTCCACAAATCAATCAATGCATGATTTTTAACAAGGGGCAGTGCTAGAGCCACGGTCTGATACTGCCCACCAAGAAGGTTATTTTATATATTTTTAATTTTTTTTAAATATTTTAAAAAAAAATCATAATATCATTAAAATACTTACTTAACTAATAAATAAATAAAAAGGATATCGTAGAAATGCTCGAGACCCAAAATGGGACCAAGCATTTCACTTGTAACAATAATAAAAAGCTGTCTGTGGGCAAAAACTGAATAAGGAGTATGCTTATGTTCCCGCAGCCAATGATATTTGGGCAAAAACAATATGTGGGGTTCAAAAATAGAATAGAGAGGAAGCAAATTTTATGAGTTTGTGGGCAAAGCTAATAGAAAAACTGAATAAGGAGCAGTTAGAACTTATGGCAATGTTGTTAAGAAAATAGTAGATTAGAAGAAATATGTTTGTGTTCAAAGAGAAGACAGTCTTCCCCAAAGTTTTGCTGCAGAAGGCTTGTGAATCGTTGCTTAATTACAAGGTTGCTCAGGTTCATCAGAAACAGGTACAACAGGGTCAAGGGGGGGGGGAGGTGCTTGATGAAATGGGAAAAACCACCCCCTGAATCAGTAAAGATTAATTGGATGTTTCTTTGGATGTGAAGGAAAAGAAAATGGGAGTGGGGATTATGATAAGGGATGAGGAAGGGGAAGCTTTAGCTGCTGTTTGTGATAAAAAATAGTATGTTGATAACCCGATGGTGGCAGAGAGTCATACTTTGAGGATGGCCTTAGAACTATGTAGGGATCTTAACATTCACAAGGCATTTTTCGAAGGAGATGCAAAAGCTGTGATTACTGCAGTCCAAAGGGAAGCTGAGGAGATGTCAATGGTGGGATCTATAGTCGAAGATATTAAATTCTTTTTCCATAGAATGCCTGATTGGCAATTAATTTTTACTTTTAGAGAGAAAAATACTATAGCACACATGTTAGATAGAAAGGCTTTGAGTCTTAAAGAAAAAATAGTTTGGATAGAAGAGATACCAGGTTTCATTGTAAATGATCTGGATAGAGAAAGAATTTGTACTTCTTGATTTCTATTAATGAAATTTGAGGTTATTTTCAAAAAAAAAAAAAAAAAAAAGCTGTCGGTAGTGAACACACGTTAAAGAAAGCACCGATGCATTTGTTCGTCTTCTATTGTAAACAAGAAAAAAAAAATCAATTATAAAAATCTGTCACGTTAGTTAGTATTAAAGATAAAATTACTCCAAAAAAAATATTAAAGAGAAAATTAAATTAAAGATGTTATCTTTACCAATTAGTATAAAAGAATAATTCATATATTTTAACTTGTCACGTTATTTTATATGCGCGTATATTTTAATAATGTTTTATATGAAATGAAGTTCTGGGCCCAACTATGGTTAACTCTGAAGGCCCACAAATTTTGGGCCACTTCTGAAGGCCCACAAGTTGACTCTATATACGTATATTAAGGAACCTGCTCCGTTCCTTTTGGTCTAGGCTACTCATGGCTCTGCATCCACATGATGGGCCCATCATCAAACGTGCCAGGGGAAATACCAATGTTTTTATCGAAGTTAATTAAACAATCAAATCTTGATAGCTTGCAAATTGAAAACTTAGGGTGTAATTTAATTTCAGTAATTTAAGGTGCAAATTGAAAAAAAAAAAAAAAACTATGGCAACAACATTATTGGATTTTATTTATTCTATGAAAAATGATACTTCTACAGACAAAGTGTATCGACAAAGTATACCTACTAGTTTTTTTTTTTCCTTAAAAAATTGTATTTATTTTTTTAGTTTTTTTTTTTAAAAAATACACAAATGATTTAGATATATATATATATATATTTACCCTGTCGGTACAGAATTGGTACCTTTTATCGGCACCTTTTATCCTTTGCAGCAGCAGCCCCATGCCATAAACACTTTGATATGCCTTTGTTTTCTTGTGAGCACCTCCAACTCAAACAGATCATGTAGTCATGTCCCAGCAGCTTGTGCCAACTCATATTCATGTAAAATCAACATCAAGTGAGATGAATGGGCTCACTTTCTTGCATTCATTGATGCAATTTGCAAACAGTAGGCCAGCTTCTCCTAAAATCTGATATAATAACAATATTCTAGTTTACCCTATTGATCTTTCCTCCATGAGAAATACTTTAGTCACAAAAAGATTACACAAACATAAATTCATAAACTGATGTGTCTTGATGCAATACGTTAGATTGTAAAATCTATCGCATATCTGTGATTCACTGTGACAATATTCCAATCTATCGCATTGGCAAAGCTTCTTTTTCTTTTTTTAAAAAAATACCATATCAAACAAGTCGTATTCCTCCTACTAAAATTGTGTGTACGCATACGGTATATGACTTCAATAACTTGTACAACTCTTTGCTTTAATTAATTAACTATCAAAGTAATACCAGGTCTTGTACCTTGAATATCATACACAAATTGCTTGACATTGCGTCCTTTCAATTCAGGATAAATAACAGTATTTCTCATTCTACTCTGTCGTATTACGAAATGATTAAACGCGTCAAAGTACTCCGCTTAACGATGGTTGGCGTGTATTTCATCAATGCTATTATACTTGTGCATCTCTTTCACATTAGTAAAGGTCAAAGTATTCCCAGTCTTGCATGTTAAATTATAAGACACAAAGTGCACGACACCCCAACCTTTTGATCTGTGATTGCATGTTGATTCAGACTCCAGGGACAAAGATGTACAATGAAACACAGGGAGTGAACACTTGAGTTGGAGACAAAAGAAAACGACAATTTGTGGGGGATAAAATAATTAATCAGAAAGAAACAATTACATCATCTACAGAATCATGAGCTTGGGGCATGGGAAGGTTAGGATCCCAAATACATGATCTCTTTAATTTTTCATATTGGTGATAAAATATGGACTAAGCTGTCACAGAAGTCTCCACTGCAACCTTGCCAGAGTAGGCAACTCCTGATTTCATCTCAGCCTCCAAGAGCTCTGGTATTGCTTCCCTAATGTTGTGGATGCTTTCTAAAGCGTAATCTGCACCTTTAACTCTCTGGGAATTGCCAACCTGCATAACAGAGTTGACACAATAGGATATGGGGTTAGTTGTTGTAACAACAAAGCAAAGATTCATCTTGTTAAGGGTAGAGAATTGCCAATGACATACCAACACAGTGTGAAGACCCACACGTTTTCCGGCCTGTATGTTTCGAACACTGTCCTCAAAGAACAACTGAAAGAGCAAGAATATCAATGATAAAGGAAATGTTAGTAAAGAGTTCACTGAAAGAAAATCGAAAGATGATCCTGAAGTTCTTGTAGATAATCTTCTTACAGTTCTCTGAGCATCTATGTTGGCTATTTTGAGAGCTTTTTCTATGGCGTCTTCTGATGGTTTGCAGACAATGGGTGATTTTGGTAATGCCAAACCAAGGTTAGGCTGAGCAAAATGCCCAATGATGTCAAATATATCAGAGCTACTGCTAGTGTTTGTGGAAGGAACATCAGCACTAGCAGCAGCAGAAGTATTGTTTAATCCCACAAACTCAATGTCATCTTCATCATCTGAAACAGCACTTTTGTGAATGGGATTCAAAGTCTCAAAGCAGATGATCCCCTCAAAACAGTCTTCTAATCCAAGCCTGCGGAGTACTTTGGCTGCGTGGACTCCATCTGCATTTGTGAAAATCTATTTGCAAAACAGAAAGAAAGATCAATAAGAATACAATCGCACTTATTTCCTTTGCTAGGCTACCCATTTGGTTAATTAGTTACTTACAACTTTACGGTAAGGCAGGCTCAGCAAACGACTTCTCAGAACAGGGTCGGGTTTTAAGTTCTCATATGGTAATCTCCCATGAACGAAACTGTTACAGATGAAAGTGAAAGGTCAATCACCTTTATAAGAACACACACCAGCACAGTAAAAGATGACAATCCTTCAGGATCAACACCACAAGAGACCAACAGGTAAAGAGAAAAGGAGACAAGAAAAAACCAAAGAAGAGGAATTTCCATACCTATGATATTCATCATAGTCAAAATCATAGCCAATTGCCTGCAAAAAGAGAATTCCATAAAACATAATTTATCGGTATGCCCAAGTTATTCCAATAATAAAATTTCTCAATCAATCAAATCCATACCCTAAGACCAGCCATTGTTGTTCCATAGTTCTTGTACAGAAGGTTGCACAAATCAGGGATTTCGCTCTTATCTATGCCAAGTTTTTCGACCATATAATCTACAAGGGCATCATCCATATACACATTAGAAATGCATAATTGGCATGTATAAGAGAGAAATCGAAGAAATTAACTACCTTTCGGACTTACCTTTTATATTCTGGAGGCATGCTGTGGCAATACCAGAACTAAGAGGATACAAAGTGTCATCCAGATCTGCAAGTTTCGAACATATAGTTACAAAATCATTCCAAGAGCCAATTGAAACTAGCACCCAAAATCTTCAGTATAAAATAGCATACCAAACAGAAGGCATTCATATTTGGGCCTCTGAACCTGTCTGTAGCAGTCCTCGAATTCCATTTTTTATCAGAAGCCCTTGAGCAAAGAACAAAAACAAGTGAACACTAAGCTCCACGATAAGTTAAACCCACCAAAGTTTAAATGCAAATTCATTTTGAGTTTCAAACGACAAACTTTCATGGCTTTAAACCAATTAAAGGCTCCTATTGACTCAGATTAACACAATGTGAAAAAAAGTCTAGTCAGGATAAGAAATTGTTAAGTTTCTGAATGAACAAGCCACAGCCACTAGTACATCTTGAATCAAGAACAGGTGGACCAGCGACTTTATGTGGTTAGAAAACCTAAATGGAACATCCAAAAGCTCAAGTTTCAATATCAAACAACTAGCTGGCAACAAATATTAGCTCTTCCAAACAAAGACAAAGCCGCAAAGGCATAAATACATCATCGGGTTCTCTGAACAAAGTTCACGTGATTTAGCAAACCCTTTCCACCGTGTGTTTTACCTTTAAGATCCAAATACAACTCACAAGACACAAACTCTTCCGGCCTAACTAAAAAGAGGTTGCATGTTAAAACGAAAAACTAGTTCACTTTCTTCTACGAGACTCCAAGTGTTCATTTGCGTAAAGTCGAAGACATATGAAAGAATATGGAAATTAGAAAAGAAAAACTTTTTGCCCTTTGATTTCGAGACAAAACCCAGCATTAACAAAAGTTGAAAGCGCTGAAATTGGAACAGTAACACAAGGACAAAAAACAAAGCAAAGCAAAACAAAACAAAACTCTTTAAACCAAAAGAAGACAACATGGCCTAGATAACCATTCATTGCTACAGAATTCAAAGACCCCAGAAACCAAAACTTCGTACATCAAGTTACATTAGTAACCCAAATTCGCAGAACCCAAAATGAATATGCTTTCATGCATTGTGATAATGCCAGAGGAAACTAAAATGCAAGAAAAGAAAAACATCACGGAGTCCAAAGAAAGACTTACCAAAAACTCAAACTGATCACAGGAAGGGAAAAAAAAAAGGGAAAAGAGGGGGGGGGGGGGGGTATTCGCGAAGGGCAAAGAGAGAAATGCAAAGAGAATGTGAAGCAGGAAGGAGGAAGAAGTGGGAGGGGGGAGGAAGAAGTGGGAGGAGAGGTGGGTTTAAATAGGCAGAAGCCGTTGCTTCTTGAGCCTGGGGTCTCTGAATAGAAAATTAATTAATTTAGTTATTTAACCACGTTTAATTAATTAAAATTCAAAACAAATAATTTAAGAAAGTGACAGAAAGGCCACTGTTTCAAACTCACAACACCGTGTAAAATTGTACTTTTGTAGACCGATTGGCTGTGTCTTTAAAATTCCCGTCTTGCCCAACTTTACGACCCCTGTTCACACTGTTTTTTTTAATCTAATTCCATTTAAGAAAATGACTTTTTTAACCTTTTGTTATTTTTATTTTTATTTTTATTTTCTGGAGATGATTCTCTAAAATTTGAACAGAATCAATCATTGTTTATATTAATGAAGATTCACGTTTAATTATGTGAATATTTATTAGGCATAAAATATCATTAATATGTAACTATTTATTTATATATTTTTTCCCCATGGCAAAGATATTTGTATTATATAAATGATTCAAGGTACAAATGATGGAGGTTAGAGGTCCCACAATCAAAATATTACACAAATGACATATATATAATACAAATATATATAGGGGTCTTTTGATTTCAAGTTTTCTTCACCAATTAATTATTCCGTTTGGAATTTTGATTTAGTTGAGATCAGTTTAGTTCAGTCTAATTTTAAGTTAAATCTAACATCTAAACACTCAATTCTCAAGTTATTAAACTAAACTCAACTCAAAATCTCTTTACACGTATGATCTATAACATTTTTCAACAAACACTTTTTTACATACAAATCTATAACTTTTTTCAACTTCTCATAAATATATCTAAATTTATCTTAACATCTAAATTCATTTTAGATGGATCTCATAAAACTCGCTTTACATCTCAACTCACTATTATTTATAAAAAAATTTAATTAATCTCAACTCAACATTCAAACGGGACTAAGAGGCAACTCTGATAGTGATTAGAGTTAAAAGTCCAATTAAATTATTGTTTTCGAGGTTCCAAGCGGCCACCGTGTGATATTGAGATGGCAAACGACTTAAATGAGTTGTAGCAATTGAAGAAGATCTCTAATCCCACGATCGTGGGTAGAAAAAACTGTTGAAAATAACTTTAAATATAATAGAGACCCACTACATGATATGCTGTATAAATTATCTCGATTGCTTAAATTGGTGACAATAAATTCAAGAAGGGGGAAATATTATATTTGAAACAAGCGTGAAGGGACTAGGGAAGGTATATATGCCTATGATGAATAGGAGTTATTTGATAGAACCCTGCTACACAACAACCTCCATATTTAACACACCCTGCATATTTGATGTTGAATACCTTCTCTCACAAAGCAAAGACTAAAGAGCCCTCGTAGACTCAATATACCCATCATCGGCCAAAGAATTTTTTCTTTTTCTGTTACCTTCAGTTGATGATCATTTTCGGATTTTTTCTTCTTCCCATAGATTCATTAACTTCGGTTTTCGAATTTTTTTGTTGATGAGCATTTTTGAATAGCATTTATTATTACAACATTTTTTTGGGATACTGGTTGCATGAGGAAGAGTTGATTTCGCAGATGGTTTCAAATCTAATAGGGCCACCATAACCAACTACAAAGAATACTCAGACTAGATGTGAAAAGAGTGAAGCTTTTCAGCAATCTGATAATTAACTCAATCACTTCCAGATGTTTCTAAATGTCTTCTTAAGCTCTACTCTCCACTAATAATTAAACATCATAAGTGAGTTGCACACGAACAAGATTGCATTCTACAACTGTTGGGAGAAGGAGACAGTGTTGGGAGGAGAATGTGAAGGAGAGACGGTGGAGAAGAAGAAGATAGAGGTAGGAGAACATGAAGGGAACTTGAAGGAGCTAGAAGAAGAAGACGCTAGATGGAGAAAAAAAAAAAAAAAAAAAAGCACCCATTGGTAGGAGAGGAAAGGAGCTGTAGTTGCTGTTTGTAATTTTGAGGGTAATAATGACAATTTACAATTTATTTAAGGGTGTGTAGGGAGGGTGTGAGACTTATTTTGACATGTTGAAAAATAAAATAAAATAAAAAAGGTTGTCATTTTAAAAAAAAAAAAAAGCTAGTTGTGCAAAAATAATTTAACAGGAAAGCCCATCAAAACTTTGTTGAACTTAGGAATAAGAACAAATGTTGGATAAATAAAGAGGGCTAGTGAGGGGCATTATGGTCCTAAGATGAATAGCTTTGTGTTCCAAACCTAAACATCTGGACACAACTGGAAACATGGTAGATCTAGATAGGCATCTAGCATATGATATTTTGATAAATGGTCTTTTTATAGGAACAAAAATCAGCATTAATGTTCCCAAGAAGAGGAGGCTACTTGCCATAGTTGGCGTGGGTGACAAGAGGACAAAAGGGAAAGAAAGAAAGAAAAAGAAAGAGAGAATGTGACTAATTGGTTAGGGGTTCACCAAACAAAGGAACGTGTCAACATTGAATTTGCTTTAAGTACAGTTCAACATCCAATGGCATTCCAAAGACAAAATGATAACATATCCTCTCAAATCTTTAAAACTATGTGCTGTAAAAAATATAAATGTTCATCTTCTTTCATCTACCCTCATTGTAAATGACAAAATCTTTTTATATAATTATTTATTTATATAAATTTGTTTTGTGATTATTACTCATTGAATTACTTATATTTATCTTAAAAATAAGGTTGATTTAGATAGTAAAATGAGATGAGATGAGATGATTTTAGATGAGTTAAATAAAATATTATTAGAATATTATTATTTAATATTATTATTATTTTAAGATTCGAAAAAGTTGAATTGTTTATTATATTTTGTGTAGTAATTTAGAAAAATTGTAATAATAAGATGAGATGAGATGAACTCATCTCTATATCGAACAGGGTCTAAATTTAAGTTAATTTCAACACTAGGTCAATATATTTTTAACATTTTTCAAAGATGAATATTTTTCTCTATGGTGACAAATATTCAATTATTAATATGATTTTTTATTTTTGTTTTTCTCCCTTAGTTGGTACAGATCCTCATTTGTTATTTGTTTTCTTCCTAGGTCCGTATTTTGAATTATTTTCTATCCAATAAAAGGAATATGCTATCGGAGCTAAGAATTGTGAGTTACCCTATTTTCAGAATAATCATTTACATCCACAAAATCAATAAATATCTATCAAATATCATAATTATGAACCGACAATAATGAAACTGACTACTCAAGAATAAAAATATATACATATTAATGATCTAACTTCATTTCTAGCAAGTTCTCAAGAACCTAGCAACTTGCCAATTCAATATGCATATAATACAAAAATATGCACTCAGGAGTCAAGACCACTCTTTCCAATGTTGTGGGTTGTTGTTTTCATTACTATATAATAATAATAATAATTATATATTTGATTGTTGAACAAGCAAGCTGTGAAAAGCCTAATTTATAAATTAACTAATGCACATATTAAATCGTTGCGTTTTAAAAAACTCTTGCGAGAGTTCTAGACCTATTCATGCGACAACAATAAAGTCATCGACAGACTCGTGTTGATGCTACTTGGCTTCTGTCAATTTTGCCACGCCTTCACTCTTGTGAATATATGTTGTTGTGGGTGCGAACGTATTTATATACGTACAATATACGTAAGATAGAAACATACATAATTGGAGCCACTGCCCACTATTATAGTGAAAATGACTAACCTACCTAATGTAGACCACAGCGATTTCATTATATAATATTCTTGGGAAGAAATAATTGGAGCCCTGAGACCACTAAGTGGAAAAAAGGGACCACAATTATTTCTATAATTTTCTGTAGTAAGTATTTTTTTACAATTTGAAAAGAGATAAATATAACAAAAAATTACCGACATTACAATAGTACTTGACGTTGAATTTCATATTACCTATAGACAACACTATATGTCGTGAAATTCACATATTATGTTTGTCTCTTTTTAAATCATATAAAAAATGTTTGGACGGAGAATTATAATGAAGGGGATGTAGATTCTAATTTGTTTAAGCGTTCTTTCTCGTTCACAGATCCTTAGTTTAAAGGAAAGATGGTTACGTATTTGGAGAAAGAAAATAAAAACATTATGGTGGTAAAGGTGGGTTAGCTGAGTGTGGGGAAAGCACCATTTCTAACTCTTTCCCTCAATTATTTCAGTTTTCAAACACCTTGGGCTGGCTATGACTATGACCCATATATTATCATATTCCTACAAAATACAATTATTATTATTATTATTACAATACTGCAATTGTTTTTTGGGAATCCCCCCTGCAGATTCATCGGTGTTGGGGTTGGTTCACTGGGAAAGCTACACCAACGGAGATTGTACACTCTCTGATCTGGCAAACCAGTCAGGTTGGCTTTAAAAGAGTATCTTGAGTTTCTGCCATTTTTGTTGGTTTCTTGAAAAAAATCTTTATGTTTTCTTGTTCTTTATGTATATAAAAAAGGATTTGGTTGCGTTTATGTATTTTATGATATTTTGTGAAGAATAGTAAAAAAAAATAACGATAAAATATTAAATAATGATGAATAATAATAAAAAATATGTAAAAAATAATAAGAAAATAATAAATAATAGTGAATATCCAAACTAGGCGGACAAATAAGTTTATTTGACATTCAAGTTTTGTCAATTTTGCTGCTACATAAAGCATGAAATGAACAATATTGACTCCTTTAAACAGACATCAACTAAGATTAAAAAACTAACAGAAAAGGACAGCCTCAATATTATTGTAAGATCAGAAGTATCGTTGGCAACTTTGAAGCTTGGCTGCGTTTCTCGCATGTGAATTATGCTATACACTGCATTCTTATTTTATTCTCGTTACATTAGGTTAAGATAATTTTATTTATCAACCATTTATAAGAATTTTTTTTTTTAAAAGTAACAAATTTAAGCGTTGTTATACACTAGCTACCGTATCAACCCAGGAGCAAGATAATGATATATTATATACCAATTTTCTTTTGCAATAGAAACATTCAATCATACCCTACCATCACTTCTCCTTGATGATAGTCGGACACTCAAAACTATTTATTTATTTTTATTGGCGTAGATGTTCGAGAATAACGCCCAAACTAATCCTGAGGTGCACAAGTCCTCGACCATGCGTTTTTTGTAAAAGCATATCGGATATTCAAAGAAAAAAATCCTTCAATCCAATAAGCTCTAGAGAGATTGTTTGTATATATCTAATGTAAAATTCTTTTTATCAGTTACTATTAACCATCCCACACTCCACATTCTATGAAAAACACCTATACACTCTATAAAAAATCACATTCTATGAAAAGCTATAAGTGTGAAATGTGTGATGTGAATAGTGACTGATTTGTATCAAAACTTATATCCAATAAAATTCGAACCTTAGACCTAAAGAGATCAACATACTTCCAAACTTAAGGGTTTTATCACTTGAGCCAATACTTACCGACAAATTCAACAACCACACAAATGATTGTCAATTAGTTACTCTTAGAGTATTCCCTTGTGTTTGCTTTCCAGCAAGGAGGCCAATAATGCTTGATTTCATGGGCAAGCTTTTGCTGCCAAAAGAAGGTGAAATTTGGCCAGAATGATTTTACGGGTTGCGCGCTGAATGACTGACCCCATTGCCAAACAAAATGCAGTCACATCATTCCCTCACAAGTAAGTTGGCACATGTAGAGTCAGCATCCAACCAATTTTAAGTGTGATTAAAACAAGTGCAGCTTTGTTCCCTTGATAATGGAAGTTGGTGAATTATTTGGAAATTGTAACGATCGAGAATGTGTTCGGTGACTAGGTAAGAACAAAATCTTGGTTTCTTCTTATTACTAACTTTTTACATTTGGTCTAACTTTGAAAAGTTAAATAGCGATTTCCATAAACAAAAGCTATTTATACATTTATCGTTTTGAGCTTCCAACTTTTTACGGGATAAGTATAAAAATGTTAGAGGTTCATTGAAGATCTTTTCAACAAAATTGACAAATTTTAATAGACCAGCACAATCGATATGGTTACGACACACGATAAAAAAGTTAGAGTTGATATAATTAGATTCGAAATAATTCAGGTCGACTCGAATCTAACCTGATTAATAATCGAGTCAATGTTAGGCCAATCTATAGACTACCCGAGTGAGTGACCCAATAAATAAAAAAGACATTCTAATTACTCGGGTCACCCAAATAACCTAATGAATTGAGGAATCGTCACTTTATTTTTTTGTTAAAAATTGAATTGTGAATTGACAAACATGGCACTCATTTAAAGTCTTTTGTTGAAATTCTCTTGTATAGCTTTTGCCATGTCTTCCAACATTAGGAGAGGTCAAGTATTTGTGAATATTATTTATTTTTAAGGGTTAAATATTTAAATACATCGCGTTGTCAATTGATACATAAATGAATCGTGTCAGATCAACTTATGAGATAGGTGTACTGTAGTATTTGAGTAAGGACAATTGACCCATTTAATTATGTGTTAGGTTCGTGTTTGACATAAAACTAACTGAATCCGAATGGCTCAGTGTGAACCCAGCAATACTTCCTCTAAAGGCTTACAAAAGATTTTGACCTCCCTTGGTAACGCCCATCAAATACTAGCAGCGTAATCCAATTGATCTTGTCACCCCTCAGAGGCTGATCATCTCCTAATTGTTCCTATCTTTCCTTGTCAATTGGATTTTTTCCTTGTCAACTTTCCTGATCAACGTCCAATGTCCATCATCAACTAAAACTCCTTATAAACTTATACTAGTTTCTGCTGCTACATTACACGCATGCAGCTTTGAAATTCATGCAAATTAAGCTTTCGCCCAATTTATGTGTTGACCTTTCTTGATCTGATCAGACTAGTTTCCGATTTCTTTGGCATATTGGAAAGGGTTGATTTTGTCTTCTTTTCCTTGTTTTCATCAAGAAACAGATCGAATCGAATCCAATATATATATATATATATATATATATATACAAGCACCATATATACTCAGGAAAAAGTTTTCGCATGTTTTTCATAAGATCAGTGCGTCTGTTGTCGGGACTTGGGTTTTACACAGTCCAAACCTAAGCACCCACCTCATTGTTTTACCAATTTTATTATAAGCTAAACTATATCTGATTAAAATTTATTAACAGGAAAAGTCTAGAATCTTAAAACATAAACCTTAAAAAAATCCTAAAAATCATTATGCTAATTATTTCCTAGACAACTTTCCGCTACCATTTCTGTCATTCTTTGGGGTGGCGGCGGCTAGTGACGTAACCACTAATATTTTTTAGAGGGCCAATTTTCTATCACATGAGATGTTTATATAAAATGAAAATATATTACAAAATCATAAAGTATTTATAAAATTAAATCTTGATAATTTGTCAAATAACGTAGAAATAAAATTTTAAAAACACAATTTAATATCTGTTTCAGATTTATGATGACTATATTTCATAGAATAATATTCATCTATTATTATTTTTGTAAATATGAAATATTTAAAAATTATCTTTTTTGTAGAAACTATCAAGTGATCTTTTAGAATGTCATCTTTTATTATAATATCTAAGCTAGTTTATCAAATTTTATGTAAAATTTATCTATTTTGGTGTCACATTAAGCATAGAATACTGCAACTGAGACATTAAATAAACTTTTCCTTGCTCAATGAAGTTTAGAGGATAAATCATCTCTACTATTTTTCATATAAATCATCAATTTTAAATTATTTTTCTAGTATTTTCATTTTGAATTTTATATTAAGAAACTTAATATTGTATAATAAAAAGCTTTGGAGTTAAGTTTAATAGTTTATTATTTCTCCTAATCTTAGTTTTAATTTAATTTTAGTGTGGCCACATCCTTGAAAATAGATAATATATAGAAATTGTATAAAATCTAGAGGTTATAGAAAAATAAATAAATAAAGAGAGACATTTCTATGTATATTGAAATTTTATAAAATTTTAAAAAACATATGGAAATATTAAAATTTGGGTTGACTTGAATTGACCCAAATTTGATTATGCCCAACCCTAATCTTATTATTATGTATCGAGTTCACAACTCGTGTAAAAGACTGGAGAATTCTAGTGGTGCCTAATTGGTACCTCCAACGTCCCTGGCTTCAAATCAGGCATATCCAATGCCTTCCTAGCTACCGGCCACCCTCGTAGGTGGTGGGACGGTGCAACACCTTTCTAATTTTTCTTCTTTTATTTAAAAATTTTTAATTTAGTGTGGATCATTTTATCGTACATCTCTAAGGAGAGCTAATGTATCAATAAAACAGGTCATGATTGAAGTTTTTTTCTTTTCATAATCCTTTCATGTATCGAGTTCACAACTCGTGTAAAATATTGAGAATTCTAGTGGTGCCTAATTGGTACCTCCCAACGTCCCTGGCTTCGAATTAGGCATATCCAATGCCTTCCTAGCTACCGGCCACCCTCGTAGGTGGTGGGACAGTGCAACAGCTTTATATTTTTTTTTAATATTTTAAAATTTTTAATTTAGTGTGGATCATTTTATCGTACATCTCTATGGAGAGCAAATGCATCAATAAAACAGCTCATAATTGAAGTTTTTTTTCTTTTCATAATCATTTCTTGTTTGATTCTAAATTAGACCACGTTGAATTGATGCCAATTATCACTACCCCAAAAAATTAGGGGTGTAAATTGGTCGGTGGTCTGGTCCGGTCCAATCATGGACCAAATTTTTCAATCTACCATTTTTCTCAGATCGGATCAGACCGAACACTTATAAGAATCAGACCGGACTAGTAGTTATTGGTCCGGTCTAGTCCGGTCTGACCTTTTAAAAAAAAAAATCAATTACTAAAAAAAAATTATTTAAAATACTAAATTAAACCAAGTGACTAATTAATGTAGATTATGTAACAAACTCAATAAAAAAATATTTTATATGGTCAATGATAATAAATTAGATGAAAATTATATTATTAATTTATATAATTACTATATAATTAACTAATTGATATTATATATTAGTTAATTGATAGAATATTAACAAGTGTTAATAACATATTTAAAATTTTATATTGTTAATAGTGATAGGTTAGATGAAGATATATATAAAATATTGTTAATTTATAGAATATTAACAAGTATTAATAACATATTTATTAATTACATAATTTATTATACAATTATTATATAAAATAATATATTTATAAAAATAAAATAAAAATTTTTGGGTTCAGTCCGGTTCGGTCCGAGAAATCCCCACCCCGAGACCGAACCGAAAACCGAAATACCCTTACTCATTGGACTGAAACTGACCATGGGATTTTCGGTCCGGACCGACCGTTTTACAGCCGTACCCAAAACACACACACACTCTCTCTCTCTCTCAAAAAACCAAGAACTCCATATCTGAATATCACCGGAGGGGGAGGAGGCTTCGACTTCCTCCTCATCTTCCCTCTTCTTTCTTCATTTCTCTATTCATCCACTTTGTCTATCAAGATTTCTTTTATTTAGTTTTATTTTACTTTCTTCAAGGTTGAAATAGACAAATTTATAATTGTCAGGTAACTTTCAAGAGACACGTGCGGCACAAACAAATTCACAAGTCAAAAATCATATTGTTCGAAAGTTGTGGTTTTGCGAAAATCACTGCGCATGGTTCTCATGAGCGGCCCACATCTGCGTGTGGTCCTCACACGCCACTCATGTTGGCAGCTCTTCTTGACACAAGTGTTAGATCATTAAACTCGCCACCACAAGACCTTTCAGATTTAACCTTTGTGGCTGAAAAGAGACAAGTGTATTGCTTTCATAGGTGGTCACAGATTTCGAAACCTACCGAAGTTGGTCCAAACTGTAATCCGTAATTTTTTGCATTTATTTTAATGCTTTCCCTTTTGGTTTCCTTATTGTTAATTAAAACAAAGAATTCATTTTTTAAACTTTTGTCTGTAGAGGTTGAGTTAATTTCTTCTATGAAGGGTGAGATTAAGTCTCTATTTAGGCAGAGAGTGTTATTTCTTGGACATTTGTCTATAGAGAGTAACAACAATAGTGAAGACCAGATTAGTCATAAAAGGAAATAGTGTACTGGTGGAACTCCAAATGTATTATTTTGGTTTAGGATGTCATTCTTAATATTGAGATATCCCATAATATATTCGGTCATGGATGTAAGTTTATTTGATAAATGAATAATGACTGTTTCCCTTAAAAAAAAAAATTATTATGTGCCTAAGTAACAAGAAATATAATTTAATTTGTAGTAGAGAACGAAAAGCCTCCAAAAACTAGTTTTATTTGAGGGAAAACCGGCTTCCTAATAAACAAAAACTGCTTAAAAGGAATCAATCAGTAGATTTGTCATTAAAAGTGTATTAAACAATGGCAAAAGAGAGTCCTAAACATAATTCTCCCTCATTAAATACCCAATATAAAAAAAAAATTAGATAATATTAGGTATGTAACACATTGTAACCATACGAATGTGGATAATCTGCTTAACCATCCCCACTCCCCCCCCAAAAAAAGGAAAGAAAGAAAACAAAAATAGTGTTAGCCACACGATTTGTAGAGATTAATGTGGTCAGATTCAATGACCCAAAGAAACATTTACATTGCATCAAAAATCCACTCAGCTTCATGTACACACACACACACAACTGTCCTCAACTTCATTTGCAGCCTCCCGTGATGAGTAGGATTTATTAAGCAATGAAGTATAGAGGGGACAGATTCTAAAATTGAAGGCCAGGACGAAATAGGAGTTGAGGTCGAGAGACTTACAATTGGCAGCGTGAGTTTTGTTGGGTTGTACAGCAAATCACAGCTTCGCTTTTAGGGCCCCATTTTGTGTGACAAAGACCTTTATGGAATTATATGCCTGCACCACATATTCTCTGTAGTCAGTACGGTTGAGTTTGATTTAAGAGTAATTTAATGACCACTTGTTAGGGACCTTAACATGTCATGTAAACGTGATGCACGTGGATCACCTATGCCTTCACACACACGCTGGAAAAGGAAGTCCACTGCTGCGTTCACAATAAAACAATAGTCACCACACACGTACTATTCCAAATTTCATACACCATGAGTTACTAAATGGCCTTTACCAAATATTTTCAGAAGATTAAAAAACAGACTCTACAGGCATAACTCTATGCGCATGACATTAGGACAACAATCAAACTAGTTTAAAAGAAAATAATATTCATCATCCTTTTATCATTTGATGCTAATCATCCCACATCAAGAGATGCTTAAAGGATTATGAATGGCACCTCTCATTTTACAAGCGTGACAGTATGACAAATTACAAAACCCTTGTCTCCCACCCAACTGCCTAGGGTAATGGCGGAAATATCTACCCATTACCTTGAGAGCAGGCGGATTGAAGCTGCTGAGCCAGGTCATAGTACCACTGTTGAGTTCCCTGTATCCGTTCCTTGTGGTTCCTTAGCCTCATTATTTTCTTGGAACCCTTGCCTAGACCTATCATAATCTGTGGGCGTGTTTGACTTGAATGGTCGCTCTCCTAATACTCACAAGTCATCTTGATGAAATACCTCCTTTTCAAGCAAACAGCTTTGCAATCTCTGATACGTGCCTCTTTGTGCTCCAGTAGTGTCAGCTCATGAGCACTATTGTTGTAAGCCTTAGCCACTCATCCTCTTAACTTCTCTGTCAATAATTGCACCAGTCTTGCTTCTGTAGGTTTTAGTCATCTTAAATGCATCATCCCTTTTAGGAAAAGAAAGAAGACCCACCTTATCTTCGAAACCATAGACTGCAACTTGGGCATAGGTCGTCTTGGTCACTTTCTCTAAGTCATTCTGAGCTCCAGTTGGGATCTTTCTCAACAATACCTGATCCAAGAGAAAAAACGACAGTGCCATAATTAATTGACTCAATCAGAAGTCCACATCATGGCCAAACATAACCTAGTTTTATACTGCTTTTCTCTTTGGTGGTGAAAAGCTCACATATTTAGCTCAATATTTGAAGAACTTCGCAATGCTATTAGATATTCACTACTCTTAACTAACATCGTTGCCAAAAACTGCATCAAATGATATTTTCTAAAATGATTTTCTGATCTCTCATGTATTGAAGATTTTCTCCCTTTCTCTCTCTCTCTCTCTCTCTAAATTTAATTAATTCAATAGTTTAGCGTTTGTAAAATGTGTAAGAAAGTTGGTCTTCACAGGCGAGAGATTGGTTGCTTGACCCCATCCATTTTATCCTAGCATGTATGATTGTTCCAAAAATCTTCTCGGCAAGTAAAATAAATTTTGTTGCAGAAATTGGCAGTTCCCTGTAATAATACACGAGGCTGCCCCATAATTTGTTGCAAAGTTCTAATGAACTAAATCTAAAGAAGTTAAGTGAAACAAAGAGATTTTAATGACAAAAGAAAGGAAGGGATGGTTGACAAAGGGATCAAGTCTTCTTTCATTTAAACTTCGGATTTTACTTTTAAATGTGCAATCAAATTCTGACGCAACTTTAAATTCTATAAAGGCATCTTTCTTGTATACTATACTTACGAGTTCTAGGTTCAGGGGCTTTTACAAGTCGCAGATTAGCAAAACAAGTAGCTGGGGAGACTACTAGCATACAAAGTAAGAACAGAAACAAAGGCGCCGTTTGAAATATAGCTTGAAGATTGGTGAAAAATTTACACCCAGAGCGAACAGCTCTTTTTATTCATCATGCATCAATCACACCAATTAGATGCGTGAAAAATTAGTACTTTCCTAATTTTTTTTTTTTTTTTTTAAAGTTCAAGATTGAGATAAATTTTACCTAGTTCTTCTTCAAAAAACCTTTGACCCTATTTATAGCTACCTCAAAATGATCAATAGGGACGTTTGCACTCTCGTTCCTTGCGAAAAATCAAAGCAACTTCATTGCAAACATTTGCAATGTATGCTCCAGTAAATCCAGGAGTAAGAGCAGCTAGTCTTTGAGAGTAAAGCGAAGGTTTACAATCCAATTTTAGCTTCCTCAGGTAAACTTGAAAAATCTGATTATGATCTTTGATATCAGGTTTGTCAGAAACTGGCCAGGCCTCAACTGGATTTGTCCAAAATGTCAGGCCTATTAGTGCCAGTAAGTACAAGAAGTCCAGATGCGGTTCCACAATCATCCATTTCGACAAACAATTGATTGAGAGTACTTTCATGGTTAACATCTTAGTTCAAGTGGTAAAGGTTTTGGACTTGAACGTATGCTCCCCACAAATTAAAATTTAAATTCTATTGGGTGCAAATAATCTCTAAGGTCATCGAATTGGAGCATTTTTCTCTTGAATTACCTGAGTTTAAGAGTGTAAATCGGTCTGGTCCGGTCCAGTGATTTCTCGATCCATCATTTCCCCAAACTGGACCGAATTGAACATCCATAAAGACTGGACCGGTAGCTATTAGTCCAACCTAATTATTTTATTATTATTTTTATCTTTTTTTTTTAAATAAATTAGTAAAAAAATATTTAAATTATTAAATTAAAGTTAAGTAAATTATTAATGTAGATTATGTAACTATCTCATTAAAAAAATATTTTACTATAATTATATTTATTTATTTTTATAAGTGTTATAATTATATTTATAATGTTGATAGTTACTACTTATTAACTTAGATTTTACTATTTAGTATGCACAATTATTAATTGTTGGGATGGAGATTGATTTTAGAGCTGAAAATCGAGAAACAATGAGTTTATTTGACTGTCGCTCGAGCGCTAAACTCTAATCGTGAGTTCACTCGAGATGCGCTCAACAGTAGGCTCAAGCAAAACTCAACCCATGAGTTCGCTTGAGTCTCGCGCAGCAGTAGGCTTGAGCGAGACATAAACCTTAATGTTTGCTTGAGCAACCCTCGACACTCCGCTCGAGCCAATGTTAATGACTATCAAATAATTTCATTATATCATACTTGTTTGCAACTTAGGTATTTAAAAAAAAATTACTTAATTATTTTAATTAAGTGTAAATAGTAAAGTATGTATAAATGTATGATGTATTAATTATTTACATATAAAGACAAATTATCACATAATTTATGATTTATTATTAATTAATAGCATATATTACTTTATATTTTATATGATCAATAATAATAAATTAGATAAAAATTACATCATTAACTTATATAATTACTAAATAAAAATAACCCTCTAGTGGTCCTGGTGGAAAAGGTGGCCATAGACTATTCGATATAGGGAAAGCTAACTTTACAAAACTGGGTAATAATGCAAAAAACAAGGTTAGCCCCGTTTTCATTACTTTGCTCTAGGTTATTATACGGCTTTTGTCGCAGTAATCTCAACATGCAATTTCGTACAGTTCATCAGCACCACTGTCCCATTCTGAATCTTTGATGTCCTAGACCAAAAGAAAGCAGGAGCTAGACTCCAAATATACGTTATTGGGATTTCAAACACAAACTTACTAACACACTTCTAATTTACATGGAAGGAAGTACGAAGGCATCGACATTCTGGCTGTTACATAGTGCAGCTGTGATGCAATAAATTGAAAAAAACCCTGTAGCCGTATGGCAAGTCACCAAAGGTAGCAACGTAAGGCGACCTATGCATCTATGAGAAACCAATACATCAACTGCTGCAAGAGTGCTGAAAACTTATGACCTGATTCTGATCATGAGGACCGGCAAAATGTGATGAAATGATAAAAGGAATTGATTTCTAATAAACCGAGTGAGTTGCGGAGCATATTCCCCAAGAAAAAGAAAAAGAATATCAATAGACTGTAATTGATACTTTAGCACCAAAATTAAAACTTAAAATTGAAAATTGAAAAAAGGGACCAACCCTAGGGTTTGGGAGTACGGAATTGAATTTCGACAACAAGTATGAATTCAAAACGAGCTGCTTCCCATTTCAACCGGACGTCACATAGCCTCTCAAAAGCCCTAACCCACAATCGAAAAATGCACGCATTTCCGGTCGAGTGCAAGAGCGATTTATTCGGTAACACAATCCTCTCATCGGAAATTAAATTCTGCACAGCCAGAAAATTTTATATCTAATTAATCATTAGAAAAGGTATTAAAACTCGTTTAACAAATTGAAGAAGGCGTGGCCCTTTGGTATGTGTAACGAGCCGAGCTATGCAGAGCATCTGGTTATTGGGAAGATCATTGTATGGACGATCGGGACATGAATTGGTTGATGGTAGCGAGAAAAAGAGTACCGGAACCTGTTTGGTTGATGAGAAAGTTTCTGGAATTGTATTGACGCTCCGGATATCGAAATTAATCTTCTTCACCGTCTGAGTTCCGGAGCTGAGAACGGGAAAAGCCGGAAAGGTAAACTTGGGAGTGACCGACATTGGAGACCGTCGTAGCCTTGTAGGTTTCCTAGTTTTTCCCCTTTTAAATAGTGGAACGTTCGTATCGAGATTTAAAACTAGAAGGGCCCAGGGAATGAAATTGCTTTGATATGGGCTTGAAGGGCCCGCTTCACGGCCCGATGTTTTACTGACCCTCCGCTCAATCAATTATAAAGTGGGTGAAGTTCAACCCGGAAAGGAACGGAATGGGAAAAAAAGGATAAGGGTGCTTTCCAAATTGGACCTGTTAATCGGGATCGATGCATCGGATTGATAATACATTTTATCTAATTTTTTTATTTAATATTTTAAAAATAGAGAGACAAAATGCACTATCGGTAAGATGCATCGGTTCGATAAGTATTTTCTTTCCAAATTAGCCGCAAAATTAGTGGAAGAAGTGAATAAAGAAAGTGTAATATTTCCTTCAGCAGGCTCTCGTTATCTCAAGATATAATAATAAATGATTAGAAAAATATTATGTTTTAATTGTCTCTCAATTATTTGTTATAACATTAAAGGAGGTTAAAAGAACGAAAAATAATATTTTCATAAATAAATAAAAGCTCAACAAGTTAAAGTCTTACATAATCATGCATGCTAAATTGATCTTGCATTAAGTGAAAAAACTATTATATCATGTGTTTTTGTTAAAAAGTGAACAGACGAGATCAACTAATTATTTATTATCATAATTAATTAATCAATGCGACAAGAGATGTTGCAAGACTTTTAGCTCTTCTAATGAGGCAAGACATAACTTATACTTTCACTCATTAATTTGTGTATCTACTACGTACGTACTCACTTGCAATTTCTCCTCTATCCAATTATTGTTATTCTTTGATTTAATATCCCTATATATATATATGTGTGTGTCTTTATTTATCTCTTTAATTTATCTAATTATTGTTTATTGAGTTTGTGGAGCTTGGTTTTGTCAGTGTGTCAGTCCGATTTGATGACCCGATCCAACAAGCTGAATGTGTTATGGTTTTTGACAGATTTTCAATGAGACTTGGGCCATAGAGCGCAGGCTTGGACCGATAGGACTAGGGCAACGCCTCTAGAGAAACTTTTTGGCACTATTAGTGGTAAAAAAAAGTACCAGGCAAAAAGTTCGTTTTAAGTTTGTGTGACAGGTGGTTTGAACGAAACTCAGACAGAGAGTTTGATCGACTTGTAGGCTTGTAACGCAAGTGAGCATCGGACAGAGATTTTGCTTAAGACGTGCTTGGTACTTCACTTGAGTGAATAATGCAAAAAAGTTAAAATTAAGATTTCTGCCGTGTGATACTATAAATATGTACTTAATGAATAGTTTAGTATGTCTTAAGTATTTTGAACAGTGAGCTTTTGCCCCAAAGAGTATTTTGTGATTCCTCTGCAGCTCTATGGGTGTAGGCATGTTGCCAAACCATGTTAATTTTGTTTTGTGTGATTGATTTGTTTGTATTTACTTTCACTTGTTTGTCATCACTGCGTTTTCACAACACAAGGCATGATGAGAATGCTTGATCTTGTTGATGATCTTTTGATTGTTACAAACGGATCCAAGAAGAATCTTGAAGCTTCAGTCATGGCTTTGATTTTCATCATATGACAAAAATTCTAGCTAGCTAGACGATTAACCCACAAAAGATCATGAGTGTTTTTCGTATGCATAAGGTAGCCTCTAGCTAGCAGCAGGAGGCAATTGGAGGTTCAACCTACGGGTTTTGTGGAAGGGTCATTTCCTATCACATACTTTGGGCCACCTTTCTAATGGTTGAGTGAAGATGGCTTATCTTTTAACCTCACCTGAGAAAAGCAGGGAAAAAAGTTGCACGTTGTAAGGGTGTATATATTATTATAGAGTATCGTTGTTGAATCCTGCAGAAAAAGTCTTAGAACTAATGAATTAAGATATTTTCAATTTTTTGGTTGGAGAATCTAACGCATGTCTATCAAAGGAAGAAATGGACTAATTCTTGGTCTAAGATATGTTAACACAAATATAGATTATTAAATCTACATCTTTCCATCAGTTTAAGTTTTTGAGATTAGTAATAATTTGCATATAGTGTACTATATAAAAAAAGAGATCCTAAGTTTGAACCCTAAGGTTTGGTTTGGATAGTGATCAGTTGAGATGAGATGAATTGAAATGAAAGTTGAATAAAATATTGTTAGAATATTATTTTTTAATATTATTATTGTTTTGAGATTTAAAAAAGTTGAATTATTTATTATATTTTATACAGAAATTTGTAAAAGTTGTAATAATGAGATGAGATGGATTGAGAGTATTTCTCAATCTAAACTGAGCCTAACTCTATATTGTATCTCATTTAATAAAATATTATATGAATATGAAGACAAATATGAATAATGATCTACGTCTACCTCATCTTTCTATCACCTTAATTAAGCTTTTGAGATTGGTCGTAACTTTGGCAAGATATACATGTAGGCGAATAGAAGAAAGGGGTGGGGATTAAAAAACAAACGTACAATGCCGAAAGTTGCCCAAGCTTTACAGACTTCTATTATGAGGCAGAAATATATGCTAGTGCCTTACGTTAGATGGTTGGTTGATTTTATTGGATGAACTTATTTCATGGTTTATTTTTTATTATTTTTCAATACTTTTATTATAAGGCCTTATTTTTTTAGGAGCCGTCTCTTAGGGGCCTGGTTGCGACCTTCCGCTCGGGCCTCTACTGGAGGACCTTGTCCTTTTTACGATATTTTAGCTTTTTTGACATGCCCTCGTCATCAAAAGGTCTGATAGTAATTAAGCTTATTCTTATCTTGGAAATATGCAAAAATTCTATAAATAAAGAAGAAGTCATAGTGGAGGGTGGGATCGAATTTTAGATACAAATTAACGACTATATATATATATATATATATATATATATATATAAAGACAAGTACTAGTTGTTTAATTTGGCCTAGTCTAGGGTGATAATATTTCTTCCACACGATCCATAATACAACTTAATAAAGTCAAAATAAACTAAATAAAAAAAAAAGATAAATAAAATATTCCTTGCTTTATATTATAAAGGCTATAAAAAAAAGTGCATATAATATATTATCCCTAACATAATGTCTTGTACCTAAACCGAAATTATTAAATACACATATATAATATAATTGGAAGCAAACCATGCAGAAAGGTTTAATATTGGGTTAATTTCCACCCATGCATACAGTACCTAATATGCCTAGCTAGCTAGCTAGAAGCCTATATCAAAACATGTAGCAGAATAAGCAGCACACCAAGACAGAGAATTAGAAGGTGAAGTACTACTTGGAGTAGGTGAGCGGTAAGAGGAGCAAGAAGAGGAGTTTGAGGATGCAACATTATTAATATTATTGTTGTGAGGATTTCTAATCATGAATGGAACCACATCTTGAAGCAACCCTTGTGTGGCCATTCCTTCCTGATGATCTGGGTCCCATGAATACTGATCTCGTGGGTAGACTACCTCAGATGGGCTTACTACAGCTAGTTGATGCGCAGTGGTCGCAGTAAGATCATCTGATGGAGGGCTCTGATCTAGATGATGATGATATTGCTCTTGTGCTTCCTGAAGTTTTTGGGTTTCTTGGTCTTGTGCTTTTGAGGTTGTCTTCTTGGACTTCTTGATTGTTAATGGAGTACTAGTACTGGCCGGAGCTTGGTTTTGGCCATTCAAGAAGTATGGGAAAGCAAAGTGTAAGTGGAGCCCTTCGTAGGTGATGATGAGTGTCTCTGGATCCTCCAAGGACCTCTCTACCTGCTTCTTTGCACTACATCTTGGATTTGTACACCTATAGTAGCTTCTGTATTCCATGATCAAGAACACAAAGAACATATATAAGAAGTGATTTGTAATTCTTATGCTAATCATGTGATAGAGTTCTTAAAATCTTAACAATTATTTCATGATCGGATTGAAATATTCTTAGGCTGAGTTTGGTAAGTCAAATATTCACATACTGTTTCATTATTATTACAAAAAGTTTATTACTATTTATTATTTTTTCATTACTATTTACAGATCATCTAAAAACACTTCAATATCTAAACGTAGGCTTAAACTCTGGGCGAAGCGTACGTCCAGATACCTTATAAATTTGTAAATATGAAATTTTAAGTGAGTTAATTTTCAAATTTTGGGGTGAAGACCGATCCCAAGCATTTTGAACGTACATCTCAAATTGCTGAAGTCATGAACTCATTACATCTCATGACCAGTTATCCGGGTAATAAATTCTTTCCTAGCTAGCTAGCCATTTTTATCAATCACTTAGGCATGCCATATTTGGAGAAAAAAACGTCTGAAATAAGGACATTCTCTTTATCATGATTCATCTACCACCGACCTATTCCTTTTATTGAATGTGCTAAAAGAAAAGGCAAAAAAGCCGCACTGAATTGACAATGAAAATGACAGTAATAGTAATTTTCTAATACGTCACTTGAAAAAGTTTTTTCTTTCTGATCAGCATTATATGAACAAAACCAAAAAGAGTATTCGATACATCACATGTTTGGCCATGGTGATCGATCATTCTCTTTAGGAATAGAAAATATTGGTCTAATAGCACAAATTAATTGCCCCATGATCTTTCACAGATCGAAATCCAAGTTCATGACAATTAGACTTTGTATATAGCTAATATTTTTATGAGCCTCAATGCAAATTATGAACAGAAAAAGACTGCCTATTTTGGCCACAACATATATCATCATATTCAATTTTATTTAAAAAAAAAAATGAAAACCCAGAAGCTGAATCACGTAATTCTCGACATTTTTTTATCCGTTTGGCGGCCAAGAAAATGGCAAGGAAAATAGAATCAGGAAAAAAGTTACGTACGTACCTAGGATTAGGACTATTCTTAATGGCTTTCTGTCCGTATTTCCTCCATTTATATCCATCATCAGCTATCGCATTGCCGTAATTCTTGATTCTCAGAGTGTACTTGTGCTCAACCTTGTCTATACCTCTTTCCAACAAAGATATTCTGCAACAGACAGCTTATTATAAGTAAACCTATCAAAATGATACCCAAAAACTCCATAATTTTACAGCCATGCATCCAACTTTTATTTAAAAAAAAAAAGGGTTCTAAAACGAGTTCAAATTAACCTGGCTTGTGATGAAAGTTCTTGGTGGCCGGGCTGATCCTCCGAGGTGGTCAATGACAATACATTCTCAATATCTTCAATTGTTGGCCCGGAATAGACATTGGAGATGAGCCTGTTAACAGCCTCTTCGTGTTGATCATGATAAGGATCATGAGTAGTACTGCGAGTGTAGGGTTCCGTACCACTACTGATCTTCTCTGCAGGTAGCACAAAGAAAGGAGACTGATTGTCTAAAAGCTCTCTAACCTGCAGCTCGTCTTCCAATCTATCTGTCGTCCACATAGCCGCCATTATTTCCTCCATTGTTACCTCTAAAGGATAAGCACCAAAGTCAACCTTGCAATAATATTAGATGAAGAAGAATAGGTACAAAAATTTAGCTGCCAAGCAAGATGATCAAGATCAGGGGCTAGCTAGCTAGCTTATATATAATGAGATATAAAAGATGAAGAGAGGCCGGAGAGTGGAGTAGATATTGAAGGAGGAGAGATTAATATGAGATATGTCTCCGTGTTTGCCTCTTGACTTTAAAGTAAGAGTCGGTGTGTTTCTGTTTTGTATGTATTCGACTTTGACTTTGAAGCTCAGCATTCCATCCGTGTCAAACGGTAACATCGATCGTTTGTTATGTACTGTTCAGTAGGGCAAACCCCCCACCCCAAAAATTAATTACACTACAAGAAAAATACTCAGATATGGCCAGTTATTTTGCATTCTGTCAAAATGAACCTTTTGATCACAAATTGTCATTCTCGTTACATACAATTCGTTACAAATGGTCATTTTTCTTGTAGTTAAAATTTATATGGCTTATTGAGATTCTTTGCATATATACATGATGAAGATAGGTAAGTTTGGTAATTAATTATGTTCTTTGCCAAATAGATATATATTAAATAACCGGCCTAGGGCTTTGCATAGGGTGGAGTACTCCAAAAGTTGCAGATATGATATTGTTGAAATAATATTTATATCATCATGTAGATGTGCTGTCAATTTTTTTTATTTTTTTTAAAATAATATAGCTGTTACTGTTAGCTGCTACTTTGTTTCATTCTCTGTATTTTCATGCAGTCATGTGTCTTTGTCTTCTTATTTGGTTCTAATGGTATAGATGCATTAAGGTGGACCAAAGCCACCTGATCCACGACCAGATCATTAAACCATAGCAAAGGTCAACCACTAAAGAATTGATAAAAAAAATTCCTTTAAATTATTTTTTTGCAAGTGATTCTCATTGGTATATTACCCCCCCCCCCCCAAAAAAACTCATATTAATGAAGCATATGTTTAAAACACAGATTTAACATAGAAAAGCTTATGTTTCTTCCCGGCTTTCTCTCTCCCTATCTGAGAACAACATTTACAACATTTAGGACTTTTTTGGAAAAAATTTCTATCTCAAAATTCTTATATCATATCATCTCATCTCATCCGATATATCTTATTCCCAAACATAGTTTAAACATAAATATTTTCAAACTAATCATTACAATTTTCTCAAAATTTTAAATAAAAAATAAATAATAATTCAACTTTTTCAAATTTTCAAACAAAAATAAGATTAAAAAATTATATTGTAACAATATTTTAATTTTATAATTTTTTATTTAACTTTTCTCTCTCCTTTCCTAAAACCCCATTAAACATTAACTCAAACTATCTCACTACTATTCACAAACTATTTTACTACTATTTACAAAATTCTCATCTCATCCCATTTTTCCAAACTTTTCCTTAAAGTGTGGCACTTGACAATAAAATCTAAATTAAGAATATTTAAGAAAGTAGTAATATTAAATACAATTTTAAGCATGGCATGCAAGTCTCGTGTCTTCTTTTAGAGAAAACCGGAGTCAACTATTTAAAAAATAAATATTCTCACGTAGATTTGCACACCATAGATTTATCTAATTTTTTTTTAAATAGAGTGTGCAGAATATAATTAAACATATATATAAATATGCACTTAATACATGTAAGCAATAAGCACACTTTTAAGTTGTAATATACGTATCTGCGACTAGAACTACAATTGTTAGTATTTCACTAAATAGTAAACATGACCCACCCCACCCAGTTAATGTCTTAAAAAAGAAACTAATTAAAAGCATAGCCTGGACATGTGTGACACCCAATTGACACGATGAGGATTCGGTATCGATCCCAGAAATGGACGTACAATTTCCAAATTTTGCAGTGAATTAATTACGGCCATCCACTCTGTTAATTATATATATGCAACCATAATGCATGCATGTATGCATGGCCACTTTTCTTTTTACTTTTACAATTCTATCTTCGTGAGCATGCATGGATTTATCAATTATATGCAGGCCGGGGGGTGGTTGCTTCAAAGTTAGGGAACTTTCGTGAGGGCTTTGACTTTGTGGATCATTGAAAACCGCAAGCTAGCTAGCTAGGATGCCCTCCTGCGTAAGGACAACAGGAGTTGACTGTCAGAGTGGGTTTAGGTTAGCTGCTGAGCCGTCGCTTAGCGAAGTGGGCACAGGTTAAAACAGTACTGCCCTCCCCCCCACCCCCACACAAAAAAAATGTCAACCCTGCTAGCTCTATGTGGGGGCCAAGTGGCTCGTGAATGGGGGCGGCACGTGTGTGGGAAGAAGGGTCCCACATGGTGTCGAGGATCACGTGTGTGGAGGGATGGAGAGGGGTTGGGGCTGTCCACGTCGATGGATGGCCGGCCCCATGCATGCATATGCAGCTAGCTAGCTAGCACGAGAAGCGACGGTGCAACTACACAAAGTCACAATCGGGTCTTTCAGGGCACAAACAAAAAAAAAAGGGTGCGCAGGGGCATGCAAGGGCTAAGATCGATCATGCATGGGACCCTAATCCCTTTGGAATTTATGGGGCATTTCACTGTTGCTTAGAGGCACTTGCCTCCTGCCTCATGGCTCCTTTGGCATCTTCGAAAATAGACTACATCAGCAATATGCAGCGTGAATTCATCGACTCTTAGATCTCTTTCCTTCTAAATATTTAAACATATGTCAAAGGGTGAATTGTCCCTATTGACACTAACAAATCATGAGGTACACTAGCTGGGTACTTTACACGACTACTTGTAGTAGTACAATAAAAAGCATAGAAGGCGTAGTTGATTTACCAATTGAATCGGAGAAAGCCGAAGATGTTTCCAGATCTAGGCAGTCCATTTCGTTAGGTTATACGTCACCATTTTGTTTGTCTTTTCCATAAACTTTTTTCCTCTTGTCAATAGTTTGACTTAGTGTAATTGTTTCACGCTTATCCTATATATTAAATTACACGTTATTAAAAGTTCTTCACCAATCCTCGAATCGTTGTCCATGCAAATAGATAATATAGATGATAAATCATTTATAATAATGCTGATCAGTCAACAAAATCTGATTTGTAAGAAAAATTCAAAATTTATTTTTTTTACAAATCAAATCGTGTTATATCGTTGGTGCAGAGAATGTATACATGTTCGGCGTCAATAGTAGCTTATAAACACAAATTCTTTGCCTCGTTCTATTTTTTTTTTCACTTTTTTCTTTTCAATTTAAATATTACACATCTATATTGTTCGAGCTTCATCAACATGATCAAGTACTGCGATGTTTTAATTATTAGTTATCATGTAGAAATTATGACTTATAATGAACATCTAATTACTTGTCAGGAATCATTCTCGATACACCCTACAGTAAATTACTACGTACGTAATTAGCTTGCATAGAATTACATCCTAATTACTATTTTTCCAACTTCATCTCACATAAATCTGGAAATGTGACTCATTTATATAAAAACTCCAATTAATATCTATGTATATACACATTAGTTCGTCTAGATACAAACGAGTTGGCGGACGAATCTGAGTACAAAGCTGACGTGGACTACTGCTGTCAGAGCTATTTTATTTTTATTTATTTTTTTAAAAAAGGAAAACATGAAGAGAAGAGAAGAGAAGAGAAGAAGAAGACCACCGGCTTCCTAGATCCCCTTCATCTCCCCATCGTCCCTCTCCCCTCCCCCAAATCCCATCTTCGAACCCCAAGATTTGCCGTTTATGGGTGGTGCTCTCTAGTTCCTCCCTCCGCTACAGATTGGCCGGTCTCCTCCTTGCACGACCCACCTCCTAAGCATCAGATCCTTCATGTTGGCTACACTCCTTCGTGACTCTGCCACTCAAGTGAACTCCTCGGCATCGTCTTTAGTAGGTGCTTTCATTTCCCCCACTGAGTTTGTTCTTAACCATTAATCATGCCAAATCTAGCTTTAATGGGAAGTTTTAAACTTATTAAAAAACTTATATGATACTGAAACTGAAGGAAGTGTGTTTCTTCAATCTCACTCACATGTTGTTTTCCTGTGAGATAGGAAAAATGGACTTTGTGGACAGCGCTGGCCCTGATGGCACTAAGGAAAGCTTTCATTGGAGGTGGCTCATATTCATTTCTATAGTTGCCCAGAAGTTCCTACAATTTGTGGCGACATCGCTGGGATTTGTTGGATCGGTGATTAAGACATGGCTGAACCTTGTTTCAAGTAATCACAGCTTGGGTAGGCTTTTCCTAAATCTCTGTCAAGGTCAGTCCTCCTCATGCTGTGCTATTCCTTCCTTGCTAGCTAGTCTCCTTTATAAACTGGTATAACATTCTACGAGATAGTACATACATTTCTATAGAAGTATTTAAGTCAAAAAAATATTATAGTAAATAACATATCCCGTTGATGATTTATATATATAAAGGTATCAGCACCCATGTCTACAACTAATGATCTGCATATGCATTTGTGCATGGAAAATCGATGAAGCCCATTTAGTTATGTGCAAGAATGCAGTCATTATGACACATTAATTAGTATTTGTTCATTAATTCTTCAACCAAAATGCATGCATATTTCAAATAACGAGTATTTGTGTGTTATTTGTGTCCTTTGTGCTTGGTTTATTTGAGAGAAAGAGAGCGGAAAGGGAAAAGGAATGGGAAAGGGAAAGGAAAAAGGAGGACATGAGGTCAATTTGTGAATAACTACTGATCTTCGTGAGAATCGATTATGAGGGCATTCCTTCGAAGGAATAGTAGTACGAAGGCAGGCCTCATTGATTTGAGCTAGAGCATTGGATTCCAAATTTAAAGGTAAGGCCTCATTGTTAATGCAAGTACTAAACAATGTTAGAAACTGTTTAACACTGGTTGTTTAGCATGACTTAATGCAGCAAAATTAAACACTCAAGTTTAGTCACAACATTCTTATATTGTCTTTGTTTTTTCTCTCTTCTTCTAAATAATCAAGTACAACAACCTTTGGCCAATGGCCTGTTGCATGATGGCATAAGACCCACATCTCCAAAATGGAGATCATGGGTTCGACCCCCTCCTCCAATGTATCAAAAAAAAAAAAGAACAATAACCATTGAAAAAGTAATGAAACAGGGGAATGCTCAGTGATGGGTTCTCTGTACTCCACCTTAGAAATAAACTTCCACTAGAAGCAACTTTTAGGTTGATTAAAGTAGAATACAAGTTTTTTTTTATAAAAGATTTTGTATTAAGAAAGTTAAACCATAGTTTGGATACAAAAAAGAACAAATTCATAAGAAGTGGTATAACCACTAATGCTAAGCGCATCCTTGCTTAAGGCAAGAGCAACAGTATTGTTTGCTCTAACAGTATGCCTTGCTGACCAAACAGTAAAAGAATTAAGTGTTGATTTAGTGTCTGCGATCGACTATCCTGCATAGGTGAAGGAGTCTGTTGTTGAGTTAAGGCCCGATACTACCTGCAAGGAGTCCCCTTCCATGATGATGTCTCTAAAGCCAAAAGACTTGCAAAACAAAACTGCCTGAAATGCAGCGTAGGCTTCTGCTATGAGTGGATCAGGGTACAAGTCCTTTTTCATTCTTAGAGTAGCTAGCACACGTCCCTTCCAGTCTCTAATTACTGCACCAACTCCTACCTTGCAGAAAATTTTGTTGAGGGTTGCATCCCAATTTCATTTAAGCTTTTCCTAGGGTGGGGGCTTCCTATTGAGTATGTTGTTATCTGTTGGAAATCTGTGGCCTCTTATGCTGGTTTAATAGTTTAAGCTCTTCCACCATATGGCTTAATTGCTAAGCCATGGTGGTTGGGTGTAAGAAAAGTCCCCTAAACACCATGTCATTCCTCTTCTTCCAAATGAGCCACGATGTAATAGTAAAGGACATCAACTCCTCAGGTTCCAAGCACTCAGCAAAATCTTCTACCATCTTTGCGTAATGTAGATAAAGAGGGTTTTCTTTTTGTAATTTCCTAGAGCTGTGGGCTCAAGTATCTCTTGCTGAAGGAAAATCCCAAAGGATGTGTTCAGTGGATTCTGGCTGTAGCTTGTATATTAGGCAGAAAGGGCCTTCTGTGACCTTTCTCTTCAATAAATTGGCTCAAGAAGGTAAGGCATTGAGGCAAGCTTTCCAAAGGAAAGTTTTAGCTGCATTTGGGATGTTCAGGTTTTAGATTTTTGTTCAAGGGATCTATGATATGTTGGGAGCAGAAGATTGTCCTAGCTTATGAGTTTCCAATTCAGTAAATAGATGATAGGCAATCTTGACATTGAATTTTCTTGAAGTGTTGCATCTCCATATTAACCTGTCAGGTTTGGGATGAGCGCGTAGTGGTATGGCTTTAATTACAATTGCTTCCTCCTGAGTAAACAAAGTTGTGACCAAGACCTCAAGCCATTGGTTTGCTGTTTTGTCAATTAAAAGTGATACCTTTGTGTCAGCTTGCAGGAATCTTGAAGGAGGACTGGCGAGGGAGCCATTTGTCATTCCATATTTCAATTGAATCACCATCTCTTATTTTCCAGATCAGGCCCTCAGTGAACAATGATCTAGCAGCTAGGAAGCTTTGCCATAGATAGGATGAGTTCTAACTTGACTTGGCAAAGAGGAAGGAATTGGTGTGAAAATATTTCTCCTTTAGCACTTGAGCAGCTAAAGAGTCTAGGTTAGAGACTATCCTCCATTCTTGTTTAGCTAGAAGAGCTAGATTGAAGTTGGCAAAATCCCTTAGTCCTAGACCACCTTGACATTTGGCTCTCTTCATTTGGTTCTAATGAACACAGTGTATTTTATGTTCCTGAGGTTTTTGCCCCAACAGAAACTTCTTACCATCTTGTTTAGTTCAAGGACCAGCTATCTTGGAAACTTGAAGATCCCCATACTATAAGTTGGAATGGTCTGAATGATGACCTTGATGAGAACTTCTTTTCCTTCTCGGGATAAGAATTTATTCTTCCAATTGGTGATTCTTGCTTGCACCTTGTCCAGAATGCTTTTGAATGAGGTAGCTCAAGATCTCCCAATCAAAGCTGCTAAGCCTAGATATTTCTCATAGGAGTTGGTACCCCTTATCCCTGCAATGTTGGTGATGATCCCTTTGACCTCATCATTGGTATTTTTGTCGAAAAATAGAGGTTTTCTCCTTGTTAAGTCTCTGGCCTAAAGCAAGTTCATAAGATTCAAGCAAGTAAAAGAGTTTGCTCCATTCAATAGAGTTAGCTTTGCAAAAAAGAAGGCTATCATCTGAAAAAAAAAAATAAGTGGTTAATGGAGAGTATATTCCTTTCTATAGGTAATCTAGTGATGATCCCAGACTTTACAACCTTATTGAACAGATAAGGGGATAGTGGATCTCCTTACCTAAGCGCTTGTGTGGGTTGGAAGCTAACTTGTGGAACTCTATTTAGAATGAGAGAATAGGAAACTGTCCCTACACATCTCATGATCAAGTTTACCCAATTGTAATCAAAGCCAAATTGCTGCAGAATAGATTTCAAGAAAGGCCATTTGATTCTGTCATAGGCTTACTCATGTCGAGTTTGAGTGCCATAAAACCATCCCTACCCTTTAGTCTAGCCTTTATTGTATGTAGAGACTCAAAAGTCACAATGACGTTGTTTGTTATCAATCTGCTAGGGACAAAGGCTGTTTGAGTGGGGGATATTATCTCATTCAAGACACATTTCAATCTGTTGGTCAGAGTCTTGGCAATGATTTTGTAAAAAACATTGCAAAGGCTTATGGGATTGAAGTCAGTCACCTGAGAGGGGGAAGGTTTTTTAAGAATCAGAGCAATATGGGTTTCATTCAAGACATTTGTCCAACTGCCACCATTTAGTGCTGCTAGTACTGCTTGAGTCACTCTACATCCCACTATGGGCCAGTGTTCTTGGTAAAATACAGCAAGGAAGCCATCTTGGCCACTTGATCCCAGTGAATTCATGCTAAACGATGCCTCTTTAACTTCAGTTTCTATGAAAGGTCGAGAGAGTGTGAGGTTCATTTCTGTAGTGAGCTTTCTAAGAAAGAATGATATGCATTCAGCAATTCCAATGGGACACGAGGAAGTGAATATGTTTTGAAAATAACTTTGAAAAACATGATTGATGTCCTTCTAACTTGTAAACTCTTGTGCAGACTCATTTCTAATCTTGGTAATGGTGTTTTGTTTCATCATTTGATTTGCACATTTATGGAAGAAAGTTGTATTCTTGTCCCCATCCCTTAGCCAATTTTTCTGAGCTCTTTGTTGCCATTTCGTGTTTTCAGCCTCAAGCAGTAAGTCCACTTCTTTCTGCATAGTTCGAATTTCTTCATACAAATGGCCCTCATTGATGGCTTTAAAAGAGTTGAGCATATCAGATTTAGCTTTCAAGGCTTTCTCCATGGCTTCTATTCAAGTCCCTACTCTACCTTTTCAACTCTTCTTGGCAATTTCTTAGGCCAAAAAGGGTAGTATGCAGAAAATCTGGCTATCCTATAAGGTTCTCCCAAGACTATTTGACCAGAGCTTTACAATCCTCCTTTCTACTCCAACTTGCTTCATACCGAAATACTCTCTTATGTTTTAACCTGGTAAACGTTTCCTGAATTTTAAAGAAGAGAGGCATGTGATCAGAGGTTACAGCAGCCAGGTGGTGGACTGAGTAATCCTCAAGCTTTGCAAGCCAAGTAGAGTTTCCTAGACATCTGTTTATCCATTCTTTTGTGAAAAGCTCACCTTATCTGTGATTGGCCCAGGTAAATTTGTCTCCTTCAAAACCAAAGTCATTGAGGTCGCAGTGATCTAGAGTCTCTCTAAAGTCTAGAATCTGTCTGTAAGGTCTACTGGCAGCTTCCAGTTTTCATATAAGCTCGTAATCTCATTAAAATCCCCAAAGTACAGCCAAGAAACATTCATTGCAAAGGTTAAAGCTGTAAGAAGATCCCAAGTAGTAAATTTCTGTGGAGTATTTGGATGGCCATAAAACCCTGTTAATAACCAAGGAGTCTCTTCACTGGATAACTTGACAAGGCCTAAGATATGCCAACTGGAATAGTTAACAATTTCAAAATCCATTGTGGATTTCTAATAGAGAGCCAAGCCACCACTTCTACCCTTGCTATTAACACTAAAACATTTGTCAACCAGTTTTATTCGGATTCTCTCCATCTTATCACTGTTGCATTTGGTTTCTATAAGAAAGACCAAGTGTGGGGCCTTTGATTTCACTAACAGGTGAAGTTCATGAATTGTTCGGGGGTTCCCAAACCCCTGACAATTCCAGCTTAAGATGTTCATTAGGAAAGGTGGGGCTGCTAAGCAGCCTCCACCGCATGTGCCTAAGTTAATCTCCTTTCAGGTGTGAGAGTAGTTTTCAATTTCTTTTGGTCAATGGTACAAAATCGAGTGTCCATCTCTAAAGGTGATCTTTTTGCATTTGGGAGCTGAGGAGGGACATTTGGGAGATTAGTAATGTCCACTAGGATAAAAGGTTGTCCCCTGCCTTTCTTTTCCATATGGTGCTTTTGGTAGATAAAGGTGGGTTTGGATGAGAGGTAGGCATGGTGGGAATTGTCTTGTTTGGATAAATAGACTTTTCAATAATGATGTTGGTTGTTAGTGGACACTTTTTTTCAATAAAAGTAGGCAATTTGTGACTTTTGTTACTGACCTTTTGCGTTGTATCCTCAGGAAAAGTTGGAATTGCCTTAATTGAATTAGTAAGGATCCCGAAATTATGGTGGTCCACAAACAAGTTCATGAGACTACTGACCCTCTCAAAAATGAATTGCTTTCCTGATTTTGGTGCATGATTGGCTCCTGGAAAATAGCCGCTGTGTCCTCCCCCGATCTTGACTTTTCACCAATATAATTCCGACCACCTACCTCCTTTGGTTGATCTTGGGAAAGAGGTCCATTAGATGGAAACTCTGGTGAACCTCCATACTTTCTTAAGACATAAGAGTAAAAAGGGGCAGATGGTGCTCTCAGCCATTGCCCATATTGCTCTTGAGACTGAGAAACGAGGTTGGAGTTTGGACATTTCCCATTTTTATGTTTCAATAAACCACACTTGAAGCAGAGATTTGGGAGTCTTTCATATTTGAAATGAGTCCGGCACTACTTGCCTCCCAGGTTGATCATTTTGCCTCTTAACAAAGGCTTTGTGATGTTCACTTCCACTCTAATTCTTAGAAATCTCCCACAGCCACAACCTTGGTCATCTACTTCCACTGTGAGCACGGTTCCTATGCATGCACCTATCCTTCTCCCCATCTGCTCATTCATGGCTGCGAAAAGTACATTGTGTATTTGAACCCAGAATGGTTCTAAGGAGAATTACGCCTCGTTGGAAGATAGCTCCCCATTGAAATCCTTTAGGCAAATTAAATGACGATCAAAAGACCAAGGCCTCCCCTGTAAGACCTTTTCCTTGTCAGACTGTAATTGAAACTCTAGTAGGAATTTGTTGGTGCTTAGATCTTTGAAGGTTAACTAGCCTGTTGTGTTCCACGCCTTAGCCCTGATGCTTTTGAAAGCTTCACGGTTTGCATTCCTGTCGTTTAGAATAAGAGTAAGAAGACAGTGGTTGCCCCTGAGCTGGGAAGAAAGAACCTCTTCCCCAGGTAGTAGTAGTTCCTGTTGTTCTTCCTCTGTAAGCTTTAAAGTCCCCCAACATGTTGTAAGATCATTCTCCATTGAAAAAACAAAACTCTACGAGCTTGCGCCCAAGAGATAGTAGCTTTGTCAAAAGACAAAGCGATACACCTCACCCTTCAAAAGGAGGACGGTTCCAAGATTTCGAGACCAAAGTAGAACACAAGTAAATGAGTCATACAAGACACAATATAAAATCTTTTTTTTATATATTTTTTTCTTCTTTTTATAAAATGACAGCCGAATTCATTGCATAATCAAAGTTTAAAGATGGCTGAGTAATTTTCAATCATTTGCCTAAACTCGCTTTTATATCCTTTTGTTATGATATAGGAATGTGCAAAGTTTCCAAGACCTAGGATTCACGTTGAACAACGTGCCTAGCTATCTCTATTTTTTTTTTCTATTTTTTTTCCTCATTATCTTTATTTTATACATAGTTCATGGGGATGTATTTTTCATGCTAGTTGTGGAAAAGGTTCCCTGTTAAATTAATGTGAAATAACTTAAATTGTATGCTTAGCAACGATGTTCAAAGTAAAGTATTTTTTAACTAACATATTTTCTTTTAATTCTTGCTTCTATTGTGCAATTCTTTCCATTTTGATCAAATTATGCTTTTTCTGATCAGATTAGCAAACTAATATATATATATAATTGTGCATGCATATGTGTGTTTAGACCACTTCTTGTAATTTTTGGTGATATTTGTTAATCATATCATATAGAAATTGGTGATACATTCTTAGATCACTTCATTGAGATTCAAGCCTTTTAATTTTGGCTGGTGCTTCTTGTTGAAGCTATGCTGGAGGCATGTCAATTATACACTTTGGACAATGATAGAACTAAAAACTATATTCCAAAATCATTTTACTTGCAGTTTTCATATAAATCATAAGTTGGAAATTAGAGAAGATTATATAACTTAATTTGTTGAGTCAGAAAAAGTGTCATGGTACCAATCCAATCAGATAGTGTTAGCATCTAAGAAAAGTAACCTAAAATCTTTTGGGACCTAACACTAAAAAAATATAAGCATATTTTAATGATTTTATTTTGGACTTTTGTTCTCTTTGCTTCTTAAGTGACTTCAACTTCTCTAGATGCTTTTTATTGTTCTAAAATATTGTTAAATATTCTCTAAATGGGGAAAGGGAAAGAGCACGAATCTCTTATAACACCTCCTACCACAGATCCATCAACAAATCCATCAACTCAGGTATTCAAAATATTATTTATAATTCAATTTTTTGCTAATTATCAAGACATGGTTGAAATCTTAGGTAATACCAAGACCATTTTATACATATTTGTCAACACCTCCTGGAACAAATCCATCAACCTATCCAGGTATTTTGAATATTAATTCAACACCATAGTTATAATAATGTCTACATTTATTACTACATCATTGGTTCTTTGTCATTATTGATCTATATGTTAGGTGATATATACCAATACCCTTTTATCCGAGTTTCTCAAGCTATATCCATGGGGGGCCATGCACCAATGTCACATGCTTGGTTACCACCTTTCTTAGCTCATCCTGATGCCAAGCCATCTCCATGGACTTATCAAGTGATGATTTCGTTCTTTAAGTAGCGTGTATATTTTTCAAAATGCTTTTATTGATTTAAATATGGATTTTTATTGTTGTAAACTGTAGAAAAATCTTCAATCGGGATTTTAGTAATTAGTTAGCTCTCCGATTGGTTTAAACTCTGCAAGCTCAAACCATGTTGAAGAAATTTAGAAGTTGACACTTGACTCCAAAGAGGCTAAAACTGTCTACTCTCCTTGAATCCAAAGATAACAATGAGTCTTGGACATAAAATACAGTGCATACTAAAAGGCCAATACCATTGAAGGGCTGAAGTTGGGAATTGTGTTTAAATCCGAGGAAGAGTTAGTTTTTTATTATAAAAAATATGAGAAACAATGCGGTTTTGGGATAATGATACAAAAAAGTAAGAGGTTTGAGCATGGGAGGCTTAGATATGTCACGCTGAGTTGTGATCGTGGTGTGAAGACATGGAACCGAATGTAAAATGTCACGAGGCCACGTCCGACGTGAAAGACAGAAAGTAAGGCAAAGATATATGCTACATTCATTGAAGGGGTGTTGAAAGTTTTGATAGCTCACAATTTCCACAATCACGGCCTAAGTCCACAAAAATTGAGGTTCTTTCACTGAAATAGAGAAGTGAGCGGGTTTGCTAGGACTTGAGAGAGTGTTCAATACAAATGATCAGGATGGCATCAGAATGTACTAGAGTTTTGCCTCTCATGTGCAAGAAGCGGGTGGGTTTGAGAACTTGTCATTCAATGAAAAAGACTGTCGTAATTATATTGACAAGACACCCCATCTTCGACTTGGGAAAGATGGCACTGGTGCCCTCTGTGATTATTATGCTAGGATGCAATACAAGAATGATGAATTCTGTTCACTAATGGATATGGATGATGACGGAAGGTAGAGAAATATTTTCTGGGCAAATGCACGAAGTAGGATAGCCTATAAATATTATGGTGATATCATCACATTCGACACCACATATTTGACAAACAAGTATGGGATGTTGTTTGCTCCGTTTGTTGGTGTAAACCACTATGGCAAATCAATCCTTTTGGAGGCATGATTGATTTCTAGTGAGGATATAGAAACGTTTACATGGTTGTTTCAAACTTAGTTGAACTGTATGGATGGTGAAGCTTTGAAAACTATTATCACAGATCAAGATAGAGTCATGGAAAAAGCGATTGTGCTCGTGTTTCCAAATAGTCGATACAGATTTTACTTATGACACATACTGAAAAACGTACCTGAGAAGCTCGGTTCACATGGTGTATACAAAACTAGATTGAAAAGTCAATTGTTAAAGTGTGTGTATGACTCTCAAACACTAGAGGAGTTTTAGAAATGTTAAGAAGTGTTAACTACTACATACAAATTGCAAGAGAATGCTTGGTTGCAGAGTTATATGTTGTGCATACGTATTGGGTATCAATATTCCTGAAAGGAATTTTCTAAGCTGTAATGAGTACAATCCAATGAAGTGAGAGTATGAATGCTTTCTTTGATGGGTATATTCATACTAGGACAAATTTAAAAGAATTTGTCGATCAGTTCGATAATGCTTTGAGAAAGAAAATTGAGAATGAAAATGGGGCAGACTTCCACTCATTCAACATCACATTTCCCATCATCTCTGTCTCTCCACTTGAAAAGATATTTCATGACATATACACTAATTCTAAATTTAGAGAAATTCAGAAAAAAGTAATGGGATGCTTGGTTGTCTTCCAACTCTACACCGAAATGATTGTGTAATCAAAATGTACCATGTAGAAGATGAAGTTCTTGTTGATGATTTCATCCAGAAGGTGACCCATTTGGTGTACTTTAATGGGGTTGAATGTGAGGTGAAGTGCCCATGTGCCTTGTTCGAGATGAGAGGGATAATATGCAGACATGTATTAGCCATTATGAGAGATAAGAAAGTTTGTTCGATGCCAGAAAAATACATATTAGATCAATAGAGGAAGGACATAAAAATGATATATACTCTTATATGAAGTAGTTATGACGTAGTTGATGCGAGGCCAAAAGTAAGCAGATATTCACATATAATCAAGATATGCTACGACGTCGCCACAAATGCAGTGTCATGTGATGAGTATGCTGAGGATATGATCGAAAAGTTATATGCAATGAACGACATGTACCGCACCAACAAGCCGCCCCATCAAACTTATTCCAACATTGCAATTACAACTGTCGACACAACTACAACTGGGAGTTTGAAGAAAGTATTGAGAGGTAAAGGAAGACCGTCATCTCTCAGAAAAATTCAATGATTGAGAGATTCAAACCCATGAGGAAGAAGGCTACTCATAAGGGAAAAGTTAAACAGGTAAACTTGGTGCTCTGTTCTGAATATTTGAGCTTTATCTTAATTGTTTGTTAGACGTAATCTAATTTTTTATTGATTTGTAGCTACATGGAAGAGATATCGAAGTTTTTGACACGTGCAAGGTTTTGGGCAAACAATTGTTGGGACTCAAGAGAGTGTTCCTGTTCGGGTTACATACCTCTTACTGCCTTTAAATTAAATTTTGTTATTAATGCTAGGAAAAATTATATGATTCTAAATTTTTGCTCTACAGGTTACTTTGATCTTCTTTTTTTTTTTTTTTTATCTATTGTTGTTAGTCACCCCAAAACACTACCGAAGTGTTGGACTTTAGTAGAACTCAGTTTGGCTTTGCAGTGATTGAGACTCAAGAAGTCTAATTAATCTTGTTTAACTTCGTCACTCTATCTAAAGTGATTGATTTTGTTACATGTGGGTTCGTTTTTAATGGTTATATTATGTTCACAGATGCAACTTGAGGTGGATGGAATCCAGTCGAATAGCTTGCCTGGGACACAACCGTGACTATAAGTCAATGTAGTTAGGGAAAATCTATTATAAGTAGAAATAGAGAACCCCTTATTTTATGCGATATATATAGAAATTTGTATTTCAATTTCAATTTCAATTTCTCTTTCTTTTTCTTTTTATCTTTGTTTAAGTTACCATAATAAATTATTTGCCCATGAGGATGCTTCTGGCTTGATGATTCTCACTAAAAAAGGGCACCTTTGCATTACAGAATCCCGGGGGATGTCTTCATGGGTCGCTACCATACCATCGTTGATTATGGCAAACTGAGAGTTGGATTTGCATAGGCATCACGAAGAAACTACTCCTATCTATCATCTTTTAATTTCCTGTTTGATGTCTACTTTACATAAGCTTGACAAACTGAATTGATGGAATGTTAAGATGCTTGTGTATATATTTGCTTCTGTATTTGAATAGTTTAATATGTTTGCCATGGAATTTCTTATAGTGTTTTGTATTTCAACTCCCAAGGTATGCAAATATTGGTCTTTTTGAGATTTTTGGGAGGAGGTAAAAGAGCTTGTTCGTTTGCTTGATATTCGGTTTCGACATAATTTTAGAGAGGCTAATATGGCAGTGAATTTTTTGGCAAAAGAAGGCATAAAGGGTAGGATTTCAGATTTTATTAGTGATGCATTTGTGCAAGGATGTTTTCAGGGCATTGTTCGGCTAGATAAATTGGGCATTCCTTATATTTGACATTGATTTCTTTTATTAAGCAAAAACATTATAGCATGGTTTTCCTCCGCCTCAATGAGAATTTTTAATAATAAGAGTCTAGACCTCATTTTTTAAAATAAAAAAATAAAAAATAAAATAGGTGTTTGAAAACAATTGGTCCCCCTAAATATCAGGTAGAACTTCGTTTGGGACCCCTAAATTGCATATATATATATCATACAATATAACCGGGAATATTATTGATTTAATTTTTTGGAACATATATAGAAATGAATTTCCCAGCTGAAAAGGTTAATTGTGATCAGCCTGTGACATGCAAATGAATTGTAAGAACGAGGTTTTTGAAATTAAGCCAGGTCATATTGGCAATAATATGACATAAATATTAGTGCTCGTTGTGTAAAAACCTTTTCTGCTTGGGAGCATCGAGGGAATTAGCTGCAAGGACATCTGCATGTCTTGTAAGGACAAAATTAAGAGGCTTTGCTGCATGCACAAGCGTCCTAGCCGATTGAGCCTATAAAGCCTGAGATTTTAAGCATTATTTGCCAGTTTGACTTTTACACTTTATTTATGTCGGCAAGCATGCATGCATCATACTAGGTGCATGAAATACTTACGGTGACCCAGAAGGAGAGATCAAGCTATGTAACATGCTTGTTCAAAATTTGGACAATAAAGTAAATTTACTGTTTATTATAATAATTATTATTATTTTCATTATTTTTAAAGTATTTATCTGTTTATTGATTTCAATTGTTTCATAAACATTTTAAAATTAATTATTAATTACGAAATTACGAGTTTATCATTTTTTACTTCTTTGTGTTTTTAAATGTGTTTAATTTAAACTGCACTTCCCCCACAATAATTCAAACTACCAAGACCACTTCCTTCACACTTATCCCTCTAATCTCACGACCATAACGAGTCCCCTTTCCGCCGAGAACTTAGTATATAATCGTTTTAACAAGCGATACACGTTTGTTCAGCCACATCAGCATATTACCCTAAAAATTTTATCATTTAAATCTTTAAACAACAAAAAATTTTAGCCTAAAAATTTGCAACAATCCATAATTTTCTAATTAATTTTACTTATCCAAAAAAAGACTTATGTTTTATGTCCAATTCAAAAATAGATCATCCAGTTCTATATACAATCCACAAAAACAACATGATATTCTCTTAAAGGAACTGTTGCTGCCGTCTAGCCACATCATCCACTCACATTTATACATATATAAATGCATATCATAAAATGGAAATTACATACCTCAGCTAATAATATATCTAATTGTATTAGTAATTATGATTTAAGAGTCTTACAGATTTCCTAACACATCTTCTCAGTTTTCTCAATGGATGGCTTTTTAGTTTCTTACCCAATTGATTCATAAAATTTATTTAGAAAGCCGATAAATTATTACATTTGATTGCCAAAGTTATTTTGGCACACCATATCGAAAACTCTTGATATATTTCTCTACTCAAACAAAATATGTAAGCTTTCCCATCACTAACATAGAAATAAAACGGAGTGAGGGAAGATGAGATCAATGTCCAATTCAACTGAATATTGAAAATGACACAAATAATCATTTTTGTTTTAGTAAATTTAGCAATTTATGTGCTTCCTACAAGTCTACAACTAGCATATCTTAAAACAAGAAGCACATAGCACTTACTTGGTTCCAAAAATCTCTGCCAACCAAAAATACCAAAAATCTCTGCCAACCAAATGGACACTTTAGGCAACTCAGAATCATCTTTTAAAATTCTCACTATGCTTTCTGTCGAACTGACCTATTAAACAGTTCAAAAAGATCCACAAAGTCGAGATACAACCTAATCTGACCCAAGAAAAATAGGCACATTCTAATATAATGCAAACAACATCGCAACATCATCTACTAAACTCATGGACATGTTTTGGGATTAAGAAAACTTCAAACCAAAGATAGGAGCTCAATTTGTGCAGCTTTGGAGTTTTACTAGTTCATATTCTAAAATGTTTTAAGGTTATGCTTGATGCAATTAACATTTTAACTATGGTTAGACAAATGAAACTAATATACAATCTTTAATTTTTTCAATAAATAAGAAACACAAACCTCATACCAAGACAATAGAACTTCTTAATTTGGTATTCATCTCAAAAATAGAAATTAAAAACCTAAGTTTTACACACTAGATCAAAAACCTAAATTCGAAACCTAAATTAGAAACCTAAATTCAAAACCTAACTTTTGCAAACAACAAAATCAAAATATATCCATAACACAAACTTACTAATCTAAATTTATTGAAAATCACAAAGAGGGAGGGAGAGATACTGGTGATTGAGAACGAATAAACGTTGGCCTTGACGACAAATCATGGAGAAAAGGGATTTGCAGGAGGTTAGGGTTAGGAAACGGAAAAAAAAAAATGCGGGTTAAAGAAAAGAAGAAGAGGATGATGGCTTAGGATTAGGGTTTAAAACAAAAAATGGGAGCGGGATGGATTTATGTGGAGGAGAGAACGAGAATCATCAGGGAGAAGAGAAGAGAATGGAGGAGAATGGAGAGAGAGAGAGAGAGAGAGAAGAGAAGGAAGGCTCAGTTGAACGAAACACACCGTTTCAGCTCATCACCCCTTAAAATGAGTTGTTTAATAGCTTTGTTTGGTTACCAAACCAAACTCAACTCATCTCACTCATTATTACAACTTTTTCAAATTTTAATATAAAATATAATAAACAATTCAACTTTTTCAAATATCAAAATAATAATAATATTAAAAAATAATATTCTAACAATATTTTATTATCTAAATTCAATTCAACTCAACTCAGTTTAAAATCTAAACACACCTCGTTCTATCAGATCCCACGCAGCCTGCTCTCATTTCATTTAAATCTCATTCCCGCCCAAAACTCCATTAGCTAAAGTAAAATGAAATGAATTGTTTCATTTAACGAGCCAGGTGGATGGATTTGTGTGCAGTCATCCCCCAAATCGACCGCATTCAAATTTTTCCTTCCTTATATCTTTTGGACAATCATTACCCGCATCTTGTGTTCTGGAAAAATGTTTATCATGATATAATTATGGGATCAATATTAATTAAAGAAGTGATGATACCCATTTTGAAAAGAGTTATAGGTGAGAATATCATCTAATTGGTAATTTTCCTTGTATCGTTTCCCCTTTCTTTTCTAATTTTTTAGAGTACTTCATTGATCTTGAATTTAATTACTGCTCTTTTTAAGTTAAGGATATTTTTTAAAATATATTTTTCTCGCATGATTAATTTGGGCTCACTTAATTTTCTGATACACATTTTTCCGTTTGTAAATTTTGATCAATTAGTATTTATACAACGACACTTAGGAAATAAATATTGAAATTAATAAAAGGGGTACTGGTGATACAACATTGGGTGTATGTGGTCTTGGGCTTCTCATTAATGCTTTCTAGGGGGGAACCCATCTTTGTATTACTTGGGTGTATACAGCTGGCTGAAGTGGTAGCAATGTAGCATGCATCCTTGTCATGATGTGTAAAATAAAAAATAATGAAGAAATATTAAACAATCTATTTTAATAGTTTAGCCAAACGTTTAGATAATCCCATGTAGGATACATCATACACAGCAACTAAATGATGTGAAATAACCAAGCTGTCATCTTTAGGTTTGGATATAAAAAAGAATTTTGTTCTATCTCATCTTATATAATTATTATAATTTTATCAGATTTTCATACAAAATATAATAAATAATTCAACTTTTTCAAATTTTAAAATAATAATAATATTAAAAAATAATATTTTAACAATATTTTTTTCAACTTTCAACTTTTATCTCAATTAATCTTATCTTAACTCACTATCCAAACTTATTTAATCTGATGTCAAGACTCTTATATATAATGGTTATTTTGTTGTCATGATATATTGATGCAACAAAAAGATTGAAAAATAAATAAAACAATAACAAATAATTTCTTAATCATTCAGTACCACATTCAAAATAGTAAAAGGTTAATATGATCAAAGAGATAAGTAGCATTTACCTTCTTAATCCTATGAATGCTGATACATTTACAGGCAGGAGGGTTTGAATAGTTCAATGAACAAGATAACATTGAGGCTCCATTTGGTTGCACAGTTCAGATGAGATAAGATAAGATATTTTGAATAGTAGTAAAATTTTGAGTTAAGATAAGATGAAGTAATTTGTAAAAAAAATATGTTTGGATAGTGAGATGAGATGAGATAGTTATTAATTTTTGGGATTTGAAAAATGCGTGGGTCCTATTGTTGATTAGAGAGCCAAAGTGCACTGTTTACTGTTAGTTTTCACTGTTCACACACTGTTCACTATCATTTTTTACTATTTATGCACTGTTCATATCAATTTTGCATTGTTCATGCACTAGTCATTGTCAGTATTCATTGTTCATTACAGTTTATTTAAGTAGATTTTTAAAAATTTAGAGATAAAATATAGTGTGTTTGGATAGGGAAAACTACTGTATAGTATAGAATATTTCATTTGTATTGACTAACCAAACGTGGCCTTAGGGCTTGTTTGGAATTAGATTTCATCCCAAAATTTTCATTTCGTCTCATCTTATCCCATCTCCTTCTCAAACATAATTCAAATACAATTTTTTTAAACTAGTAATTACAACTTTCTTAAACTTTCAAATAAAAAATTAAAAAAAAAATCAACTTTTTCAAATCCCCTAATAAATATAATATTATAAACTATATTATAACTTAATTTTATAATCTTTTTTATTCAACTTTTTTTTTTTTTTCAAAATCCAAAAAATATTCAACTCAAATTATCTAACTACTATTTACAAACTATCTTCCTACTATTCATATCTCACTTCCAAATGAGCCCTTAATACTTTCTCATGAATTTTGCGTGAAATTCTTCCTATAAGATTTTCATTGCCATAATTTGATTGAAGCCAACGAGAAGAAAACTATAAAACCACAAAATTTTAAGCTCTGTATAACAGGGTAGATATGGCTAAAAATGATCGATCAAATGGGAACCTAAAACAAGATCAAACAATTGCGAATTCACAAACCATGTTGATCCATAAAGAAAGAAAGAGAGAAATTGTTTCAAAATGTAAACTTCTCAAAATAATTGATGAAAATTTAATTTAAAGAGACATATATACGAAATGTGGGAGCATAAATAATAGGCTTGTTTAGATACAGAAACCATCTCATCTCATCCTATCATTATAATTTTTTTAAATTTTCACACAAAATATAATAAATAATTTAATTTTTTTAAATTTAAAAATAATAATAATATTAAAAAATAATATTTTAATAATTTATTCAATTCATCTCATCTCACTATTTAAACGAGCTAATAAAATTTTTTTAGTAATATCACGAACACCAAACTAATAAAAAGAAGTGTTTTATTTTTGTGGGTTGGATAAACTATTAAAGAAAGATGTTAATCATTAAGGTTATGTTTGGGGTAAATATGAGAAATCTCATATCATCTTTATCTCATCTCATCATTACATATTTTTCAAATCTCCATACAAAATATAATAAATAATTCAACTTTTTCAAATTCAAATTTAATTTTTTCAAATCTCAAAATAATAATAATATTAAAAAATAATATTTTAAACTTTCATCTTAACATTTTTCATAAAATTTTTAAAAATTTTCATATTTTTTCATTTACCAAGCATAACCTAAATCAGTGACTACAATATTATATAATATAGTTTCAAAATACATATACGTGGAACCAACTAATTTTTGTACACATTAGAACCAGCTAATTCTCGAAAGGATCAAAAGAAATTCTAGTTTTCCCGCGCAACAACGTGCCTCTGCCTCATGTTCGTGCGCCGCCGAGTTTGAAAAAACGAGGAAAACACGGTTCAATGTGGGCCACGTGTAACAGGAACACGTCGGTGCACCAACTCATCCTTAGCTGTCATTGATTCCCACCGCACGATCAAGACCGACTCAGCTTCGCGGATCCTTCCCTGAGAAGATTTCTCACCGCCTTCGGGAACAATAATTCGAATTTCAAAATCTTCCACACGAAGCGTTATCTCGTGTGTATATATATAAATATTCTCGATTGCCCTCTTGCTGGACCATTTTTTGACTTCGAAATTTTGGAGCTCACAGAACTTCGTTGTAACCGCGATTTCTTGACTGCTGAGAATGGAGATGGACGAGAGATCTGAGGACGGGTGTATGACGCCGAGGCACATTCAATATCAGATTCCGGCAATCTCCGTTTGTCCGCCGCCGCCGAAGAAAAAAACGGCAAGCAGAACGATGCAGGACCCGCCGAAGAACGGGTATTTCCAACCGCCCGATCTCGATTCCCTGTTCGCTGCTATATTTGCCTCTTAGAGCAAGAACGGAAGCCTGTGCTGGGCAAAGCGTCATGTTTTGCTTTTGCTTTTGTTGGCTCAAGATGAAAATAGAACTGTATTGTGAGGTAGAGAGAGCATTTCATTACTTTGTATATTTGTACTAGTTTTTGTAGGGAGCAAAACGAATTGCTTGCGTAGATGAATTATCCGCAAAAATATAACCAGTAATTCTATATAGATCGTGGATTCCTTCCTTAGTTTGAGCCCTCGTTCTTCTTCTGTGATTTCTTGTTATTTTGGGGGTTGATTTGAGGAGTAGCGTTGGTTTCCAGTTGCAGGCAGAGCTGACGAATCAGAGGAACTGCATTGGGTGACGGGTCTTGTGAAATGGATTGTTTCCTAAAATTTAAGACGGAATGCTATTCAAATTATTTTTTTAAATTATTTTTTAATCTTTGGAAAATGAATGGTATATTATCATGAGTAGTGTTAGGGAGTCCGATTTGGGCTCCCCCGTTACTTTTGCCCGATTGGGTATTTTGATTGTTTTTTAGTTTTTTAACTTAATGATTAAGAAAATATTGTTTAATAATATTGTAAATTTTTTATTTTTTTAAAATATTTTAAAGTGTTAAAAAAAATGATGTAAAAAAAAATCAAAATATTTTTAAAATTTATTTTTTTCATATCATTTTTTTAACACTTTAAAATATTTAAAAAAAATAAAAAAATTCATAATATTATTAAATAATATTTTTTTAAATACTCAGTAAAAAAAAATTAAAAAAATAATTAAAATACTCAATCGGGCAAAAATAATAGGAGCGCAAATCGTGCGCCCTATCTTTTTTCTATTATCATTTATGTATTTTCGCCTTCAACTATGTTTGAGTGAATATGAAATATAGGATTTAGGAAAGTACAGAAATATGATAGTTGGAAAAGGAAATAAACAAAGAATAAAGAGAATAATATTTAATGATATATAAAGTAGGTGCTATTCGCACCATATGGTGCGGGGCACCCTACCCTGCCTTTCATCATGCTGGTGGGTTCCTCACAACTTAAAAATCTATTAGGTTTATAATTTTTTTTAAATACATATTATGATATAATTTAAATTTATAAATTTAAAAAGAATATAAATTCATTAACCAATTTAAATTTAAATTTTTAACAAATTGTATATATTTATATGTAATATATTTATATAAATTATTTATATAAATATTAAAATATTAATTTTTATGTTTAATAAAGGAGGGGTGCAAAGCGGGGCAGTGTGGGGTCTTGCTGGGTCAGCTCACTCCTACATGGGTGATGTGGGATAGCTTGTTGCCCACACTACTGCCCACCCCCAATATAAAACACAAATAAATAATCGAAAGTGGAAAGCATTTAGAAGATGGGTGCCTCTACGGCCACCACTCCTAGTAGGATCCTGCTAGGAGTTACCGTTAGTTGTAGTATTTTTTTTTTTTAGCGTTTTCATATTTGTATTTTTTAACACTTTTATATATTTAAAAAAAAACTCACAATATTATTAAAAGATAATTTTTATATCACTAAGTAAAAAAATTAAAAAATCCCAATAGTAACTTTAAGAGAGGACTGGTGAGAGTAGCATTTTTTTTAGAAGATTTCCCCACCAATTTAAAAACAAGTAGCTTGATTTTTAGAAAGATTCGATAAAACGCTATTAAAATAACATCATTCTTTGCATCATAATACTAAATATAGTTTTAGGATGTGTAAATTTTATGCAATTTTTTTGAAATTTAATTTCTATTTTTAAGAGAATTCACGAAATTTGCACATTTTAAAATTGTAAATATTTATTTTTTAAGTTTAAAGAAGAGAGCTATCAACATTAATAATAATAATAAACATTTTATAACAAAATAAGTTTTCTTTAGTCTCAAAAGTATTGATGAAATTTTGAAACAATTAGTTTAGTTTAGTTTCTCTCTTGGAAAGAAAAATTCTGTTGTAAAATCATCCTTTAAGTTTATTCTCAAAATTTATGTAGTAAAGTAGTTTGAGAATATCTGAAAGAAAAATTTTAGACATAATTTTCACATTCTTGCACATCACTTAAAAATATGTGATTTTACTTTTTTACCCTCATACTTTATATTTCATATTTCTTTCTCTCATTTATTTCTTTGTCCCCTTCTTCTTCCCCCTCCCCACCTTCAAGTCCCTTGCTCTTTGAGTCATGGTCCTTAATGCCGGTCACAAGTCCCCTTCTTCTGCAATTTTCTTGTTACTTTAACTGCAAGAGTTGTGCACAGAATCGTGAACAATCCAATAGAAAAAAAAATGATGGCTAGATAGATAATGCAAGACTCAAATGGATTCTAAAAATTGTTAGTCCATATCGTAATCAATATGTTTGGATTCTTTGTAATGCTTCAATTGAGAATCTTAATTAAAATCAAATCAAACTTTATATTTGGAATGAGCTACAACCCTATGAAAATGCCACCATGGAATTCAATCTGAGGGCAAAGTCAAAAGAAATTTTGTCAGACAAAGCTACCACAGATAAAATCACAAAGAAATTAGAGGGAGGAAGTCATGGGAAATCACAAAGAAATTGCGAATAAGCGATGCATCTTGTTTTGTTTGAAGAAGAAATGTTTATGATCCTTCATTCCTTTGGTCTATATGCCATGCGTTTTTTATTTTTTTTAAAGAAAAGAGTGCCATGTGATGTGCAAGTTGTGCAACATAACAGTGCTTTTGGGTAGCATGACTCAATCTGAAAACATGTATGTTTCTAAATAGACTCTTAATCAGCTCTTTACAAGAAAAATATTATATATTACATTCTCATTTTAATATAATAAGATATCATTATAATTAATTTTAAGATTTTATTGCAAAAATAGGAAAAATAAGGTCATGACCTAGAATTTGTCCCTAAAAAAACCAGGTGAAGATGAACTCGCTGACAAAGAGAATTTTGTTGGAAATTGGAAGCCATTGACTTTGACGTTGTAGTTAATCATCGTCATCACCCTTACCTTTAGGCTTTTGTGTTGGGAGGAAGTATTGGCTGGATTTATGTTAGACCTTAGGTCCTTTTTCCCTGACTTGGTAGACACTTGGTCATTTCAACACAAAGCATTCTTGGTCAAGTTGTCCAATTAAAATCTATAAAGTACGATGAGTAAAAAGGTTATTCAAAAGTGATCAACATTTCGCCTATAGATTTTCAATAAAATAATAGATATCTTTCTTATCCAAAAATAAAAAATAAAAAATTTATTAGAACCTTATAAAAATATTGTTGGAGACAAAACTACAAATTAAGGAATTGGGGATTAGATGTAATAAGCAAAACCTCACCTTTATCCACTGAATAATTAAATATATACAATTATTTCTATTTTATAAAAATATTAATCTTTTTTTTTTAATTTTAATTTTAAATTTTTATTTTCCAATCGTTTAGACTTTAGAGTTATAAAAAGAGTTATATATATTTCATTATCTTATCTATTTAAGTATATCACGGGAGATTTAGGTCTCGTTTGTTTTTAAAAATAAGATAAGATAAAAGTTGAAAGTTAAGATAAAATATTGTTAGAATATATTTTTTTAATATTATTTTTATTTTAGAATTTGAAAATTTTGAATTGTTTATTTTATTTTATTTGAGAATTTGAAAAAATTGTAATAATTAGATAAGCTGAGATGAAATGAAAAAATTTGTGAAAGTGAACGAGATTGGACATGAATGCTAAGAACCTATGATATAAAATAGATGCAGGGTACAGTTTTTTTTTTTTTTTTTTGATAAGGATGCATGGTACAGTTGCTTACACTAAAATGTTGATACCAACATATATATATATATATTTATATATAAAGACAATTGCAAGGTAGGTGTTTGTGAAAATGTCTCACACAGCATCAAAGCATTGAAACTCAGTACTTGGTTTTGTCAACACGTAAAAACACCCTTGTCATTATAGTAGATAGTTCAACTAGAAATTGGTATATAGGATCAAATGCATAGTGTTGGCTCTAGTTGAAACTTTTGGCTATGGTACTGAATGTTGTCCTTTCGGAAAAATAAGTCAATTTTGGAAAGCACACTTGTTGGGCCAAAAAAATTTTATTTTGTTTTATTTCATTTTCTTCCTTACAAATTAAATTATACAAGCAAAAGTACTCTTATATTGTCACTTTGCCAGCATGTAGGTTGGGGCTCTGACCCTTACCGAGTCATAGTCCAAAGACTGCAAGCTCCTCAATGCAATTATGGCTTCTCCAAACTCCTACTGATCTTGTGATGTAGCCTAATGTATGTGCTTGGGCTTTGGCCCAAATGTCATCCTTTCTCATGACTGGGTCCTTTTATTTGGTAACACATACCCATATGCATATTGGCAAAAAGATTTTTTGACGTTGTTTTTAAAATCCGTGGATTTTAAATACGAGGGAGATAAATATATAAAATATTTATTATTTTTCGTGTAGATGAAATGTACCCTAAATGTAAATTAGTCTATTTTTTTTTTTATCTTAATTTTTATAAAGGAGCTTGCATGCTCTAAACTAAGATGGTAAATGAATCGGTCCATATGATTGTTTGTCTATTATTTGCTTGGCTAAATTTGAATTGATCTCAACTCATGAAAAACATCTCGATTGTGAATGTAGAAACAACTCGATTAGTAAATAACACATATTTGGTTAAATTCGATACGGCTTGGTTAAGTATTCTCATTAAGGCCTACTTATTTATGTCTGACTTGACTCGTTAACTCAACTCAAGTAGAGCTTGTTCAAACATTGGTGAATATATATATGTATATAATATGTATAACTTATTATTATATATATAGATATGCTGCTATATATATATTAAATTTAATAATATAGTATAGTAACTTTATAGTTAAGTATGTAACATCTAATCCCGGCTACTTAAATCTAGTCATTTATGTCTATATATTGAACATAGTCCATAGTTATATGTTAGTTTAGGGTACTTAAGTGGTTAAATTATAGTAGTTAATCAGCTCGAGCTCGTATTTGAGTCAAGCTCGACTCGATAATCGAAAAGATCGACTCGGCTTGAATTGATTAGCCTAAATTTATATAGCATAAGTGTTTGTGTTATTTTCTCTCATTTGAAGACACCCTAAGATGAGAAAATCTTGGTCCCTTGATGGGTCCTTTGGTATTGATAGTTTCCTAATCAATCACAAACATTTTCAAAAGCTTTGACCAATCAATTGAGGCAATCCCATGAGGATTAGGTGGACATGAGCTTTTCTAATCAAAAACATTTTGATTACATGGGTCTACAGTGGTACGACATCTCAACCCTTGGTGTTGTTCACTCAAGGGAGCAGATATAAATCCTTTTCATAACTGGAATGGATCCGGTGGCGCATCACTCTCCCCTTCCCGACCAGTTGGCACTTCTGTAGAAACAGAATTTTTTAATTTTAATTTTAATTTTTTTTTTGGGTAGAAACAGATTAATGTTTCTTCCCACGCTATGTTTCTCATGTACCATCAGACTAGATCGGGGATGACATAAGGGAGAAGAGACTAGGGAAAATAATCATTTGGACAAGCAAATGTAAGCGTGGAAAAATCCAAGCCTCTGAACCATATATCATCTTCTTAATTCTAGCTTATGTTTGCTTTCTTGAAACTCATTTAAATTAATCTAGCTAGCTAGCTAGCCAGATAGCAGGAAGATCTATATATTCCTTCGTTTCAAAGACAAAATAGTTGAAAGAGAGGCCCATGGGATTATTTCATTTGAAGGGAAGTAGGAAAGACTCATACCTCGCCCTTCTGATTCGTACGAACCAAGTTCAGGCAATTCAACTACCCATCTCCTTCTATAAGCTACATGCATTTAAATGCATGTAGCTTAAAGAATGGAAATTTCCATTCTAATGCATGCGGTTTCCCTACCAATATTGGGGATATATATATATACATACAGTCATATATATATATATATATATATATATATATATATGTGCATGGGAGAACACCATGCATGGTGGTATCAATATTTAGTAAAGAAAAATTCTAATAATCATTCTTACACATCACATACTATACTTTTTTTTTTTAATCAAATGTGTGGTATATGAATGATGAATAGAATAATTTAATTAGTTTAAGAATAATAAAAAAATAAAAAATAAATAAAAATAAATATAGTATATGATATATGAGAACGATAAATAATAAAGCTAATTATAATTAAGAGTGCGATGAGACAAATAATAAGCACGAACCTTTTTCCCCCTTTATCTTGCAATAACAAACTTACGATGAATAATCTGTGAGCAACAAAAAAATGGAAAATTTGTGTACGTAGGTTTTGTCTCTTGGAAGAAACAAGCTGCATATATGTCTTGTTGTACCTCGGGATTTTCCTATTTTGGTGTTGAAAAGAGCACCCTTTTTTTGACCCTTCAGAGTTCAGACATCATATTTACCCTGATAAGTATTTACCATGCATGTTTCTCTCTCGTACTCTATATTTATAAAAATTAACATTTTTATAAGATGAAAGAATGTATTTTATAAGATATATATAAAAATATTTTTTATAAATATGAAGTGTGAAATGATGAATATTGATTGATTATATGAGAAAAAAATTTCTTAAAAACAATTGATAATTAAAGCAGAAACAAAAATGAAATAAATATTTATGTGTGTACGGATGTACACACACGACATCATGTATATATTGATAATCTAGATGTACGTGTACGAGGCGATAGTAATTAGACATATAGGACGCCGGTAGTGATTGATTGACTTAATAACCGCATATAATTACGACAATTTATACAATTTATTTATTGAGTTCAAGCAATAAGAAGGTGGTCTCGGAGGTAATCAAATTCAATTAAGATGGCACAGGAAAAGTCTTACTTTATCAACACTCTACAATTCAACTTGACCAACAGCCAATTACGAGGGGCATACCATGTCATGACCATGACAAAGTACGAAACCCGGCCCATGAAAACCCCTCCTGTTTTCTTTCAGCCACCTAATTCTCTATGCATATAATAACCCGCACAGGGTATCCTACTCTTTGCACCCAAAGAATTCTGACCTTACAGACAACACCTAAAGATCAGAAACACAGACAGAAAGGGATGATGATCTGTACAACTTCCCCCAATGTTCCTCCATTTGCTTCAACGGCGTTTCTGCTGATCTTTGGTCTCTTTCTACTGTCGGCATTGCCAGAATTTGCAGAAGGAATAACGAGGCACTACACATTCAATGTACATTACTAATTATTTGCAGCCCCGGACCTTCTTTTTGCATATATAAACTGTTTGTAAATTGAAACATCTTTTCCGGTATACATTTTCTAACTTTAATTGCCATAATGCATGTAAAATATCAAAGATCAAGTACCACAACGTGACTAGGTTGTGTCATACAAGGAGCATTATCAGTGTCAATGGGCAGTTTCCAGGGCCGCGGGTGGTGGCGAGGGAAGGTGATCGAGTGATTATTAAGGTGGTTAATCATGTTACAGACAATGTTACCATTCATTGGTATGTATATAACTTAATTAATTACGTTTTATTTTAGTGTTTATGAACATATAATAGCCAACTTACAAATAATAATTAGTGCGTGGCTATTGTATGCTAACTAATAAATGTCTTGTTTGTAAAATTATATGCGTTTTTTGTTTTGATGAGAGAACTGCAGGCATGGAGTTAGGCAGCTTAGAAGCGCGTGGGCAGACGGACCAGCCTATGTCACGCAGTGTCCTATACAAACTGGACAGACCTACACATACAATTTCACCATTACTGGACAAAGAGGAACTCTCTTATGGCATGCTCACATCTCATGGCTAAGAGTCACCCTTTATGGACCCATCATCATCCTCCCGAAGCGCAATGAATCTTATCCCTTTGACAAACCATACAGGGAAATTCCCATCCTATTTGGTAACTCGATCCCTAGCTTTATATATATAACAATGTGGTATTATATTCTGGAGAATAGTTCTGGTTATGATCTGGAATGATTCTCGTTTTTGCATGGCTTTTTGGATTTTTCAGGAGAGTGGTTTAACGCAGATCCAGAGGCTGTGATTAAACAGGCTCTCCAGACAGGAGCAGGTCCCAATGTCTCAGATGCATACACCATTAATGGTCTTCCGGGGCCATTGTACAACTGCTCTTCTAAAGGTACCAAACGTACCCAAAACTTTTAGTCATCTTAGTACGTAAGTTCAAGAGTTAATGTCAAACGTCGGAGCATGATCTTTTGGGGCTTTTGCAGATACATACAAGCTAAAGGTGAAGCCGGGGAAGACGTATCTACTCCGCTTGATCAACGCTGCACTCAACGACGAGCTCTTCTTCAGTATCGCCAACCACACTCTCACCGTCGTCGACGCCGACGCTGTGTACGTTAAGCCTTTCGAAACGGACAAGCTCCTCATCAGCCCAGGCCAAACCACAAATGTTCTCCTGAAAACCAAGCCTCGCTACCCCAATGCCACATTCCTCATGGCCGCCAGGCCCTACTTCAGCGGCCAGGGCACATTTGACAACTCCACCGTCGCCGGATTACTCCAATACGAGCACCCTTCACACCGCTCATCCTCTTCCATTAAAAATGTTACTCTTCTTAACGCAACTCTCCCTGCCATCAATGCCACAAACGTCGTCGCAGATTTGGCCAGAAAATTCCGTAGCTTGGCCAATGCCCAGTTCCCTGCCAACGTTCCACAAACTGTGGGCAGGAAGTTTTTCTTCACTGTCGGACTTGGGACCAACCCGTGTCCTAAAAACACAACCTGTCAAGGACCCAGCAACGTCACAAAATTCTCGGCTTCGGTTAACAACGCGTCTTTCGTGCTCCCGTCGGTGGCCATGCTCCAAGCCCACTTTTTCGGACAGTCCAATGGGGTTTACACCACTGATTTTCCGGCGAACCCACCGGTGCCATTCAACTATACGGGAACACCGCCCAATAACACTAACGTGAGCAACGGTACTCGTGCGGTGGTGCTACAGTTCAACACGAGTGTGGAGCTGGTACTGCAAGGCACGAGCATTCTTGGCGCCGAGAGCCACCCTCTCCATCTACATGGTTTTAATTTCTTTGTTGTCGGACAAGGTTTCGGGAACTATGATCCGAACAAGGACCCTGCTAGCTTCAATCTGGTGGACCCTGTTGAGAGGAACACCGCGGGTGTTCCTGCCGGTGGTTGGCTGGCTATTCGCTTCCTAGCAGACAACCCAGGTACACGTTGATAAATATATATATATATATATATATTAAAGTTTTTAAATTTATAAAACGAATTAAATTAAATTATATAATTGTTATTGACTTGTGTCATGAACAGGGGTGTGGTTCATGCATTGTCATCTAGATGTTCACACGAGTTGGGGGCTGAGGATGGCGTGGATTGTGTTGGATGGACCGCAACCGAACCAGAAATTACCACCGCCACCGTCTGATCTTCCTATGTGTTGAGACTTAAATAATTTGCCATTGTTCCGATCGAGATCAGCGGCTACGCAACCAGTTTCGTTTTTTCTTTTTTTTGATTCCCCAAAAACGCACCGAGTGATTCTTGTTTTTTTGTCAAGCTTTTAACTTTAACTGTTAATCACTTTTGTTTATTCTTTGAGGACCAAGTGCCATGCTTTCTCCTTTCATGTTTTGTATATGCAGTCTGCTAAATGCTGCTTTTGTTTTGAAATTCTGTAATTGGATTTTGCTATTCATCATCTTTACACTTTATATTTCATATTTTTTAATATTTTTTTTGAATTTATTTTTTTTAAACTATTTATAATTTTTTATTCACTATTCATATAAAAATATATTTGATAAAAAAATTAAAAAAAAAATAAAGTGTAGAGTGTGTGTGAATAGTAGAGGTTGAATAGATTTTTTCTTCTGTACTTATACAAACGACGCATTTTATTTTATTTGAATTGATTTTATTTATTTTATTTTTAAAATTATTTAAGGAAATAATGCTACTTTTTTTATTTATTATTCTCTCGACATCTCGTGATGTTAGGTACATTAGTATGTTTGGATCCTAAACCTATCTCAACTCATCATTACAATCTTTTCAAATCTCAACACAAAATATAATAAACAATTCAACTTTTTTAAATCTTTAAATAATAATAATATTGAAAAATAATATTCTAACAATATTTTAACATCTCAACTCAACTCATTTCAATTCAGTTCAACATCCAAAAACAGCCTAAATAATTGAAAAATTATTTATTATATTTTATTGATCTATCAATCATTTTATACCACAATATTAGGAAATAGTAAAAAGATAATAATTAAAATGATAACGATGAATATAAATTTGTAAATAAAATTTGGAATGATTAAAATGATACAATTTAAGGTAAATAATAGTTATAGAAAAATTCTACTAATCATCTTTATACACTGCACATCATATATAATTTTTTAATTTTTTTTCTTACAAAATGTGTAGTGTATATATAAATAATAGAAGAACTCATTACTTTAGGAAGAATAAAACCAAAAAAATACAAAGAATAAAAAGAGTGTGGTATGTAGTGTAGAGATGATGAGTAATAAAATTTTTACTTATAATAAAATATTATTTGGTTGAGAGGTAAAATCCAAGCATGTGTAATCACGTACGGAATTGGAGATAGATCTCGAAGTTGAGTGGTTCATGATCCCATGCGATTTCTTCTCCAAATGATTGGAAATTGTTTTGCTTCCAAATAAAGTAGAGTTCGATTACTTTAAGAAATGTTTGATAGTCGAGGAAGAGAATAGTTGGAAAAGAAAAAAAACACGACACAAGTACTAATGGATGGTGCATGCATCCTGTCACGGAGATTTGGAACTTAAGCATCATAATTACTCATATTTTAATGACTAATTAAAACCCAACGTACACTTTAATTTCTAGGTCTACCTGCTTGAGCTTTTAATTAAGGAAAATGAGCTAATTTAAAGAAAAATAGTTTGAACCTTTTAGAAAAGGATGATCAGATCTATCTATCTATCTATCTCTATATATATAATCATATTTTATAGCGGGTTTTAAATATTTATTTGAATGAAGTTTGCGTGTTATAAACTTGTATTAATTGGAGATTTAAAATTATAAAAACCACAATTCATATCGTAGTGAATCTCAAAAAGTATAAAATTAAGAGTAGTGATACACACATGCAACACTTTTCATAATATTTTTCACAACACTTTTTACAATATATGATAAAAAATGAAAGTATTTTTATAAAATGATGTTACTTTTATATAATATTTTACAATAAAATCTCTCATTTTGAAATATAATTATGAAATATATTGTAAAAAATATTGTATATTTATTATTTTTTTAAAAATTAATGTCTACAGGCACCTCAAAAGTATGCATAGATAACTACTGCATGCAGTAGTACTGAACCAATAAAATCAAGTACGTAATTAAACACGAAAAACCAAGAAGAATTTGGAGAGGAGAAAAGCTTGTTTGCCGCCATAGTTGATCGCTACAATGTAAAGTTGAGGATTTTTATTTTTTTATTTCTTGATTAAGGAAGTAATTTTAAGTATATTGGTATTTTTTTTATTTTTTAAAAATATTAAAATAATAAAAAATAAAAAATAAAAATAAAAACTAAAAGTGACTAGTGGTATAAACGAGTAGCCTCTCGAAAGAAAATGAGTATATACGTAGCTAAATGCATGATGGGGACTCAGAAAAAAATAAATAAATAAAAAAACTAAAAACATATCTCGAATGATTCTATTAATTAATTATCTAAGGTAATATTTTTATAAAATGATATTAAAACATGTTAATCTCAAAACCTGATACTTTGAACTTTTATAATTTATTTATATGGTTTTACATACGATTAATACACATAAATGTTGGGGAAATCAACGCAGCGGAAGTAATAAAAGAGCACATCTACTTACACAGTGAAATCGAGAATTTAACGTGGTTCGACAACTGCTTACATCCAGAGAAAATAGATTCACTAATAAATAGTGGTACACAAGAAAATATTACAGAGGAGGAGGATCACACACCACTCAACTCAACTCAACTCAACTCTCTTCTTTTCTCTCAGAGCTCTCCTGACTCTCTCTCTTTTATCTTATTCCCTTGATGTGTCTGAGCCTCTCGCTGGGAGCCTTAATTTATAGGCAAACTACGTGTATGAATGCTTTTAATTGCATTCAATTTATAACTGCAAATGCAGTTACCCGCTGAGCAGCAAGCAGCCATTGTGGACTGTTTGCTTTGGGCAGAGATTTCAAAAATTCTCCACCTCCATGCCCATTTACCTATATGCTATCCATTCCAGCTGTGTCTCTGCATAACTCAAGCTTCTCACTTGTAACCACATTCGTCAGTATGTCAGCTGGATTCTCTTTCGTATGGATCTTTACAAGCTTCAACAATTGTTGTTCCATCGTTTCGCGTATCCAATGATAACGAATATCAATATGCTCGGTGCAGGAATGGTACATTGAATTCTTGTTCAAGTCTAGAGCACTTTGACTATCATAATGTACCTTGTAGTCTTCTTGACTAATCCCTAGTTTTCGAAGAAAAGACTTCATCCACAACATCTCTTTCACAGCTTCCACTGCGGCAATGTACTCTGCCTCTGTTGTAGATAAAGCAACACACTTCTACAATTTGGACTGCCAAGAGACAGCTCCTCCTGGAAAGGTGAAGAGAAATCCTGAAGTCGATTTTTTGCTATCCAGATCTCCTGTCATATTTGAATTTGTATAGCCTTCCAAAACTGGTTTAGCTCTCTCAAAACACAAGTACATCTTGGATATACTTTTCAGGTACCTGAAAATCCACTTGACTGCTTTCCAATAATCATTTTTTGGATTTGAAAGGAATCTGCTCATCATGCCTATAGCATGAGCATTATCTAGTCTGGTACAAACTATTGCATACATCAGGCTTCCTACTGTTGAAGAGTAGGAGACTACTTCCATCTCTTCAATTTCTTCTTTGAAGAGGGACATGAGCTCTTACTCAACTTGAAGTGGTTAGTTAGTGGAGTATTGACTGGCTTTGCATCTCCTATGTTGAAATGCTTAATTATCCGTTCAATATATTTTTATTGTGATAGCTACAATCTTTTGGCTTTCCTATCACGAACAATTTTCATGCCCAAAATTTGCTGTGCTGGGCCTAAGTCTTTCATGTCAAAGGATTTGGATAGTTTATTCTTTAGTTTGTTAATCATGGACCTATCCTCATCAATGATTAACATATCATCAACATAAAGGAGTATGGCAAATTTGTCATCTTGAAATCTTCGAACATAGACACATTAATATGCAACAAGTCTCTTGTAACTATGACTCATCATGATGAGTCAAACTTCTTGTACCATTGTCTTGGCGCTTGCTTAAGGCCATTGAGACTCTTCTTTAGCTTGCAAACTAAGTGATCTTTCTTTGGAGTTTCAAACCCTTCTAGTTGTTCCATATAGATTTCTTCCTCCAAATCTCCATGGAAAAAAGTTGTCTTCACATCCATCTGTTCGAGTTCCAAATTCAAGCTGGCTACCAATTCAAGTATGACTCAGATTGACATCATCTTCACAATCGGTGAAAATATCTCATTAAAGTTGATTCCCTTCTTCTACTGGAATCATTTGACAACCAATCTGACATTGTGCTTTATCAACTTTCCTTGGCCATCTTTCTTCAGTTTGAACGCCTATTTGTTCTTTAGGGCTTTCTTTCCTTCAGGAAATTTAATAAACTCATAAGTCTGATTTTTCTGCAAAGAACTCATCTCTTCTTACATTGCCTGCACCCATAGGCTTCTATCAGCATGAGTTTGAACTTCCTAGAAGCTCTCCGGCTCCCCCTTATCAGTAGTAGAATATAGTCTAATTTCGGATATCTCCTCGACGAAATCAGTAGACGGCCTCTTACCGATCTTTTTGGTTGAGCTTTATTAACTAAAGGAGGTTCATCACTATCTAACCCTTGTGATGGTACACCAGTTTCTGGTGAAAAGGGTTCTTGCTCCCCTTACTCGACACTTTGAGCTTCTTCTTCTCCTTCTGGATCTAGATCTTGTATATTCTCATTTTCTGTGGCAAACTGTAATGGTGCAAGATTTGAAGCATAGGAACTAAGCTTTCTTGATGTTGAGGAAGCTTCAGTTCCTATGTGTTGGTTTTCATGGAACACAACGTCCCTACTTCTGACAATTCTCTTTGTCACTAGATCCCATAACTTGTATCCGAATTCTTCATCTCCATATCCAACAAAGATACATGGAGTTGATTTGATATCGATCTTCTGTCTCAGCTCCTTGGATACGTGTGCAAAGGCTTTGCACCCAAACACTCTCAGGTGAGAGTAAGAGACATCTTTTCCAGACCAAACCTTTTCAGGAACTTCAAATTTCAATGGTGCAGAAAGTGATATGTTGATCAGGTAATAGGCAGCACGAACAGTTTCACTCCAGAATGGCTTTGGTAACTTGGTCATACTAAGCATGCATCTTGTTCTTTCCATGATGGTCCGATTCATTCTTTTGGCTATACCATTGTGCTGATGGGTATATGGGACCGTCTTCTCATGCCGAATACCGCAATCAGCGCAGTATGTAGTGAACCTTTTGGAAATATATTATCCTCCATTGTCTGTTCGCAGGCACTTCTACTTATTTCTTGTCTCTCTTTCCACTATGGTATGGAAACTCTTAAAGTACTCGAAGACTTGATCTTTTGATTTCTAAACATATACCAGACCTTACGTGAAGCATCATCAATGAATGTGATGAAATATCTGTTACCTCTAAATGACTCTTCTTCCATGGGACCACATACATCAGAGTGTACCAGACTCAACAACTCTGATCTTCTTTTCGTAGAAGAATTAAATGAGACTTTGCGTTATTTGCCAAACAAATAGTATTCACAAGGGTTTAACACCGTTCCTTTGGCAACTTTGATGAGTGCCTTCTTCATAAGCGTATCCAACCCTTTCTCACCCATGTGTTTGAGTATCTTGTGCCACAGATTCGGTGATGCCTCGTCTTCTAATGCATTGAGGCTATCAGAAATCTTCCCATGGGTCTTGTACAATGCACCACAAATATGTCCTCGGGTGACAACCATGGTACCTTGTGACAGCTTTCAAGTGCCTTTGCTGAAGTAGTTGTCATAGCTCTGTCGATCAAGAGCTGTTTTAGAAATCAGGTTGATTCGAAGGTCAGGAATTTGTCGAACATCCTTCAACACCATGGTGCAACCAGTGTTGATTTTTATCTGCACTTTGTCAACTCCCATGATCTTCGAGGAACTGGCGTTCCCCATCCTTACCGTACCAAAGTCTCCTGCTTTGTATGTAGTGAAAAATTCACAATGGGAAGTGGCATGGTATGATGCTGTTGTGTCTACCACCCATTCAACATCGTGGCTTGCAACGTGCAGACGCCTCTCGTCACTGGTGGAGAGTATCGCCACATCTCCTGAAAGAGTGACGAAAGTTTCACTATCTTCTTTCTTCAGCTTACTGCTTTGACCTTGCTTTCTTAAAAACTTGCGTTAGTTTTTCCTCATGTGATCTTCTTTGCGACAATGGTAACACTTCATGTTACTCATTTGCTGGTTCCTGCTATTGCTGGACCTTCCACGTGGCTGAGACTTCCCTCTATTTCTGCCTCCACTTATCCATCAGTCTTTACCTTGAGGCCTTTCTCTACTCTCGGTGACTAGGACATGAGACTGATTCATACCCGTTTCCTTTCGACTGGCCTCCTCATTAAACAGAGCATCCTTATCCATCGTCATGGTAAGTTTTTCATTTGGAGTAGAGTTACTTAGGGAGATCACCAGTATCTCTCAACTATCTGGTAATGAACTGAGAAGTAGCAGGGCTTGTTCTTCATCGCCAAGATTCAATTTGACGGACTTGAGCTGGTTAACTAGATTTTGAAACTTGCTAGTGTACTCGGCAACAGAGGTGCCGTTCCTCAACTTCAAGTTAACAAGCTGTCTCATCAATAGGGCCTTGTTTCGAGCAATATTAGCTTGATACATATCCTCTAACTTTTTCCAAAGGTTATATGCATCTGTCTCTTGGGCCACGTGGTGAGAGACACTATGGTCAATCCATTGCCTGATCTGATTGATAGTCTTTTTGTGCATCTTTTTCCACACTTGATCCGTAAATCCATCAGGCTTCATCCCTTCATTTTCCAAGGGGCTAGACAGTTCATTACAGTTCAAGAGATCCTCCATCCAAGGTCTCCAAAGACTGTAGTTTGCGGCAGTCAGTTTTATCATGGCACCTGATGCTGAATCCGCCATGGATTTAGACTAATTCTAAATACAAAATGCAAGTATAGGATTTTCGAGATGAAATATCACAAAATAGACAGCACTGTTGTGTCTGGAATGCTTGATTTTGTTGGAAACGAGTCTTGTTTCGTCAAAATCGGACTCAAATAGCACAGGAATGAGCAAAAGAACCAAAACAGGAACATTGTCGCGCCTACAGCACGTGGCGCGTGAAAAACGCGTAGGCATGTGTGAGTCACACGCCTCTAGGGTCAAGAGTGTGTGGATGTCACGCGCCTTCTAGGGTCAGGAGCACGTGAAGCTCGTGGACGTCACGCACAGAGACTACTCTAGAGTGTGGGCGGCGCGTGGGGTCACATGCTTGATCCTCTTCTGGCGCATGGAGCGTGTGTCGAGAGTGGGTTTCACTGTCTAACCTTCAGGATGTGCATGGAGGTACGTGCAGCGTCTTTTTAGCCTCCGATTTTCACCATTTTTCTTGTCTCAATGAGACGAATACAGTGGTATGCTTAGAATTGCAAATTAAGAACGCACTAGAAGCGAAAATCAACACAGCGGAAATAAAAGAGCACACTCACTCACACAGTGACACCAAGAATTTAATGTGGTTTGACAACTGCCTACATCTATAGAAAAAAGTTTCACTAATAATTAGTGATACACAAGAAAATATTACAGAAGAGGAGGATCACACTCTACTCAACTCAACTATCTTTTTTTCTCTCAAAGCTCTCCTGACTCTCTATCTTTTCTCTTCTTCCCTTGGTGTGTCTGAGGCTCTTCCTAGGAACCCTCAATTTATAGGCGAACTACGTGTATGAATGTATTCAATTTGTAACTGTAAATGCAGTTACCCGCTGAGCAGCAAGCAACCATTGTGGACTGCTTGCTTTGAGCAGGGATTTCAACAATAAATCTAATTAATTTTTACTTTGCCTTATGAATACAAATATGGTTAGCTATTGATTCATTTTCGTGTGTGTGTGTGTGTGTATATATTCATTTTCGGATTGAAATTCTTGCTTCTATTTTTTTTTCATTTTTTTTTGTTAGTTAGATATGCTTTCTGCTTCTTGCTTTCGTTTGAATGAGTTAGTTGGTTTCCTAGGATTTTGATTTCCATTGGAGGTGTAGTATGTTTTTCTAAATTTCTAATGAAGATATAGGAATTTCGTTTGCAAAGATGAAGAGGTCCAAAGAAGACATTTACATGGCCTCTCAACAAAAGCGGCCTATACTTTGTTGGGGAGGTATATTGTAATCACTTTAGTGGACCACTAAAGGTTGAGGTATGGGATCAATGTAACTTCTGAAGTCTTTTTTTTTTTAATTAAATTTCGTCATCTTTTAATTGACACAATTCCAGTTATTGTTCGACATCCGTGGCTTATACTGTTTCTGTTGTTATGAACAGTTTTTCATCGCTCCATTTAGTAAAAATTTCTGCTCTGTTTCGTTTGTAACTTGCTCTGTTCTTCTAATGTAACATCCGGGTCCAGCACCAAGCCTGTTTTCTAAATATTTTGGGTTAGATGTAAGAAATACCCAGTTGAATTTTTGAGTATTTTCTTTTTAGGCCTTGGGCCCAAAACTTTAGTTTGGTGGATTATGATTTTTCATTAAGTTTGATAATTAGGTAAAAATATTTTCTGGGTCGAAAAATCTATTGGACAAATTGGATTACTTTTTTTAGAGATTGATTTGAGGTCCAAAACACAGGAAAAAGCTCACATACTAATTTTTATGTACTACCAAATGTGGGCCAAAATTTACAAATGGGCCAAAAGCCCATGCCCTGAGATAATGTAGACACCATAGCATGCACGCCTCTCATACAGTTTCTCCCTCTGATCCTCTCTAGGCTTTCCTTTTCTCTCTATATATATATAGATCCTTCATGCACACAGGTTCATCTTCCTCCTCAAAAATTAGGGTTGCCACATCCTTCCCCACGTTGAAGCTTCAACCCCTCGGATCACCAACACTCCTTATATATACACTTCATGCACAGCCCCTCAGGTACGTTCTGACCATTATCACTGCTTGGAATTGTCAGAGCCGCAACAACCCCTCCATACGTAGCAACGATCACAAAAACCACCATCATGCATCCCCCACAGCCTTTTCCACCGTGTTTCTCCTGCCGTCAGCATACTCAGCACCGCCCCAGCCTCCACTTCACGAAAATTAGCCTTGTATGACCCGCACCACTGCAAGCCTACAACAGAAGCAACCAATCCGCAGTGCTTGAAGTAGCCATAGCCTTCCTCTCCACCCTTGAAAACAACCCAAACAGTAGCCACCATCACCAACTTCTGTCGAAAGTGGAAATTGGAGCTGCTCTGTTTTGAAGCCATAGAGATAAAGTATTGTCGCCCAAACTGAGAGCCATGCCTTGCCACAGTTGGGCAGTGATGCCACCGTCAGCAACAACAGATGACGCCGAAGATCAAGCCTCACACCACCCAGTTATGTCCAGTGCCACCGTCCAAAGCAAACTCTCTCTCTCTCTCTCTCTTTACGTAAAGCCTTCCCACCCTACGTAAGTTTTCCTCTCCTACGTAACTCGACATCTAAGTTTTTCGCTAGTTTTAATTAGACTTAGTAATTATAGTGTTAAGGTTTTTAATTATTTCAAGAAGTTATATGAACAACAATTATTTGGAGAGAAGATATCTTAGGATTCAAGGATTTTAGACTTTAGGGGAATATATAAGATGTTTTTAATATCTCTGGATTTAATTACAAAGCACGCAATCAATTGAAAATTTACGCAAGTTATGTGACTATTTTATAGGTGACAATTAATATTCGTTTGACACTGTTGTGGGAAAATTCTAAAAAACTAAAAAGTCCACGTAAGTGGAGTTCATATGCTAGATTTTGCATAAAAAAAAATGGACTGGGATCAATTTTGAAAATATGCATGTTTTGTTATATAAAAAAATTTGAAACAACCTCAGTTATTTGTTCCACATTACTCATGAAATTCTGTATAAGAATAAAGTATTTTCTGGCATGACTGGTGTAGACATAAGGTATTTTGGCATTTTATTTCTAAACTGTATAAAAGAGAGCGAATATGAAATTTTGTGCATAAATCATGTTTTTGTGATTTTATTCTGTTCTGTTCTGAAGATGTTTTGTACTCTGATATGATATTATATGATTTCTAAAAACCTTTATCATGACATTCTGTTTCTATTTCTGTTTCGTTCTAACCTTAACACGGGTGTAAAACTGTGGCCTCCGTTTGGATTGGTACCAACTTTTCTGTTTCTGGTGCACCCACTTTGGAAGCATAGTGGTTTTCTGCGTGGTCTATTCTGTGTGCACACTAAGGACTCTGAGAATAATAAGGGGAAGATTTACATTCTGTTTTTGTTCGGTTGGCCGCCGGGGTTTGCATTACCCTACCACGAGGGATTAAACATGATCTCTGTTATGATATGATACGATAAGATGAAAATGTTCACTAATGCTATGCTAAAGAAATTTTGAATAAAAATATATTTGAATTTTTGCTCTAATAATTTGATAATATGTTCTGACTCTACATTCTGAAAATAAAGGATTTTGTTCTGCATTTCGAACTCTATGAATACTCATGTTTGCATAGTAGTATATGTTCTCTACTTACTGAGTTGTTGCTAACTCACCCTTTATCTCCACAATATTTTTCAGATAATTGTGATAGTTCGGCTGGAAAACAAAAATATGAAGTTTTAGTAAGGTGTAATAATCGTAGAGGAATAATTGTCATTTGGTATAAGTATTTATTGGGTCATGTTTAGTAGAGCTATTGTTATCGATTATTTTGGTATGTTAAGTTATGGTTATTTTTGAGTTTTTGGTGAGTTTTTAATTTATTTTATTGAGGATTTTCTTTAGTTTCCATATGAAGGAATATGGATATTTGTATTGAATATTTTATAGAGTTTCTAGATTATATATAATTGTGCTATTGGAGAGAATATTCAGTATTAGGAGCTAACTCTCCGAACCTCCGGAACCAAGGCATTACACCTGACTACTCATGTTTGGACCAAACTTAATACTTTAATTCTTCATTCATACGTGTATTCTGAAATTGTATTGATGTCTGTTGGGGGATGAGCTAATTTATTATTTAAATGCCTTAGCCAAAATAGGGCTTTGCAATCAGTCTTGGCCTGAGAACTTAAGTGTCTCAACAAGCTTCTTTGCTAGGACTTTGGCTACGCTGGTAAGTGGTAGGGGTGATACCCGCATCCCGCCTCACACCATGCGGGGGGGCAAGCTTTTTCACCCCGCACCCGGGAGGCGGGGGCGAGGTCGAACACCTCATCCACCCCGCCCCCTGCCCAAGCCAATACTACTCCATTCGGTCTAAAAGTTATTCTAGCATTGTTTGTATATTTTTCTTGGTATATGGAGATAATTGTTCATTTTACCAGGTTGACCTCTAATACTTTTATGCTTATTGTAGGATTGACACTACAGGTGTCATGGCAAGGGTAAATGAGTTATTTAAAGGGTGAGACCTTATTTTGGGTTTCACTATCTTCTTCCTAAAGGGATATGAGATCACCCTCCCAAATGAATGTGAACTAACAAGTAGCTCAATGGGATGTAATTCTGTGTCACTTATAGGGAGTTATATTGTGTTTAATGTATGGTGAACACATCAGTGTTTTAAATATCGTACTGTACCAGCCAGTACAGTCGGTATTTTCCGTATCGGCTACTGGTCCGGTATCGATATTATACACATTTCATATTGGCCGGTACCGGATGTACCGGCCGATATTTCGATCTCTAATTTTTTTAATTTTTTCAAACTACAAGCTTATTTTTTTACTCTCAATTCAGACTAGACTATTTATAATTTATATATCTATGTATTTATATATAATTTATTCATATATAAACTTTTATTTTAGAATATAATTTTTATATATATTTATATATATAATTTATTCATACTATTAAGTTCAATGTACGAAATCTATTGTATTCAGAATAATATCTCTCTGTACAAGACAAAAAAATAAAATGTCCTATTTATACATTTTATATTCATTGAGGTACCTGCCTATACAACATGCACCGACTTTGATTAAAGAATAAAATAAATATACACGTGTAAAGAGTTTACATTATAATCTAATACTCCCCCTCAAGATGGACTATATATATTTAATAGTCCCATCTTGCCAATGAGATGGTTAAATTGGTACAATCCGAGAGACTTAGTCAATATATCAGCAATTTGACAACCTGTCTTGACATGAAATAGCTTGATAACACCAGCTTGCATCTTCTCCCTCACAAGATGACAATCTATCTCAATATGTTTTGTTCTCTCATGGTATACTGGATTGGAAGCTATGTGGATAGCAGCTTGTGAATCACAGTACATTAAAGCTGGCTGTGAATGTGAAATCCCAAAATCTGCTAACAAGTTTTTCAGCCAAAGTATTTCACAAACCCCAGCTGCCATTGCCCTGTATTCTGACTCAGCCGAAGACCTAGAAATTGTTTGTTGCTTCTTTGACTTCCAACTGACCAAATTATCCCCCAAAAACACTGTGTAACCAGTGACAGATTTCCTGGTATCTGGGCATGCTGCCCAATCTGAATCTGTGTACACTTTGAGCTGGAAATCAGTGGAATCAGATGAGAAAAATAATCCTAAGCCAACTGTGGCTTTGACATATTGAACCACCCTATTTGCAGCTGTCATGTGTGGTACCCGAGGCCTATGCATGAACTGGCTTAATCTTTGCACTGAGAAGGCAATATCTGGCCTTGTAATGGTTAGGTAAATCAACCTACCAATTAATCTCCTAAATTGAGAAGGATCTTCTAACTCATCCCCACTTTCAGCATTCAAAATTAAATTTTGTTCCATGGGTGAAGATGCTGGTTTACAACCAGCCAAGCCACAATCTTCAATAATTTCTAAAGAATATTTTCTCTGACAAAGATGAATTCTTTTAGCAGATCTGGCTGCTTCAAGGCCTAAGAAGTACTTCAAAGGACCTAAGTCTTTCATCTTAAAATGGCTGTTCAGATATGACTTCAAGGCTTCTACAGCAGTAGCATCATTACTCGAGACTAAAATATCATCTACATACACAAGAAGAAAGATAACTGAAGTACCCTCTTGCTTGCTGAAAAATGAATAGTCTGATCTTGATTGAGTAAACCCATTGAGCAACAAAGTCGATGAGAATTTTGCAAACCATTGCCTTGACGCTTGTTTCAAGCCATACAAGGATTTCTTAAGTTTGCATACAAGTGTTGACTCCCCCTTGCTGTCAAAACCAGAAGGCAATGCCATGTAAACCTCTTCTTGAAGCTCACCATTCAAGAAGGCATTGTTTACATCTAGCTGGAAAATTGGCCACTGTTTGGCAGCAGTGATGGAAAGGAAAATTCTCACAGTAGTGAGTTTGGCTACTGGACTAAAAGTCTCATAGTAGTCATGTCCTTCTAATTGGGTGTATCCATTGGCTACTAACCTAGCCTTACATCTTTCCACACTCCCATCAGATTTCAACTTCAATTTGTACACCCATTTACATCCAACTGGGCGTTTACCAAGAGGTAAAGGGACTAAATCCCAAGTGCCATTCTGTTCTAAAGCTGAGATTTCAGTTTGCATAGCTTCTCTCCATTCAGGATACTTGACAGCTTGAGAATATGATTTAGGCTCAACAAGGGTAGAGGTAGTGAGAACAAAAGATTTATGAGAAGGAGAGAGTTTATCATATGTCAAATACCTGCTGATTGGGTGAGAAATATGTGAGGGAGTAAGACCAGCAACCTGTTGATCAGTGGGAGAAGGTGAATGCAAAGCAGCAACTTGTTGACAGTGATATGAATGAAGGTATGAAGGAGGGTTTTGAGTCCTAGATGACCTTCTAAGAGAAGGAGTTGAGGAAGCTAATAAAGGATTAGAATTAATATTACTGATATCAGTTTGTGGAGGAACAGTAATATTAAAATCAGAATTAGGAGCAGGATTAGGTAGAGAACCAAGAGAAGGATTTTGAGTATTATGTGAAAACAGCAAATCTGTAGCACAGGATGGTGTTGAAGAAGAAGATTCAAAAGGAAATACTTCTTCATGGAATACTACATCTCTAGAGATATAGCAAGTCTGAGTTTCTAAATTTAACAGTTTGTAACCCTTAACACCAAAAGGATAACCTAGAAAAACAGACTTTACAGCTCTAGGAGAGAATTTAGAACGAGCATGAGAGAGTGTTGAACCAAAACATAAACATCCAAATACTCTAAGATGAGTATAAGATGGTATTTGGTGATACAAAAGCTCATAAGGAGTCTTATTCAAAAGAATAGGACTCGGAATTCTGTTAATCAAATAAACAGAAGTAAGAATGCTATCTCCCCAATAACAAAGAGGGAGTTTAGCATGAAAAAGGAGGGATCTTGCCACATTAAGGATATGCTGGTGTTTACGCTCCACAACAGAATTTTGTTGTGGAGTTGCAACACAACTCAGCTGGTGGAAGACTCCCTTGGAAGCAAAAAACGATTTTAAAGCAAATTCAGGACCATTATCAGACCTAAGTGCTTTGATTTTGACATTGAATTGTGTTTCAACATGAAGAAAGAAATACTGTAGCAAAGATGCAACTTCAGACTTAGATTTCATTAGATATACCCATGTAGCCCGAGAATAATCATCTACTATGGTGAGGAAATATCTAAAACCATCATAAGTGGAAGTTGCCATTGGCCCCCAAATATCACAATGTATCAAATCAAATGATGCATTACATTTATGATTACCAACAGGAAAAGATAATCGTTTCTGTTTTGCAATTGGACAAGTGGTACAAGCATCAAATTTTGAATGCAAAACAGGAATAAACTGTTGTAAAGAATGCAGTCTAGAAGAAGATGGATGACCTAATCTAAAGTGCCACAAGGCTACATTAGATTGAATTGAAAAACAAGATGTAGGGGTAGAAGAATCCCTAGAAATAGTAGATGGCTGAGGAAAAGTCAACCTGTAGAGGCCATCTTGCATTTCACCCATCCCAATCATCTTCGAGGTTACTAGGTCCTGCAAGAAACAGTGATGAGGTTTGAGGATCAAACAACATTGTGATGTTTGAGTAATTTTGCTGACTGACAAGAGATTGAAAGTAAAACTAGGTACACATAAAACATTGGTGAGAATAAGAGAGGAACTTAAAGCAATATCACCAATATGTGTAACTTGAGCAAATGTACCATTAGGTAATTTGACTGAATGAGAGACAATAGCAGGCTTGCTAGTATAGAAACATGGAGAGTAAACCATATGTTCTGATGCACCACTGTCAATTATCCAAAAATTTGAGTGAAATGAATTAACAGAGGCACAAACAGAGGTAGATTTACCTGAAAAATTAGGAATTAAAGCCATGTTCACCGAAGGAGGTAGAGAGGAAGCAGCTGGTTTGAGTAAGGCTAGTAATTGCTGACACTGATCCGCAGTAAATGGCAATGAAGACGAATCAGTGTTCTGAACAGAATTGGCAGAGGCATTGAAACCTTTAGTCTTATCTCGAAATTTGTAGTTAGGAGGATATCCATGGATTTTGTAGCACTTATCAACTGTATGGCCAGAAATGCCACAGTGACTACAGGTGACCTTACTACGGGTAGAAGGTTTGAAATTCCTAACTACAATGTCTGGCTTAGCAGCTAAAGCAACAGACTCAACAATTACAGAAGGAGTATGCCTCTGACTAACTAGCCTTTGGCGTTCTTCTTGTATAACAAGACTAAAAACTTTGTTAATAGATGGCAAAGGTTCCATCATTAAGATCTGGCCTCTCATAGCATCAAATGCATCAGTAAGCCCCATGAGAAATGTCATCACATAACTCTGGTGATGATATGCAGCAAATGTCTTGGATGAATTACATGTACATCCTCGACAGATGCATACTGGTAAGGGTTGGTAATTTAACAATTCATCCCACAGTACCTTCAATTCAGTGAAGTAAGTACTTACATCGCTTTGATCCTGTCGTAGGGCAGAAATGGCAGTCTGCAACTCAAAAATACGAGGTCCGTTCCCCTGAGAAAATCTCTCCTTCAATTCGAGCCACATCGCACGAGAAGAATCAACATAAATGACACTTTGAGCGATTTTAGGGGACAAGGAATTGAGAAGCCAGGAGAGGACAATAGTGTCGCATTTGCTCCACGGAGAAAATAGAGAATCGGTTCTAGCAGGAGTGTCAAGAGATCCATCAATAAAACCTAACTTGTTTCTCGCCTTCAAAGAGAGAAACGTAGATCGGCTCCAGGAATGGTAATTGCTTGTGTGGAGCTTCTCACTGACAAGGAGCACACTAGGATGATCTGTAGTCGTTAGATAATAAGGACTACGAGGATCGGCTTCAACATTGACAATGGAAGAGGAAGAAGAGGATGAATCGTTCTCAGGCATGATTCTAGGGTTGTGATTTAGGCAAAACAACGAAATCAAATGCCAAACAGGAAACGAAATCAAATGCCAAACAGGAAACGAAAGCAAACTCGAAAATGAAATTTGTGAGTAACGAAATTAGATGTGAGAAACAGAGAATGATGAGATCGCGAAGGAGATGGATTTGCGAAGAAGACTCTGGAAACACGAAAGAGAAATACGAAAGGGAAAGTAAGGGTAATTGCGGAAAAATAAATCTTCTCTGATACCATATTAAGTTCAATGTACGAAATCTATTGTATTCAGAATAATATCTCTCTGTACAAGACAAAAAAATAAAATGTCCTATTTATACATTTTATATTCATTGAGGTACCTGCCTATACAACATGCACCGACTTTGATTAAAGAATAAAATAAATATACACGTGTAAAGAGTTTACATTATAATCTAATACATACATTGACTATTCTGTAACTGTATACCAAACAGTACTAGTATCAAAATATTTCGTTCCAGTACCTTGATCGGTACGACATTTGATACGGTATTCAAAACATTGATACACATACATGTTTCATCAAAGCTATATACCAATATAATTGAAAGAATTATGCACAAAATCATTTGTTATGTTCTAAGTTCTCGTAGCTTTAATACCAATAGCTTTGTGTTGTATGTAATGAACATATTTTTTAATCAATTGGTACTATTATATATATGCTTCTACTTTTATATTCTGGTAAAACTTTTTTTCTTTCAATCTGGAAAACGCTCCTTGCACGTTAAGCCCTTAATAGTATATATATATATATATATATATATATATATATATAGGTGAGATTTATCTTTGGTCAATGAATTTCTTAACGTTTTCACGAACTTGCTTAATTTTTTTTAGTAGATACTGTTTTTTGTTGGATACTATTTGATTTAAATTGCGTTTGGATAGTGATATATTCTTAGATATTCTGTGAATAATAAAAAAAAAAAATGATAGAATATTGAATAATAGTGAATAATAATGAAAAATGATAAGAAAATAATAAATAACAGTGAAATATTCTCAATACCCAAACTAGCCTTTAATGAACTTTCTTGTAACTATTTTCTCAAGAAATTTGATCTTACTGTTTTTTTTTTTTTAAAGAAATCTACTTGCTGAAATAAATAATAGAAAAATTATTTTGAAAAGCTTTATACGTATACTTACTAAAAACATTAGTGATATTTTGGAAAGAATAAATTATAACTTCCTGCAACTGATTCCTAAAGATGGACCAAGTGTAAGGATTTGTTAAATAATGAGGCATCATTATAATTTTTTCAAATTTTCAAGTAAAATAAATTATTCACTTTTTTCAAATCTCAAAACAAAAATAATATTCTAATAATATTTTATTCAACTTTCAACTTTTATCTCATTTCATCTTATCTCAACTAACTATCCAAACCATCCCTAGAATCTCATATTAATGGGAGTTATATCATTTTCTTAATCATATCTTTAAGAATATAAACTTACAAACATGATCACATTACTCGGTTCTATTTTACATGATTTTTCTTCCGAAGTAAATAGAAAACTGAGTATCCACCAAGCAACAAGCTAATTAAGACGGATAACGCCCCCAACAATGACTTAAGAACAATTCAAATGGCATATTATAACCAAAATAAAAAATAAAATAAAATAAAAGGGAGGAAGTGAGTAGCTAGCCTCGGACGTCCCATAATTTATTGAATAATGAGACTGGTTTCTTCAGCAAGAAAAGAGCCATTTTCGTAGACAATGTTATCAGTATAGTTTGGGAGCAGTATAGTCCACGAAGTGAATTGTAAAGTATCATGGGTAAAACCTAGCAAACTTTGATGCTGCATGCAACAAGATTGCACTATTATTAATTGGATTGGGGCGACCGAAGAATATCTCTAATACATATTTCTAAGAAAAAGTAGACTTGGACTCTCTTTTATATAGCAATAGAAAATATGACTTCAATTTTGCAAGAATTTTGGACCTGAAGAGATCATATCAGGATTTGAGGAGGTTAGGTCTGCAGTACACACCTAGCTAGAATTTTGCTGGGAAGCAAGGAAGTAACAAATTTGGAGGTTTTGTATGATATACTCAAACTAGTAGATGCACTAGTAGTAGTAATATATAGTACTAGTAGAAGAAGATAGTTGATAGGAAAGAGAGGGATGGGGCTAATTAAGAATAAAAGGTTAGTTCAGATGTTTGTGTATAGGGAAAGATGAAGACAAAAGGAGAAGAAAAAATGAGGCGAGGAGATCCTTCTCCATCAGTAGCTTCTTCAAGGAATGAGCTAGAGAAAAGGAAGGCGTGAGTGACGTTGGAGAAGATGGAGAAAGGAGAGAGCTTCTCTCCAAGGAATGGCTTTGGATGTTGAGATGGTCTCATCTCATCCCATTTTATTTCATCTCAACATTCAAACATCACTCAAACACAAATACTTTTCAATTTTAAATTTTTAACTTTTTCATCTAATTATTACAACTTTCTCAAACTTATCAACCAAAAAAAAAAAAAAAAATCAACTCTTTCAAATTATAAAATAAAAATAATATTAAATTTTATATTATAATAATATTTTAACTTTATAATATTTTTATTCAACTTTTATTCTCTTCTTTGCCAAAACTGTATAAAATATTTTAACTCAAATTATTTTATTACTATTCATATATTTATTATCTTATTTTAATATCCAATCGAGACTTAAAAAGATTATTTTTGTTAGCAATGATAAGAAGAAAAAGTACACAAAAAGTGGAATCAAATATCATTGACAACGCAAAACTTGTGGTTCAGCATCGTGCCTATATTCATGGAACTCGAGAATTTTATTTCAAATTATGAGCAGATACAGTATGGCGGCCGTAGAAGAGAATAATATAATATATGATAAATCTTAGTTAGTAGGTTTTGTCAGATCAAGAGCCAAAATGGGTAAAAGAATTTTTCGGCCCAAGTCTAATTGAGAATTTACCAAAAAAAAGCAACATCAACGGGGCTGCCACAAACAGACTCCACACAAAGAAGCCCAACACTCTTCACCCATACAAAATACACCATCCACCCCCAAAAAAGAGGGGAAACAAAGAGGATAATATCTACTTCTACCGTACGTAATATAAGGAATCATGATAAAGTTCAAGGATTACCAGGAGAAGGGGAAAAGCTGACTAGAGTAGTCTCACATTCTTTGTTGCAGAGGATCGTTGGGACGGGACTACCAGAAATAATAAGTTTTAGATCTTCATAATATATCAACACACTTGCATTCGACACAAAAACCTGGAAATATATACGTTAGCTACTCATATTTGATTCATTAATGCTACAGCATAAGCCTGGAAAAGTACTGCTCGAATTCTTGATCAATGGTTGGTTTCCTAGTTCCTGATGGAGCCTCTGCATACAAAACATTAAAATTATTTCTCCATCCAGTAAATGATAAAATAACAAGCCAACCAATTAGGAATGGATTATGGCAAAATCGATTTACAGAAGAAGATGGGATGGTCTAAGTCCCCCATGCATATGCACATTCGCAGGTATGATCATTTATCTTAAAATCCTATTCTCACACATCCACTTCCCATCTAATCCTAAATTACCTTGGTTTACAGTCCATCTTCCCGATGAAAGAACGTACATATTTGGGTTAACCCCATTGGAATAGAGAACATCTTCAATATCCTTATCTGTAAGTTGTTCAAAGCTGTCATTTCCATGTTCTGAGCAAGAGTAATCTACTTCATTACTGAATTCTAGGAGGTTCTCATCAAGGTTCTGAAATGCTCGTGATCCATCATGAAGGGTAGAACGCTCTCTAATCAGAAATGCTAGGTTGTCTTTTCTGAAACCAGAAGAGTGGTCAGTATCCTTTAAGTCGCCACTGTCAAAATTACCAGATGAAGGGGAAGGCCCCTTGAACAGGTTCTCTGTTGCATACTCTAGTTGGACTTTAGCTTCATCATATGGAGACATGGCAGGGTTGGAATCTCCACCAAAACTGCTGCTATCTTTCGCTGATTCAGGTTCCGACTCATCATCCATGGCTGCTCCCTCTGTTTTTTCCGTTTTTATGTTTGTAAATATGCTCTCCACTCCAGGATTTGTTTTGAACACAGAGACTGGTTCACAAGCAAAGCTCCGAGCCCAGAATTTATGCTTTGGTTTAGGCAAATCCAATTGCTCTGCCTGTAATTTTCTTTTCTTGTTCAAGTTAACAATGTTGTCCTTGAGCCTCTTTTTGTGATGGAAGCTGAAGTGTAACAAGGAAATATTTATAGGAAACAAGAAAGGCCTGAGAGGAATGCTGCATGTCGCAATAATTTAGTAAAAAATTTAAAAGGAATGTGCATAACATGACCGCCTTTTGTCTTTGCTAGCTCAAAATAAAGAGAGAAACATGAAGCTCAACTTTTCTGATTGCCAAGTTTAACCTCAAATTTGGTTTAGAACTACACAAAAAAACATTTGTTGAAAAATCCAGCAGAAGCAATCACAACATAAAAACCAAATGACATGGACAAAAAATGAATGAGATAATCCTTTCTGCCAAGAGCCTTCAGTTATAGACACCAAGAAGATAATAGCTAGAATACAGCAGATATGAACACAACAGCATTTGAATCTGAAATACAAAATCAAAAACACTATCTTTGGTTCCTTTTGTTGATGTGTATTAGTGGTGAGAATGGCACATGGTCAACCATATATAGGTCCTTAAAACATGGCATCAGGATATGACACTGTTGAACGAGGAACAACAGAAAATCCCCTGTTTGAGGTCATCTTAATACCGAAACCTAAATATTCCTCCCTCTGCTGTCATTAGCCTACTAACACATATCTTGTTTATAATAACATGATTTATCAACGAAATTCTTCTTGACAGCTTACGGTTATACTCTGAAGAAAAGGTGAACACCTACAAATCAAATCAGAAGCTGCTTTAGATCACAAACTATGTAAGCTATATCCGACAACCATATGGCATACAAGCAATTAAACCGTTCCTTCTACTAGCAGCCTTCAAAGTGGAAATAATTCCCAAGCATCTGATCATGCTTCAAAACACTCGGTTTTGTGCTGGGTTGGGACCAAATGTGGTGGGGTTGAGGCAGTTAGAATAAATATGGTAAAACCCCTGCAATCTTGACCTTAAATTTTCCCGAGAAAATGCTCCTTCCATTTACAGGGCCTCACTAAATTGCATTTTTTCTGTCTACGAGAAATGAATGCTAAAAAATCAGGGCGTTCCCACAAAGCCTTGCAAATTTCCATTCAAACGTGTTCTCTTGGATACAATTTTCTTAAAAAGAAACCACACAACATCTAGCCAGTAAACATAAGTCGGTATAAAAAGAACAACTAATTGGTCCCTGCTGAAACACCCCAAAGAAGAAAAGTAATCAAGCTCAAACTCTTTTTGCTAACTAAGTGGCAGTAGCAGTAGATCCATGCTACGTTATCGCCTAACTGATTGTGTAACAGCCCTTTGTACAGCAAAGAATAAAGGGTCTTTCCTTCTCATGTTCACTATCTTCAGAAACCAAAGCAAGAAAGCTAACGAAAAGAATTAAATGGTAGGTTTATATGAGGAACCTTGGTCCCTTAGTAACACACAGGGTTATGCTGCAAATTGTCCTCTTAACACCTTATTCAATAGCCAAAGCTTTTAAATAGTACATCGAACATCCAATAAGATAACCTTTTCGGGTTGAAAACTAATCCATTACGATAACCTTTTCGGCTTGAAAACTACACTGCTGACCACAGACAAAGCAACGAAAAAAAGACAAACTTTAATCGAATCAGAAAGCTTCACTACGTCAAAAGAAGAAGAGAAAAAGAACTAGCTTAAAAAAAAATAATAATAAAAAAAAAGAGCTTTAATGATTAAAAATACCTATAAATGAAAGAGAAAAACAAATAAGAAACTAGAACTCTGACCTGTAAATTTCAGCTGGCTTCTCCGTAGCTTCGTTCATCTCGACCCAGAAAGGAAGGCTAATCAATGAGCAGTCACTGAAACCCAGAGGGAGGAGAGTCCTAAGTTTGGGGAAAACCTGAGCACAAAAGTAAGGAGGTATAGGAGCTAAACTTTCTGTCTTCGTCTCTTCCCTGGTTCCCTGTTGCTTTGGTACCGAAACTATAAGCGGCTCCACAGCGCGTGTGAATCGTGATCGCCGTTGTATATGTTTCAGTTTACTGCTCAAAGTCTCAAACTATAATGGGCTGACGCGTGCTCTACACGCCTATGAAGGGCTCGTGAGCTTGTGCTGACTCAGATTTAGCCACCCCTCGCCCACGTGAATTTGGCGCCGGGTCCCCTTTTTATGCGGGGTCATTTCTGCCTCCGAGCATCGGGAATGTACTAGTATGTCAACTCTTAAACAAAAAAAAAAAAAGGAAGAATTTTAATTTTTTATTATAATATTAACTTTTAACTAGGTGAATTTATATTAGATTAATTATTTTAAAATTAAAATAATAATATAATATTATATATTTTAATAATATTGAACAATTTTTTTTTTTTATTTTAGAAATACACTTTATATTTTTTTTTCTCAACTTAATTATTCAAGAAATATATTTTATCAACCATTCACACCAAACAATCACATATACAAATATGCCAACATTTCTTATACCCAACGTCCACATTTAGAGAGCAAAATGACATGCAAAGATTATCAAACCGCCTAGAGAAAATGAATTCCTTTGTTGCACCAGTAATAATGGTTGAGTATCACATGCTTGTAATTCAAAATCACATATATTATCTGGTTTACAGCTAATCTGACTTGCAAGGAGCTAGAAAAAATAATAATAATCACCAAAAACACTTATGTCATCTGGTTTACAACCAATCTGTAATAGGAGCATGTGATGTTTCGAGATATTAGTGGCTATACTAAGAGAAGAGAGAGAGGAGAGACTAAGAGAAAATGCATAGAGAAGAGAGAGAGAGACTTACCGTTTGGCCTGAAAGAAAACAGGGAAGAAGACGATCAAGGGAAAGAAGAGAGACGAACGCGGGAGAGAAGAGGGCGAGGGAGCTTGCAGGTCCGAAGCTAATTGAGAGAGAGAACATTTTCATTCTCATTTTTTTGCTGAAGTGGCGTGGCGATTATTCCTTCTCTGCTAGGGTTTCTGTGCGATTTTTTGGATGGTAGTCGCTGTTGGCCCTTTGGCCAATTCGGCGGTGGCCCCTAGGTTGAGATCCTTTGCTGACCTGGTTCAAGAATCTCCTCAGCCCATTCCTGAGGTCTTGGCCCTTTTTTGTGCTCCTAAAACTGTGGATGGAGATGTTTGTATCCTCTTCTCTAAGGACGAACTTGACAAATCTACTATGCCGTTGAGATTCTCTTTGGTTCTGAAATTCTTATGGCAACGACCCTCTCTAGATTCTATTCATGCTTTTATTCAATCTAGATGGGGATTACAGAATGAACCAGTGGTGTCGTCGATGCTAAGGCCTCGCAATGTTTTTATTAGACTGTCATCGAAAGATGATTTTGTCAAAACTTTTGCAAGGGAGTCGTGTGACATAGAAGGTGTATCGAATCGCGTCTTCTAGTGGACAACTGATTTCCAGGAGGATAAAAAGCCGATGAAAGTTCTTGTTTGGATTAATCTACCAGGCCTTCTGCCGAACTTTTATCATGAGTCATTTTTGCGTTGTATTATGGCTCGTATTGGGTGGTATCTTAAGAGAGATAACCCCACAAAATGCGCTACTCGCATAGATGGTGCCAAGGTTTGTATTGAGATGGATGTGACTAAAGAGCCTTTGAAGGCTTTCTGGATTGGCATCCCTCTTCAACCACAAAGTTTGTATCAGGAAGTGAGGTATGAAACTTTGCCTGCGTATTGTCTTGCATGTAACATGCAAGGCCATAATGAAAAAACTTGTAAATGGCTTGGGAAAAAGAAAATGGGTCCTGTTAAACCTAAAGGTGATGGGCGGAAGAATGAACAGGTTTGGGCTCAGAAAGATGATTGAGCTGCATTATTGCATAATTTATATAGTTAAAATCAATGTAATTTTAATTGTTTCATCATATTATCATTGATTTTAGATGGAAAAATGATCAAGAGGTAATAAATTCAAGTTATGAATTAAATTGATTAAAAGCATAGTTTATGTTTATATTTTATAACTTGTAATTTAATTTGATTTTATTGTCTCACATGCACAACACATTTTTAATATTCTAGTTTAGTTGTTATTTAATTTTTAATTAATTAATTATTTTCTTTTTCTAATTTTATTTATTTTTATTATTATTCTGTTTGTTTTATTTTACTTTATTTTATTTTATTTTATTTTATTTTATTTTTATTTTTTTATTTACTGCGCAGGCTAAACGACATGTCGTTTGGCCTGTAAGCCAAACGACATGTCGTTTGACTCGGGGAATCGGCTGTCGTCCGAGCTGAACGACGTGCCGTTTCTTCCACACCTCCAAACGACGCCGTTTCCTTCATCTTCAACCTCCAGCCGTGCGGTTTCCAGCTCCAAACAGCTGCTGCCAATGCCACCGTGAGCCGTCCTCCGCCCACCTGAAGCCACCAGAAATACCAGACAACGCCGGCGATCACTCCTCCACCCCACGCACGGCCAAGAACTGTCCAAAGCTACGGCAGCGTCGTTGAAGTCATCTTCAACCTTCGACTTTGCATGCAACATCCCTCAACGTCCAACAGCACTCCTCCACACTTCGTTATCCTCCATCAAGCATGTCCAGCGCTTCACTAACTATAAACCATCTTCAAACACGTGCATGCAGCACTCCTCCACTTCCATGCACCCGCAGCACACTGCCACCGTAGCAGCGCATCCATGGCAGGACCTCTTCTCGCATGAACAGCTTCACCACACGTCTACTACGTGCATACACCAGTGTGCCACTGCCCAGCATGCACAGCCATGCGAATAAGCTTTCACCGAGAAGCTCTGTTTTACATCTCCGAAACAGAGTACAAATGATGTTCGGTGCAGTGCATGTGGAGTTCGGTGCAACAAAGAAAAAGAAGAAGAAGAAGAAGAAGAAGCAGTTCATTCGGTGTGAGTCGGTTTCGGCTGTGAGTAAGGATAATAAAAAAACGAAAAAGGAAAGAAAAGAAAAACATGCATGTGGTTCGGCCGAAAGAAAATAAACATGCATGTGATGCATGTGGGGTCGATAGCTGAAACTCTACTCGGTGCAGTTCGGTGGGGAACAGAGAACAAACATGCACAGGCCGAATGGAAAGCAGTGGAAGGAAGGAAAGAAAAAAACCACTCGGTTTCATGCATGTGCTGTGTTCGGTGCAGCAGACAAAGAAAAAGAAATGAATGGGTGCAGTTCGGCTCAAAGGGAAGAAGAAAATAAACGGACGTGAAGAACAATGCATTTCGGCTGGAAGCGAGAACAAACAAAAGAAAAAGAAAGAAAAAAATAATAGCCCACTGCAGTTCGGTCGAATGGAAAGCAGTGAAGAAAATAAACAAGCATGTGTTGTTTCGGCCGAAAGCAGTGAAAGAAAATAAAGAAGGAGAACCCACACCGAAACCCAGCTACTTTACCCATGCAGAAATTGAACAAGAAATAAAGCTGGTCGGCTGGCTTGCTTTTGAAGTTGGACACACGAGAAAAAGAATGATACAAGGGGAACAGATGCACATGGGAGACGATGTCACGGACTGAGCAAATACAGTGCAGTTTTGAAGCCTATATAAAGGCCTGTAAGCAGTCGAAGAATGGTGGCAGATGTTAGACGCCCAGTAGAGTCTGTGGCAGATGTTAGACGCCCAGTAGCTGTAGAATAGAGTAGTTGTAGTTTTTCAGTTTAGGAGACAATGCAGATGAAGTGAGGGAGTTCGGTGATGCAGTTGAGAGCCTAATGGACCAACTGTGTTATCGAGCTGTCCTCTCCTTTATCTGTAGTCTTCACTTTATTTTCATTTTTTTTATTTCAATTTATGTCATTTAATTTTACGCACTTTAAATTTATGCACTTTAAATTTCTGTCATTTATTTTTCCGCACTTTTAATTTCTGCACTTTAAATTTATGTCATTTATTTTTCTGCACTTTAATTTATTGTCATTTAAATTTATGTCATTTATTTTTCTGCACTTTTATTTTCTGCAATTTATTTTTATGTCATTTAATTTTCTTGTTCTTTTAAATTTCAGTCATTTAAATTCCTGGAAATTTTAATTCGCTGTCTTGCACGTTAATTTCTTTACTTTTAATCACTGCATCCAAAACGCTCAAAGCCAACAAAAATGAATCTGGTTCACGACCAGTAAATTTTCTTTTTCATTACACTCTTTCATCCATTGTAAATATCATCACTTTTTATTTTTATTTTCTCATTGTAAATAATTCCATTATTTTACACGAGTTTATTTTTAGCACTTTCCCTGTGGAGACGATCTAGGAATTTATTCCTAATTACTACGCGACACGCTCCTGCACTTGGGATAGCCTTTTGGCTGCTCATTTTCGAACGAGTCAAAAGATCAGAAAAAACAGGTTATCACAGATGTCCCCAAGGCTCCGAAACAAAGTATTGTGATCTTTCAGGCGAGGGAAGGAAGTGGATCAGGGTGTAATATGGATTTAGTGCCTGTTGAAAATGTCGAGTAGTTGAAGACTCATAAAAATGATTCGACACGACTTGTTGAGGAAGGAAAAGAAACTGATGGTGCTATGACAACTAAGCAGTTTGAAATATATGTGGAGGTTGTTGTGCAGCCTTTGGAGCCTGAATGTTGTTTAGAAAAGACCTAACAAACGGAGGTTCATGGAATTCTGGTGCATGATGGTGTAAATGACCCCAAAGTGGATGTTTCGGTGTCGGAGGCTACACTGGCATCAGATGGTCTTGAGCTCAGGATGATAATAGAGGAAGGAGAGGATCGAGGATGTTTGGATGAAAATACAGTTGGTTCAAAATTATCGGAAGATTTGGACCAAGAAGAGGGTGAAATACAAATTTGTTCTGAACTTGAAATGGATCAACCATTACCTCACCTGGCCAAAGGAAAGGATTTTCTTTCAGAGTCTGAGATGTATGAGAATTTAGAAAACAAAGGAGTAAGTGCCGTTAAAATTCGGGGTTCATCTAGGGTTAAAAGCAAACCCTCTCGCCTGAATTTATGATGAGCTCTTTTTTATATTGGAATGTTCGAGGAATAGGCACATCTAAAAGGAGACTGAAAAAGTTGATAGGGAATTTAAAACCTAATGTTTTGATGATTGCGGAACCTATGATTTCTCATTCAAAATTGCAGGTTTGGAGAGATAGGCTTGATTTTGATTGTACGTCTAATGAGGCGGTAGGAGGCAAGTTGTGCTTATTATGGAAAAATGAAGCAAACCTTGTAGCTCTGGAAATGGGCGATCAATTCATTACGGTGAGTTTGAATGTTTCTTCTACTCCAATTCTATTGACTTTGGTTTATGCCAAGTGTTGTTACTAGGATCGGAGAAGGTTATGGCAGAGTATGGTTGATTTGAATTCTCTTAATTTGCCATTGTCTGTCGTTGGAGATTTCAATATCATTAGAACAGATTCCGAAAGACGAGGGGGGAGATCGAGGCTTCCTTTGGCAATGGAGGAATTTAATTCCTTTATTGATGCTTGTGGTCTATTGGAGATGCAATATAGTGGTAACTCTTTGTCTTGGTGCAGTGGCCATAATAATTTTACTCAAAGTTGGGCTCGATTGGATCGGGTTTTCTATAATGTTTCCGGTGGAGATGAGTTTCCAAAGGCTCATATGAGGTATTTGCCGCGCACTTCGTCTGATCATGCTCCTATGCATTTTATGTTAGAAAGGAAAGCGACTCCTTATGGTTTCCTTTCTTTTAAGTTTCAGCAAATGTGGGTTAATCATGAATTATTTATTGAGTGTGTATCTCAGTCGTGGAATGGTGCCGTTGGGGGTACTGCACTTTCCCGTCTTGCTGTTAAACTTAAAAGACTTCAGTCAACTTTAAGGGTGTGGAATAAAGAAGTTTTTGGGCGGACGGAGGTTCATATTGCTCGTCTGGAAGCTCGCATTGGGGAGTTAGAGCAGAGTTTGCAAGCAAATTTTTCTCAAGAGGATGAGTTGGACCTTAAGATATCTTAGCTTGAACTTAAAGTCTGGATGGATAGAGAGGAAACAAGGCTATCGCAACAGGCTAAGCAGTCTTGGCTTTCAAAAGGAGAAGCGTCAGCTAGCTTCTTCCGTTCGATGAGCAGAAGAAACCATTTTCAGGTGAAGGAGATGAAGCTGCCCGATGGTACTATCCTCTCAACTCATGAACATATTCATAATGATGCTCTTAATTATTTTAAATTTTTTTTGGAAGCTCGTGTGAGTTCAGGGGTGCCGAACTTGTCTGATTTATTGCATGAGGTGATTTCGGTTGAAGAAAATATGGCTTTGTGTAGTATTCCATTGATCCAGGATGGAATACTAGAGATGCTTATCTAGGATGCTTAAAAGGCAGGTGGAGCTGGGCAAGATTATACCTTTTTACCATCCTAGAGATGCTCTAATTATTTCACATCTTCTTTATGCAAATGATACAGTGATTTTCGTGAATGATGGACAGACATCACTAAGGTATGTTTCGAAGGTGTTGAAGCAATATGAAGATTGGTCGGGTCAAGTGGTTAATAAGAAAAAATCATCTATTTGTTTTTCTAAGCACATTACCGCTGCCCGACGTCGAATGCTACTTCGACTGACTGGTTTTAGTGAGGGAAGTCTTCCTTTTTAATATTTGGGGGTTCCCATAATTTCTAGAAGGTTACTTTGTGTACACTTTGAAGGGTTGCTGAATAAAGTGAGGGATAGATTAGAGGGATGGAAGACCCATCTTTTGTCTAGTGGAGTGCGTTTACTTCTATTAAAACAAGTTTTGCAAAGTATTCCTCTACATTGTCTTTCGATCTTGCAAACTCCTAAGGTTGTGCTAGACAAATTGAAGAGGTATATGAGTACATTTTTCTGGGATGTTTGTGCTGGTCCAAAAAAAAAATGGAAGGCTTGGGATGATTTATGTAGACTGGTGTTAGAGGGTGGGGTGGGTCTTCGAAAATTTCAGGAAGTGCAAGCTTCGTTGCATATGAAGTTGACGTGGAATCTTCTTTAAGGGAAATCGACATGGGCCAAGTTTTTTCTTGCTAAATATGTGGGTAGCCAACATATTTCGATGGTTGACTCTACCAAAGGATCAAAGTTTTGGAAAATGCTTGTGGGTCATTTTCCTTCAGTGGTTCATTTTTCAAAGTGGAAGGTGAGGGAAGGTAATGTGTCATTCTGGAAAGATAAATGGCTCATAGATGGTCCCGTTATTGATCATCATCCTATTAGTGAATTGCCAGAGATATTGTTGTCGGATTGCAAAATGAAAACTGGATGGAATGTAGAGATTTTTGATCAGTTGGTAGGTATTGAAATCTGACCAAATTTTGACTGAGTTGGGCAGTGTTAAATCTCTGCCCAAGATATTCTCATTTGGTTACCAAATCCTCATGGGAGTTTCTCAACTCGTAATGCATGTGAATGTATACAGGTTTGTTCTCCAAAAATTCCTTGGATGAAATGGGTGTGGCACCCATCTTTGTCGGGTTAAATGTCGATTACTATGTGGAAGGCCTGGTATGGTTGACTTCCAGTGAATGACCGTATAAGGAGAGCTGGAATTCACTTGGTATCCAAATGTGATTGCTGCATTTCAGGAAACTATGAGGACCAAAATCATATACTTTCTTTGGGGGATTTTGCCGAACAGGTATGGGGTTATTGTTTACTGTAGTTGGGCATGCCTATACTAGAAGGGCGTACTTGGAAACAAAGGATAGAATCCTGGTACAGGAGAGCTAACAATTCACAGAGTGGTCAATTGATTGGAATACTTCCTTCCATTATCACTTGGAGGCTTTGGGGGCGGCGGTGTAAAGCAATAATGAAGGGGGTTCATGATTCAGTCCAAGATGTATGGAGCTCAATCAAATTCTGGTTGGCTATTGCAGGTGCAAAATTAAAAGAGTCTTCTAGTATCAGTTGTAGAGATGAAGAGATTTTAAAGGGTCTTAATTTGCCTTTTAAGCCAAAAAAACATAAGCCTACTCAGATTGTAAAATGGTCTCCTCCTCCTAGGGATTGGGTTAAGCTCAATGTGGATGGAAGCTCCTAAGGGAATCCAAGGCCTTCAGGTGCGGGTGGAGTGATTAAGGATTATAGTGGAAAATTGATTTCTGGTTTTTCTATGTCAACTGGTGTGCAGTCAAATAATAGTGCAGAATTTATGGCTCTGTTGCAAGGTCTCCGAACGGTGAAGTTCTTGGGTCTGAACAAGGTGGAAATTGAGATGGACTCTATGTTGGTGATTGAATGGTTAAAGAAGAAGAGATGCGGCCTATGGTACGTAGAGGATTACTGGGAGGAATTACTTAAGTTGTTGGATGGTCTCTGCTTAAGAGTTCGACATATTTTCAGAGAATGTAATGCATTGGTAGATGGTTGTGCGCGGCTTGGTGCTTCAGGTGTCTATGAGGTTTGGCATGATAGTTGGGATCTTCCTTCAAATCTCAGAGGTCTGTTTCGTTTGGATAAGGGGGGTTGTATTTGCATCCGATCCTAAGGACTTCGTGCTCTGTGGTGGGGTTTTTTTTTCCCTATTCTGCGGGTATTGGTTGGTAAGCTCATATTCTTTATTTGTTTTCACAAGTCCTTCTCAGTTGTTGAGGATGAATAATAAAAAGGAGGTTTGTCCTCCAGTTTTAAATAATAGAGGGTCTTGTTTACGCTTGGGTTTTGGGTGGTTTTAATGTACATCATGTAACCCCAAGTGTTTGGTTCTTTCATGGTATTCCTCCACCATAAGTGAGGATTTCAATAAAATTGGGGAGAAGTCACTCTTGAACATGTGGTTCAAACTCTTAAAAAAAAAAAAAGGAGCTTGTAGGTCTGAAGAGAAAGAAAAGAACGAGGGAAATAGAGAGGGGAGGTTGATGAAAATTATAAAATAATCTGATGGCCTGTGAACAGTAACTCACTAATATTGGGGAGCTCCCTTAATTCTTGAGTTTTGGACTTTTGACTAATACAATATAGATATTTTTTTCTCACATATAGCCAAATTATGGACTTGCATTGGCATTTGGCTAGTCCATTGCCAATGCTCTTATGTGTTTTCGCTGTTTTGGATTAAAAATCATCTAAACTCATGGTCCGTTTGAATTAAGAGATGAGATAAAATAAAATGAGATAATTTTAGATGAATTGAATAAAATATTGTTAAAATATTATTTTATAATGTTTTTTTTAATTTTGAGATTTAAAAAATTTGAATTATTTATTATATTTTGTGTAGAAATTTAGGAAAGTTCTAATAATGAGATGAGATCACTTCTCAATCCAAACAAGGCCGTAATAATCTAAATTCATTTCATTTAATCATATAATTTTTCTAAATGTTCAAACAAAATAAAAAATTCAACTTTTTCAAATTTTAAAATAAAAATTATATTTTAAGAATATTTGATTCAATTTTCAACTCTTATCTCATTTTTTTTCATCTCAACTCACTATCCAAATATTCAGAGTATTCATTTTATCCTATCCTTTAAAATGTATAATCAAAACTTATATGTTCTATTTTACATACCAACCTTTAAAATATATCATACATCAACTCATTTATTTTTTCTTTATTGTATCCTTTAAGATGCATCACTAGAACTCAATTTTTATATTTTTACATACTGATTTTGACAATATATCATATATCAATTTATCTATTTTTTCTTCATATAATTTAAATGATTTTCTTATTCTTTTTAAATAGTTTCTTTAACTACCAATAAATTTGTAATATCCATATATTTTTTATTTGCAAGAAATTTTTATATACAATGTAATATAATTTAGTCTTGTACACACAAAATAAAAATATTTATAATCCAAATAAAAATTAAAAATAAAATCAAAATATTAAAACATTAGATCAAGAATATTTCCAATATATGTTTTTGGAAGAAATTGAAATAGAGGTGTTTTAAATGATGAAACGTAAAAAGAATTTGCCTAGTTGGTGAAAACCAAAGTAAAATGAAATTAAATATAAATAATAATAAAATGTTTATAGGATGAACAGTATCCACTATATGCAGTGGGTTTACTGTAGATGGATGTAAAATAGATGAGTTTTACATGATCTATTGGGTCTAGTTTTTAGACAAAAATTTACACATTTGGATTCTAAATATATTTTAAAGGATCCATTGAGAGTCCTCTAAACTTAACATAATAATTATTTCTCGAGGCCAAAACATAGAACGTCCTTCTCCCGAAAAATAAAAATGTATTGGACATAACTTTATTTCAGTGACGAGTAATATTAGATATAATTATGGATTGTACAAAAAATGCTACTCTTTTTGAAGATAAGTGATATCTATTATTAAAAAATTAATTTTTTCATTTGAATCTTATATTTACTTTTTTTATAAGAAGTGCACGACAGTACTTGCTCAATACCTGACTGTAAATATCATTTCTCAATATAAAAACATAACTTTATTTTAATGACTCTACCTTTTTATAAAGAGTTTTGCATGAAATTTGTACGTCTAAAAGTTATACCTAACTGTTAAAGACGTGTTTCACACTACCAACCACATGGATCACTTATAACAAATGAAGGTGCGGCACTGGTTGCCCTGTGCAGTATCTGATGACAAAATCAGTATAACAATATAAGAGTAAATGTATGTAAAGAATAAGTGAATCAAGTTCAGTTCAAGTATAGTATTTGTTATTTTCTTGGAGTGATAGGACTCAATTTACCTTATGAAATTTTTTTTCCTTTTAGGAGTCTAAGTCTTGTGAAACCTTTTCTTTTTAGGAGTCTAGGTTTAGTTTAGGTAGTTAAAGTGTTTGAGAATATTTGTGAATAGTAGTGAAAAAGTAATAAAAAAGTAATAACAGAATATTGAATAGTAGTAAAAAGTAGGTGAAAAGTAATAATAAAATAAATAATAGTAGTGAGAGTGTTTGAGAGCACTTCAGAGTAGTTGGATATCCAAACTAGGCATAAGTCTATCTCTTATTTAGAGTCGGAGTCATCTCCCTCTTAGGAGTTTGAGTCTCTTCTTTTTAGGAGTCTGAGTTCTTTCTTAACTTTATCTCTTAACTAAAATTGTAGGTGCTCAAATATCCCTTCCACTAACGTTACTACTTAATAACGTAAACTTTATATTCTAAAAAATGCTATACTACGCACATTTTACATACTCTGCAGATTAAGATTATATTGTAATTCCTTTGTATAATAACATAGTTTACATACCTTGCACACGTTATCATACGAACTCAACTATGAGCAGGTTAGGTTCAAGTTCTATATGCTTAGTTCGAGCATGTTGAACAGGATTAACAGTCATATACTATGCACTTATATTATCACATTGTAGAGATGGGGCTTCTGTTAATGGTACTCCAAGATCTCTTAGAAGGATTGAAAGCCATGTTAACTTACCTGCAGTAGAGGCCATAGCCCTATACTCAGCTTCTGCACTAGATCTAGCAACTATGCTTCTTTGCACTCCGAGAGATGCAATTACTTCCAAGAAATGTGTAATAGCTTGAAGTAGATCTTCTTGTAGTGGGGCAGCCAACTCAATCAGCATCAGAAAAATCATATAGATCAAGTGTGTTGTTAGATAGAATATATGGGCCAAGAGTTGTAGTGCCTTGCAAATATCTTAAGATTCTCTTAACAAGCTCAAAAAGAGCAATTGTTGGTGCTTGCATGAACTGGAAAACATAATTAACACTGAAGGAGATATCTGATCTTGTAAAGGTTAAGTATTACAAACCACCAACAAGACTTCTGTAAGTTGTGACATTAGAAAACAGTGTATCAGAAGCAGAAGGTTGTTGGCCTTTTAAGGGCACAGGACTAGATAAGGAGATGGCACTCATTATTAAGAATAAAATTGGATTTTTCGATCGTACGATTCCACAACTGATGGATATAGATCCTTCTTACATTGCCTAGTTACATTGTAATACTTTAATTCTTTCTTGGATTACTAATTCTGTCTCTAAGGACATTACTTCAAGCATAATATACAAGGCTAAGGAAATGTGGCAAGAGTTTCGAGATTGTTTCTCACAAAGGTAATGGGCCAAAGATTTATCAATTAGAAAATAATTTTCTTATTTATCTTATAATGATCTTTAAGTCAATGTTTACTATGTTAAGTTAAAAGCTATTTGGGATGAATTGCTTACTTGTAGTCCAATTCTTGCTTGTTCTTGTTATTCCGTTCGAGTTCTACTCGAGTACCAGGAACGTCAGATTCTTATGAAGTTTCTCATGCTTGCGAGAAAATTTTACTTCTGGATCTTTTACCCCTTACAGTGAAATTTCTTTCTTTAGTTCAACAAGAAGAATAACAACTTGAACCTGCCTCTGCTAATTCTCATGCCATTGAAACTACTACTTTTCTTAACAAGAAAACATAAACTTCAAGATCTCTTTACAATAAACCTCGTCTATGCAAAATGCTTGTTTGCTCTCATTGTGGACTTACTAGTGAAACTGTTGACAAGTGTTATAAGCTCCATGGTTATCCATTCGACTTCAGGACTACAGGCAAATCATCTACTGCCAATCAAGTCTCTACTTGGACATCTCCTATTGATTCTCCTTGGGATATATTGACTCAATTGCCTTTACTTCAACAACAATGCCAATAGATCTTATCATTCTTGAATTTCCAATCTGGTTCCAATTCTTCACCTACCAATCTTCAAGTTGCTAATGTTAGCTCCCAATTAAATATTTCAAGTAGTTCTCATTCACAACCTTTTACATTTCTTTCTCATCATTTTGTTTTCTCTTCAAATACTGTCTTACCTCACAATCTACCTCCACCATGCTCTCTGGACCATAAGATAGTACTCAAGGAGGGAACCCAACCAATCTCCGCAAGGCCCTATTATTATCCTTACTATTAGAAAACGAAGATTGAAAAGATAGTTTCTGAGTTGATGCAATCTGGTGTGATCAGGCCTAGTTCAAGCCCCTTTTCATCCTCAGTTTTATTAGTGAGGAAGGCGTACGGGAGTTGGAGGTTATGTGTGGACTATCAAGTATTAAACTATGAAACAGTCAAAGACAAATTCTCCATACCTATCATAGATGAGCTATTAGATGAACTATATGGGTCTAAAATATTTTCTAAGTTGGAATTAAGGTCTAGTTACCACCAAATAAGGGTGGTACCTGATGATGTGGAGAGAACAAGGTTTTGAATGCACAAAGGGCATTGTGAATTCCTTGTCATCCCCTTCCTTACTGATGCCCTTTCAACATTCTAAGGGCTAATGAATGAGGTCTTTAGACCTTTTCTAAAAAAGTTTGTACTTGTCTTTTTTGATGATATCTTAGTCTACAGTAAGAGACTTCTGGAACATGTATCACATTTGAGAAAGGTGTTGGAATTCTATAGCAACATAAACTGTGTGCTAAGGTCAATAAATGCAAATTAGGTATGGAGGAGATTGACTATTTGGGTCATATCATCACTGTTGATGGGGTCAAGGCTGATCCAACCAATATCCAATCTCTGCTTGAGTGGCCAATTCCCATGAATGCCAAAGCATTTAGAATGTTATTGGGCATCATTGGGTATTATAAGAAGTTTATTCGAAATTATAGGCTAATTGCAGCACCACTAACAAATTTATTGAGGAAAAATGCATTTGAAAGGAATGAAAGGGCTACAAAGGCTTTTGAAGAATTAAAAAGGGCAATGACTCAATTCCCTGTACCAAAATTATCAGATTTTTCACATTAATCCATAATAGACTGTGATGCAAGCGGAATAGGAGTAGGGGCAGTTTTAATGCAATCGAGCCAACCTATAGCATGTACAAGCAATTTATTGAGAGGAAGGACACTATTACTATCTACCTACGAGGAGGAGTTGTTGGCTTTAGTAAGGCTGTCCAAAAATGGCGTCCTCACCTTTTAGGACAGTCATTTGTTATTAAAACAGATCAACAAGCCCTAAAACATTTGCTAGAATGTACATGTTGATTCTCTAGTAGGACATTCAGAGTATCTAAAATCCTATCAAAAGGCCAAACATGATTTCTATTGGGTTGGGATGAAGCGAGATATTAAAAACATGGTGAAGGAATGTGAGGTGTGCAAGACCAAGAAGCATGAAATGACACCCCCTGCTGGACTCCTCCAAGCTCTCCCCATTCCCAGCAAACTTGGGAATGGGGAGAATAGCAAAACCCTTCCAAATGAAAAAATCTACTCAACCTCCTACTATTCACACCACACTCCATCTTTTTTTTTTTAATTTTTTTTTAATTTTTTTTATCAAATATATTTTTATATGAATAGTGAATAAAAAATTATAAATAGTTTAAAAAAAATAAATTCAAAAAAAAATTTAAAAAAATATTAAAAAATATTAAGTGTGGAGTGTGAGGAGGATGAATAGCAAAACCCATTCCAAATTGGGTATCTTCTTCAACATCTAGAAAGTTGCCCAAACTTTTCTAACACGTGTAGCATTGTCATGAGTCATATGGTCCATTGGGAGGCCATGTATCTGCACAAGAAAAGCCGAGTGGTTTAGACGAATTTCCTACAATACAATGTAGAACCAGGTGGCCACGGTTTAAGGATGAGTAGGTGTCATTTGAAGTTCCATGAGGCTTGGTTGATAACTCTGTGTTTGTCTTGAGGGGATTGGAAAGTGAATAAGAGCAAATTTTCTTCCAGGTCTTCTATTAAGAATTTTAATATGAAATTCCATGCAGCTTTGATGCTTGCATGAATTGTAAATTTGTTTAGAGGGCGTACTACAACTAGAAGCTCTACCAATGCCAGCTCTGATTTTATTTTATTTTTTAAATCTTTCACTGCAGGTTCTAGCTTGAGATCTTGTAATAAGAGAGTTTTAGTTTGTGATATCAAGGAATCCATTTCCAATTCAGGTGTAGATTGTAATTAGGTTCTGAGTTTGGATTTTAATAGTAAGGGGAAGACTCCATAGAGGACGGGGTTCACTGGGGAGTGAGGAGAGACTAGAGATAGAGTGGTTCAATTCTACCGACAATTTTACGTGCTTGAATTGGAAACACATGCAGCTATTGATCTTACGAAACCTTTCATTTACTCTCTAAACTATACATATAATTACAACGATGCACCCGTTTAATACAAATGGGTTGTGGCTGACACTGAAAGGACCCGTCCATAAGTTGATAATTTCAAATTTTTATTCCAATTAAGTTCACTGCGAAGAAATATGAGATTTTGATCCAGAATTTGTGAAATCAACATTTGGGAAGATCTGCTGGTGTAGGAGGCAGCTTCTTATTGGGAAGCTTTCTATCTAATACAACCCAGGCCTAAGCATCGTAGCGGCAATGCATTATCAATAAGCTTTCCTTCTTATGGCTAGGTTTGGATACTAAAACCATCTTAATCCATCTCATCTCATCATTGTAATTTTCATAAATTTTCACATAAAATACAATAAATAATTCAACTTTTTCAAATTCTAAAACAGTAATAATATTAAAAAAATATTTTAATAATATTTTATTCAACTTTCGACTTTTATCTAAAATCATCTGATCTCATCACACTTTTCAAATCCCACCTAAATGAGTTCCCCTGATTTACTTTCCCCGCCCAATAAAAAAATGAGAAAGGAATGGAAGAAACTAGTTTCTCCTTGTAGAAATAAATGAACTAGAGTAAATGAGTAACGCTAGATGTTATGTTAGCATTGCTTACTCTTTTTTGAAAAGAGTAGAATCGACCAATAAAAAATTAATGTAAATTTCTTTTCTTGAATTGAATTAGCAGCCAACGGCAGACAGGACATGGTTGTTCAAAGAATATCCCTTCCATACCTGCCTATAAGAAGTTATAGGGTGTTTATGTGTGGTAACTAGGATTGAATTCAGTAGATATATTCGTGTACACCTTTTTTCCACCTGGGTTGTCTCATGTCTGCTTGAAACCGAATTGCAAGCCAACCTCCAGAAGGTACACCCGCAGTGTTTCTTTCAACGGGTTCAATAAGATTGAACTTAAGTGGGTCCTTGTCCGGATCATAGTTCCCGAAAAACAAGAAGAAATTATAGCCTTGCCGATGCCGAGGGTGGCTCTCTGCCCCAAGAATGCTAGTGTCCTGCAACACAACCTCTACACTGGCGTTGAAGGGGAGAATCACCACTCTGTTTCCGTTGATAACCCTTGTATGGTTGTTCTGCGGGGAAGAGCCTGTATAGTTAAAAGAAATGATTGGATTGCTAGGAAAATGGGCAGTGTAAACGCCATTTGATTGTCCAAAGAAGTGGGCTTGGAGGAGGGCTAAAGCTGGAAGTGGGAAGGATATATTATTGATCGAAGCTGCGAACTTTGTCCCGTTGGGTCCTTGACATGTTTGGTTTTCCGGGCAAGCGTTTGTTCCAAGCCCTACTGTGAAGAAGAAGCTCTTGTCCACATTTTGAGGAACATGAGCTGGGTATTGAGCGCTCGCTAAGCTGCGAAGTCTTCTTGTATAGTTTGCAGCAAAGGAAGTGTCATTGAGTTGGGGTAGAGCTGGTTTGAAGAGTGAGAACTTCTGAGTTGAGGTTATGGAAAGAGGGAAATCAGATGGAAATTCGTATTCAAGGAGACCTGCCACAGTGTTGTCGTCAAAGGTGCCGAGGCCTGTGGCATGTGGCCTAGCAGCCATGAGAAAAGTGGCATTTTGGAAGTGAGGTTTAGTTTTTTGAGAAGAACGTTTGTGGGTTTGTCCAGGGGCTATGAGAATTGTATAAATCTCAAAGGGTTTGACATAAACTGCATCAACTTCAACACGTGAGGGTGTGGTTTGCAATACTGAAAAAGAGCTCGTCATTGAGTGCAGCATTAATTAAACGGAGAAGATAAGTTATCGCATCTTTTACCTTCAGCCTGAATGTCTGCCAAAGAGCATTTTGTTTATATTCAGTTGATCTGTATAGTCTTATATGCAAAATCAAAGAACAGAAAACTAAAGCAAACTCAGCTTGATATCAAAATATATTATCTCGACCAAAACAGTCAAGCATTAAAGAAAATGAAAATGAAACCTTCTGAGCAATTATACAAGGGTCCTGGGAGGCCATTGATGGTATAGGCATCAGAGACATTTGGAACTCCACCTGTTTGGAGGGCCTGGCTAATGATATTCTCAGGATCTGTATAATAAAGCACTCTCCTGCAATTAAGGTTTCTGCCTTATGTTAGCCAGGAAACTTAGTTACTAAGGACAGCATGCAACATAATATTAATAATAGCAATTAGTAGCGAGCAGATCACAAGCTGATTACCAAAGATGATGGGGATTTCCTTGTAAGGTTTGGAGAATGGATACGGAATGCCATGCTTGGGTAAAATGACAATGGGGCCATAAAGACTGGCTACCTATGAAATATGGGCATGCCAAAGCAGAGTCCCTCTTTGTCCAACAATTGCGTAGTTGTAGACATATAGCTCTGTCCAGGTTGTATGGGGCACTGAGTTATGTATGCAGGCCGGCCATCTGCCCACCCACTTTTGAGCTGTCGAACTCCATGCCTATTCCAAATTACAAAGCCTTGTGTCACTAACCTTGTGGTCTTTGATTTATTCAGCCAACCTTGTTCATAATCCTAATTTCTGATACCCAACCCTGGAAACTGTCCATTTACAGTAACCATGCTTTTGGTGTGGCACAGGCGTGTGACAGTTTGCATTATGATCTACACAATACATGATAGTTCAAATCTTTCAAGAAACTTGAAGAAATAAATAACATATAACTACATAATATATGCATATATAGGTGCCAAGATAACAAATAGTGGCACATATATATGCATATATGCAAGTCGAGGAAGGACAAGAAAGGCTGTGAATGTGAAAAAACAAAGTCTCATGTTTGGCAGTTTGTCTCCCTTTCTCACTCTCTCTTTTGAGAAGGTGAGGGAGTATAGTGAACTGAGCTTCGGACAGAGAGTTTGAAGCAGCAAGGCAGCTTCCAAGGTTGTACAAACATATACATGCACACGCGCACGCGCGCGAAGGAAAGGTGTCTGTGTTACGCTATGCAGACATTTCTTAATTTAGATGTGAGGGAGCCAGAATGTTTGCAATAAAACATATGCTATATATATATATATATATATATATATATATATATCAGAGATTGAAATCTAGTTCAGGAACAATTTTGGAGTGTTGACGTCCAAGAAAAACTCACACGCTGATCGACAAACATGTTCACATTTTTCTGGAAAACCAAAACCTGATGATCAAGAATCATAATGCATCCAAACGGAGTAGCAAGTCACGTTATCTCGAAAAACTTTCATGTGCATGCAAACAAAGCTGTCATCTTGCCTTTCTATTTTGATTTTATCTTCAAGTTTCAGTACGATGCTGTCTGATAGACTGTAAATGGGTTTTGCAACTCATTATCCTCACACACCACACATCACACTTATTTGAATTTTTTTTAATTTCTTTTGTTTTATTCTTCTAAAACTAATTAAATTTTTATATTCATCATCTATACATCACATATTTGGTAAGAAAAAAAATTAAAAAATTAAAAAATTAAAATTATGTGTGGTGTGTAATGTGTAGGAATGATGAATATCATTTTTCTAATGTATATATAGAACAAGGGAGTCGTGTCTATTTGGTTTAAGATACAAAAAAATATGAAAAATGGGGTACAGGAAAAAGAAAAAGATTTGGGACTTGGAAAAGAATATATATATTTATATATAATGTTGGATGATTTCTTAAATCATATGGCTATTTGGTAGCGTACTCAGTATAATTTTGCAAGAAATTGTTAAACATAGCAACCACCTTGTTAATGCAAAAGTTGGTTAAGACTAGATGAATAAGTTGAGAAGTTGGATATGACTAGGTGACTAAATGATAAGGCTTATCTTATCATTATATGTTTAAATTTGGATAAATGTAAAATAAGTATTGACTTTATCTTAAATAATATTGAGTCTATCTAGAAATTCTTAAGGTTGTTTAGATAAATCTGTTATATGAAATTTGAATTCAAACAAAAATCTGCAATTATCCAAGACAGAAACTAAACAACAAATAAGAAACCAAAAGTGAAGAATTATCGCAACATGTCAGCACTTCGTCTGGAAACGCTCTCGCGACTGTCTCTGCCTGTCAGCAGAATCCTATTTCAACTGGAACTCTTTCCAGATCTATTATTTAAAGGAATTCGATTTCCTAACCCTGTGGAGAGTTTGATTAAGGATTATTGAGATATATTTCGTGTGCTTATGAAGGAAAAATTCTCTTGAGGATTTTCACTTTAATTTTCATCTCTCCTTCAAGTTTGATCGTGCTTCGAATGTGGAGAATCGTGTGATTGGATTTCAGTCCCTAAAATTCTAGGAGGAAAGACAATATTTAAAGATCGTCAGAGGTTCTGGCTGCTATTGCGGTTGAAGACAAATGGATCATTTGTCTAGGCAAATAAGAGTGTCATGTTGCAAAAGTTTTGTAATTGAACTTTACTTGTAATTGATTTTCAAATAATAAAATTGACTTTCCTGCGTTTGGTTGCCCTGTAGAATTTTACCTTTAAAGAGTTCTTTAAAGGATTTCCCTTCGTAACCAATCGTTGTGTTGTGCAAGTTTATTTATTTTATGATTTTAATTGCATACTTGAAGATTAACCAATTTGTTGACTGAATTGGTAAATATTTTCGCTGTATTACCATACAAAGGTATTTGGATAATTTCAATCTTATGAAGAAAATACACAGCCTCTCTCCAATGCATTTGAGATGCTAATTAAACAAAAACAAAATGACATGCTTATCGATGAAATAAATAAATAAGAACCTAGTACCGGTAATGACCCATAGGCCATTGCTGCAATGGGACGATGTGTGTATCTAAGGGCCAAATATTTTGGGGATTACATTAATTACCAAATTGCGCCTTGAAATGATATGATAAAAACAAAGAAAATATCATTTCTTTTTATATTAGGGTTTCATTGAACATCTTGTGATAAGAATATTGCTGCTTCGTTATAAAAGTTTGAGATTAATATTAGAAGAAAAATTATATTTCATCGTGTTTAGTGTCATTCTCTCAATACTTCTTGACGTAACGCCAAATGATTGACCCACAAATGATACAAAACAAAAAGTCTCTGACAATTTAATACTATATCATGGAATGGTTGGATGATAATAATAAAAGAGATTGTAAATAACATTACTTGTATTAGAAAGTCGAGATTTAAATGGGAGGGAATGAAGTTATATTCTTTTTATTGATGTTTAAAATAAATAGCATAATACTAATGAATAATGCCTAATTCCCAGTCTAATTTCACCATACGTATCAATTTGTTATCTATATAATTGCAAGACCTTTCACTATGAGTAATTCAAATCAAGAAGGGGTTGTTTATGGTCAAGCATCAGTAACAGGTTTGTTCATGACTTTCATGGACAAGGTTAAAGCTGCTGATGATAGAGAGAGATCAATTACGTAGGTTGGTTAAAGAGGTGTTGTTTAAGGAGTTTCTAAGCAAGCGATCGATTGATCAGGATGGTCCTTATATATTATTATATAAGTTTTATTTTAATTCATCCAAGTCAAGCTTGGTTATAGGGATTACATAAAAATAATATCACAAATCGATGTGATTTAATTTGGTTCGTCAAATTGTAAAGTTATTAATTTTATTGTAAAGTAGATCTAACAGATCACATGAAGTCGCCTCAGTTTGTGAGATTATTTTTGTATAATCTTTTTTGTGACTATAGCAGTACTCTAAATTTAATGGAGTCATGAATTTTTAACTGCACCAACTATAATTAATGGTCCTTCTAGAAGACTAGAACTAATGGTCCTATTTTAATCCACTATAATGATCAAAGTTGGCTTAGAGCATCCGCATCGGCCTCGCTAAATCTCTTAAAAAGCCAAATTATGGACTTCATGAATTCATTTCTCACTGCATTGGACTCGGCAAAACAGAAAGTTCAAACTTTCATCTACAATAAGTCCATCCTTTTCTCCAAACATTGCGAGATACTATTCATCGCCAAATCATTATTTTATTCTAAATCGCATCTCCTCAACCGAAACATTCTATTTCTCTCGTGAATCTGTTCTCTCCAAAAACCTTCACTTTCTCTCACTTTTTTCCTCGTCGAACACCCCCTTTCATTTTTTTTTCTCCCCGTTTCTCTCTTCCCTTCTCTTTCTCATCGGTTGTCTTTGGCTAGACACTCCCTCTCTCCCTTTCTCTCTATTTTTTACATTTTTTTTCCAGTTTTCTTGCTGTTTTCGTTACCCCAGGGCTGTCGAAGTTGGGAATCTGTTACTAGGAGAAGCAGTCATCGATTTGCAAGAGAAAATCGATTTTAATCAACTGGTCAGGCCTCTATTAGGGTTCTATTGCACTTCACAGAAGGTAATCAACTCCCTTTCTCTTTTTTTTTTTTTTTTTTTTCGATTTGTAATTTTATTGTTTAGTTTTGGTTTTGGCTTGATCTGGCCTGCATCATGTTTGGTTGTGATGGGGTCTTAAATAATGCTTGATATCATCTTTTTCTAATGATGTCCCCATAAAGATAACCAAAACTCATAGTGGGATTAGAATGTATTTTTTTGGTGATCAGGCGTTCCATGCATGTTTCCTTTTTCTTTGCAGGGATTTTTGTTGTTGTTATTCATATATGTGTTTGAGTTTCGGATGAATGTTCCAATGAGTAGTGGATTCAAATCTGGATTCGGCCTGGCTTCAGTTTTGTTTCATTATAGAAAATTTTCATTTCATCTCTATGTTCATAGTGTAGTACTCTTCTGTTTTCTTTTTCGTTATAGTAAATTTTAATTTTTTTTTCACTAGTAGATCAAGTAACTTGCATTCTTTAAAGTGAAAATTGTTTACTTGCATGCTTCGGTTTGGAGAGTACTCTTGTTACCTTGAAATCCAAGTGGCTTGGTTGACGCTATAGAATATTGAACAACTTATTTTCATTTCTCCTGTTTGTTGGACACTGGATGATCTAGAACAGAATACATGAACATAGAATATTGAAATAAAATGTCTTTGTACTAAAGTTATCTACTTTGAGAAAGGCAATTAATGCTTTGGATGCGAGAAATTATTGTTCTAATTCTTTTCATTGTTTTTTTTTTCTTTTTGCAAAAATTGCATCACATTGAACAATTGAAAAGCTTGAGTTTCCAACATCATTAACCTCAAAGTTCAATTCAAAACATACGGAAAAATTGATCAGTATGCAGAACTATCTTTGGGTCCAAGTTTCTTTCGAATTTAAATGGGTTTTGGTTCATTCTCTTAATAAGTTCACACCATTTGTGTGCTTTCTAGAGGGAGAGTTCTCCCTGCATGCATGTCTGTGTGTCCCTTTCTACCCCCATTTTTAAGCCTAATGAAAAAAATTGTATTAAATTTTGGGTGAGGTTTTTTTGCTCTGTTATTTTAAATTGTATTCTTTAGGTGTAATGCAGAAGGTGCTCTGGTGCTCTCTTGTAGGAAGGTACTACACTTTGCTTAGCAGCCAAGTGCTTTGTGTGAGTATCCATAACAGTTCACATTTTTTTTGGTTACAAGCCAAGTGCTTTGTGTGTGTATTTATAACTGTTAACATCTTTTTAAAATAATTGTTTACACATTTTTTTGCCATATTTTTCCTGCCAATAGCCAAAACACGAGCTTACACTTTTCCACTAGTTCTTTCATCTAGAAAGTTGAAGTCCTATTAATTTTGTTATAATATTCACCATGGTTTCAAAACTTATATTCAGCATGGGAGAAAAAGCATAAGGAGTTGGAACAATATATACTGATTGAGCTGTGAAAAGTTGAGTTATAACTTAGAATTTTATAATATCTGGGCTTGGTCAGAAAAATCTCTCTCTCTCTCTCATGCTTCTTTCTTTCAGATATATCATCCATGTGATAGTCCCTATTAATATCGATTTGTTTAGATATTACTTACTATCACTCCAGGAGGAAGAGAACCAGACTATGAATAATAATGATGTTGAATTGACGAAGCGTTTGAGAAAGTAGAATCGACGTGTCATAGCATCAGTGCGTGGAGGACATAAGAGTCTTGCCTCCAGAAATAGCTACAAAGACAAGGGTGGCAGTTCTTCTCGAAATTCCAAAATCCAGAAACAAATGAGAGGCTGATGAAATTTTGTGAAAGAAACATCATGTGGTTTATGGTGAAGAAGCTATGAGAGGAACTATGACCTTTTGCCGCATAATTCTGACCATCAAACAAGCATGGTGATGGGAAGTAAGAGTAAGAAGATTCACATGGACTGTTGGTTGGTTTGTATGAACTGAAGAGGTTGAATGTGCATTTTTGGTTTGTATGGATTGAATGTGTATTTATACTTCTGATTTGGAAAGTGACGAGAAGAGGTTGAATGTGCATTTTTGGTTTGTATGGACTGAATGTGCATTTTTTAAATAAATATTATTAAAATATATGAAGTGTATTTGTAAAATATATAAAAAAAATTGTCAAATATTATTAAAATATTTAATATAATATTATTATTTTGACTTTAAGATGGCTAGTCCAATGTGGTCAAAAGTTAAGATGACTAGTCAAAAGTTAAAGGTATAGCTAAAAATTAAAATTCTAGCCAAATTTTGGACTTGGCAATGGCTAGCCATTGCCAATGCTCTTAGGAGGAGGAACCGGATGCAATAGCCATTAAAACAAAAGCCATGATGATCTCTACACTTTTTAAGAGTTTTTAGGCTTTTTTTATAGGTTTTTCATTGTTGCTCAGATTTACACCTTTCTAGCATCCATTATCACTCACCCCCACCTCACAGTAACCTTTTCTTTGTTTTCTTTTTGGTGAACCAAGCCCCAACCCCATCATGTGGGCGTATGAACCTCAAGCACACCACCTACCTCCTTTAAAAAACCCCCAAAAACAATACGTGTGCCAATAATATATATACATAGACAGAGCAAACCAACACTTGCAATCAATATGCAACTTGCAATCTGAAACAGTGTTAAGAATTGATGTAGTTGGCGTTATGGCACACGCCTTATGATGAAGTGTGTTGTACCTGCAACTTCATATCTTCATTAATGCACCTTTGCTTAGGCGTCTAGGAATAATGATGCCAGATTATTGCTTATCATAATGATGTACTCCACACAGGAATACTACAAACTAGAGATTTTCAACTTGCAGAGTATAATAAAAAGCAAGACACCAATATAGAACTTGGAGTCCATAGATGCAGATAACTTAGGTGGTGTGGAAGTTGGCATATCTTCTTTTTCTAATATTCCTAAAAAAATTAGAGGTTTATTCAATAAAGAATCAGGATCAGATGTTTGTGGTCTCTGGTATGCTAGCTGAAGAAGAAAAGCAGCTAGTCTCCCTTAGAAAACCAATGGAGGGTGAGGTCACACGAGTAAAAATGTTCATTGACTGCCTGCACATATTCAATTAAAGATGTTGAATAAGATTTTCTGCTTTAAGGGTAGATGATAGACGAATAAAATCAACCATGCAAGCGACACTTTTGAGATAACCCGAAGTTAGGACCCTTTCGTTAGTTTGTCCATGTCTTCTCCGTGATTGTTTTTTACCCTTTCCGATTGGTGATATTTGTTGAAGTTTCAACTGTTTCATTGTTATTGTGATGCGTCGTTCGTGATTCTTTGGAAGTTAGGTTGCCAAGGGCCGAGTAAATCATGTTTGGATCGAATATCTCAAGGGATCACATAGCAGCGCTATCTTGTGGCCAAGGAAGAAACAAGGACATAGGCAGCTCATTATGCAGATGAAAGTGACTTACGCGCGCGCATACACAAAGTTAGAATACTCAAATCAAGTGTTTGTATGTAATCTCCCTTAACCTCATTGTAGGAGTTGTCGTTGATATATATAGAATATAAACAGAGAAGTTTGTTACAAGAGATTGCAAGTATCTAAACCAGATTACATCAAAATATTTAAAATACAAAAGGTTGTTGAGATATCTTCATTATTTGAATTTATGTTGCTGTTGATCACTTTCGGGATTCTCGGAGATGGCTTCAACAGATTCCTTAATACACACAAACGAGTTTTTGCAGGCCATTGGGTTTTTATCATTTTAATGCCTTTGCAATTGGGTTTCTATCATCATGGTCACTAAGACCGTGCATTCCAGACTCCAAATAACACCAAGATAAACAATTAATTGAAGGAAATAAATAAGGGAAGGGAGACATACATCATCATTATATTGCTTACAATCCTGCAATATCTGCCTTGTTTATTACGACAAATACATGATTTCCAAGGAGGGACCTCATAGCTTTTAAGAGCGAAGGTTGTGGTTGAATTACAGAGCCAAAAAAAAGGAAAGGGTATATATATATATATGGTCATCTACTTGTCAATTTGGTTGAGCTTGCCAAGACCATTGCAACGAGCGCACACGATTTGTGTCTGGTCCTTCCGTGCCGCATTTGCTCTCAGTGCCGCCCCTCCCTGTCGGACAAACCCCGCTCCATCGCATTCAGGACACCTGTTATATAAAAGAGCACATATCAAAGGGTATTCGGAACAAAACTGAACGAGTAGTAATTTTAAATGTCTTCATATATCAATTACTCAAACGATAATCATTTAAAATATGACATATAATAAAGTGATTGGATCACAATACCAAAAATGATATACAACATCTCGTTAATCGAAGAGCGAATTATATACCACATAAAAGGAAAAAGCAAATAATGTAATGTGATGTTGGAATCCCAGTATGTAATTTATATCAAGTAATAACAGCAAAATAAATCAACAATATACAACTTTATTATGTAAAATCTGTTGGCTATCCCAAGTTTCCAACATCTTTTACCTTACTTTGGTCCCATTTTTGCAATAAGCATCTTGATTAAAATTTATAAGTTTGAAATCAATTCAAGAAACCAGCAATATCAGACCCCTCACAAATAAAAGGGAAATCCCAAAAACTAAAGCAATAAGAGAGGAAGGTGTAGTTACAAGTCCTTGCGGGAAAAGAGGATAGGGAAGGCAGTTCCAAGGAGGGCAACCGCAACAGCACCAGCTATCAGGTAGTTGGTGCCATCTGCGGACACGTCTCCAACAGCAGCAACCACAGTTGATAATCCCCTTTTCTTGTTGTTTATGTCAGTCCTTTTCCATGATATGGCTGTTGAGCCACCTTGTGCTGGTGGAGCACAAAAGCCAGCGCGAGAAGGGCTAGAGGCAAATGCTGATTGACTCTGCGCTTTTGTGGGAAAAATGGGCTTAAGAGCAGCTATCGATACCATCTTGTTTAACTCTAAAAATCTTCTGCACTGTTGAAAAGGAAGAGATGGGAGAGTTGGAGTTGTTGGATGTCAAAATGACACGGTGCAAGGTTTTTTTATACAAGGGTTTGGCTGGCTTGCTGTGTTTTCACAGGGTTTTGCTTGCCACGACTAGGATAAGGCCACGTCAGAAGTCAAGATTCTTGCTGTTTTGTGGATAAGGCTGGGTCCCAACCCCTTAACCGATCCAAGAAAACCAACCTCTCATTTTTTGCGACGTGGTTTGACTACTTGATGCTTTGCAAGTGCTTGTAAAGTTTTTCGCCATTACTTTTAAGAAATGAACTAAATGTTTTGGTGCTTTGCAAAACTCCTACTCATGCTGTGATTCAACAACTATGGGAGCGTGACTGAAGCTCAAAGCTGGCGTAAAATATTTAATTGAAAAAACTCCAGTATATTATATATATATATATATATATATATATATATATATATATATGTATGTAAACAAGTCTTTAAGCTCTACATTCCATGGCCAAAACATCCACAACTTCTGAAATTTTCACTAATTGGTATTTAGAGCATTAGCATAATTTCGCTGATGCACACAGAAGGGAAAAATCAATCAATATCTATCAAACTCGAAAGAGCAAGAAAAACACAGAGAGTCCATCAATTAAGATTCCTGGTTTCAGAGAAAGCTTGATAATTGAGGTTCATGGAGCATAGACACGATAAGAGGAAGCGCATACAAAATTCTGGTGTAATGCAGGTATTATAATATGATCTTATGTCCCGCTCCCATTATTATTATTATTATTATTATTATTATTATTATTATTATTATTTATCTTAACTCATCAAAGGAACTGGTTTTACCAGCTGCATACTCTGCTGCTCGGTATTATTAGCACTCTCAATTTCCAACTTTTGTTTCTCTTCACAGAACTTTAAAATAAAAAACAAAAAACATGATGTTTTATGCATTAAACAACGGTATGCTATCAACTAATTATCTCAATTGGGTGCATAAGGTAATGCCAATTCAAACGTACCCAAAATACAGATACGCGCAGCGCACAAATAGACACAGGCTGCATACCAACAAAAGAGACTGAACCTCAAGCTCGGTCCAATGTTTATCTGGTAGCAAAAAATGGCATCAACTGCTTGCAGTACACGACGCGCTCATATTTAATGCACTTTTTTGTATGGATGAGCTAACGGTAGTTTTTAAGAAGAAAGCATAAAGATAAGAATACTTGGACTCGAATATCTCTTCGCAAAAATGAGCTGACGGCAAGGACCTGTGACAAACCATACGCAGAACAGCATATATCCTTGCTTGGCATTTATTTTCTTGTAATGTTCATAATGGGAACAACAACCTGTGGCTTCTCCTACACAGAAAGGCACTCGTCTTTCTTATACCGCTCTAATGTTTATCATTTAGCTGCAGAGGAAGTTCAGAATATGCTAAGAGATGCGCACACAAGAAAACGGGCTACAAGTTCAACCTTGCCAAATAATACATGATTCCATAGATCTTTCAAACGATGAACATTGTCACTTCCTCAATAACAAGCTGATATGTATAATTGGGAGGCATACCACATGACTAACTATAAGTTCTAACTGAAGGGCCAAGTCTAACTGCATAGCTGTCCTCCCCTCCTTCCAAACATCCTAAACGTAAATATTTACTAATTCAAAAATTCTCTTTCCTTGATACTGTCTGAGGTGTAGTTATAAAAAAGACAAGAGGGTAAGTTATAAAGGTAGCCATGAGTGCGAAATTTCACACTAGCTGCTTATTAAATTGAATCTAAGGAAGCTTCAAATTGACTAGTGCTTTCTATTGGTTGTTACATATGGAACTAGAGCCACCTGATAAAACCAGTCAAATGATACAAGGAAGTGTATGACATGGCACCAACGAAGATGTAGAAAATTTAAGGGAAGTTTGTAACACCCCAACCCACATATTCCTCTTGCATAAAGTGAGTAGTAGGTTATAACAATAGTCACAACTAAATACCACATTAGCCATTTACTGGGTGAACTAAACTTTATAATTGATTCTAAGAAAAAAATTAAATTGACTAATCTTTTGGGGCTATGACTAGCGCTTTCCCATATAACTTTTCGCATTCGGATCCAAAATGAATTCACTATTTGTTATCAGCTGAATACCAAAGTTGGTTTGCTCCTTCAAGATCGAATCCACACTGGATCACATGACCCATTTTAGGGGAAGCAAATGACTGCCGATTCTAGTGTTTCATATAGATTTCCAATTCCCACCATATTCCTTTGTAGAAGAGAGTTGTCTAACAGAAGATGCGCATCAATAATAATATTCTCACGCCAACATAATTTCTTGTGCCCCCATCTTATTCTAAAATTTCAACAGTGCTGGTACAAGGATGTAATCTGAAGTCCTCTGCAGGCTCTGCCTAAGGTGTAACCCATCCAACATAAGCAAGAGATGCTTAAATTCAAGAGCCAGACTGCATTGCATTAAAAAGGGGAGAAGCTTAACAGCATATTCTATCATTTATTGCAAGAACATGGAATGACCTGCATGAGTCATGCCATATTTCTTGGATAGAGTAACAATAGCTTTAAGGGGGAAAACAAAAGTTTTTATCACAAGTTTTCCACATCAAAAAGCTATGAAAACTGACCTGTGGCAACCGGCTCAGATGCCGAATTATTGCAGCAGCGCCTGGTTTCTAGCACTTCGGCAGCTTAACTTCAGCTATGAAGAACTTTCAAAATTTTTTTTGATCGGTGAAAACTTTCAAAATGAAAGTAGAAGAATTCGGAATAGTTTGATAGAATTAACCGAAGTTCTTCCTTCATCATAAGGATAGGTTTATAGAAACAAATAAAAGATACCCAACTAGTCTCAGGGTAATCAAGAACATTGTCTTATGAATGTACTTCAACCCTCTATGCAAACAATAAGCTATGAGGGCATTCTACCCAACATCCGTTTCCAGAAAACTATTGAATTGAAGATGATCAACAAGGTCTCCTCGTTAACTCTTCATTCAGTGGCATTGCAATCCCTAAAAGTAATAATGACCATGGTCCCATCCTTAACTACCCGTTTGTGAGCCAAACACCTATTATAATACACATTAGACCCGAAGGAACCAATCACATGGACCAAGGAAATCAAAACCTGACAAATCCCAGCAAGTAGGCCCATTGTTATTGAAGATTGGCATATTGAGTCAAGAACGCCCAAAAGCAGACAAGACCACCAGAGCAGACCATGTTGAATATGAAAATGTCAAGAACTTCTGTAAGAAAAGGCCAATATTACATACCAATCTGCTTCTAACGATACATTAAGAGAAAAAGGTAACTGTTCACGATTGTAACAAAAAACAGCGGTAGGACTATATGGGGATTAAAAGTAGTACAGGAACAGATACACGGCCTAGCACCTCTGCAACGTCCGAAGGCCTACTCGAACTGCATAACTATCTTCTTCTCCTTGCATCAGTCAGAAATCTAATGGCCAGCCAAGTCCAAAATTCTCTCTTTGACGGAATTGTTACCAGAGAGATTCCTCAATTCTTCTTCAAAGTGTTGTTATGTACAGCAAGTAAGATCATACAACATACAAGTTTTGAAAATTTCTCTTACTGCAACAATTTAACTCAATAGATATACTTAACAAAGAATACAACATTAAAGAATCAAGATTCACCGAGTGGAATCATCCAAAGCCACAGGATGGCCGCGGCGCCTCATCCACGAACGATTAAACACCGCATTAGAACCACTCCTCCTACGAGTTAGTCCTGGTTCAGAACTCGAACGAGAGGATGATGAAGCAGGTATGAGCCGACAGAAAAATGATAAAAAGCTACGAAACGCACGTCGCAGTCCACCGGTTTCCCTTGAGCTTCTCACACTCGTCTCCCACGAAATCCTTCTGGGAACGCCACCAGTGTTGAACCCACCATCCACCTCCGTGTAAACAACAGGTAGCTCACGCTCCGCGGCTCTTATCCCCCCAGTAAACCTACCAACCGCAAAACCACCACCAGGAAGTCTCCAAATCGTCAATCCCACGGCCTCTTCGTCTCGAGCTCCATCAGGCTCCGGTGAATTCCTACCGCTCCCACTCACACGCACATCCGTGGGCAACTCGTGCCGACACACCGGACAAGAATTTCTCATGGAGAGCCACGGTAGTATACAATCCGAATGGTAAATGTGCTTACAGGGCATCTCCCGCGCCTCCGAATCGAGCTCGAATTGCTCCTTACAGACCGCACAATGCGACTCCGTCGAAACGTGGCTCGCCACGATCTTGATAATAGGCATCGACTCAATAGCAGCCTTTGACGCGGGTGGGTGCTCTAACCGCCCGACTCCATTTACCTCCAACTGCGCCAATTGGTCGAGGAGGCGGTCGAATCCGGAGCCCATCAAGAACTCCGACATGCTAGTGGGTAGAGGCCGGAGCCCCGAACCAGCTCCATCGTCGTAATAGAGCTCAAAATTCCCTCTTTCGGGTTCATTTCGGCCGCCTCCATCTGCCGGCCCGCGGAGGACGATGACGGGGTTGAAAGGCGAGCGATCCCCACCATTCCTACGGCTGCGCTGGAGCCTCGGAATGGCGTTGTGTTCGGGAATGGGCGGGTCATCGATGTACACTGAGGCAGCGGGGAACCGGTGGAGCGGAGATCGAGTCGGGGTCCGGATTTCTTCGACGAATCCACCACCGCAGTCGGGGCAGAGGAAGCTGTCATTGGCACGGACCCGAACCAGTGTGAATCGGTTGCATCTGTAGCACCAGTAGGAGGAGCCCATCGCAGCCATCGGGGAAATCCGCTGGGAAAGAAAGAAACTGTAAGAAACGAAACCCAAAGTCCCCCTTTCTCTCAAATCTCAAATAAGAGGAAAAAGGCCAGCAATTTCTTGGTCAAATCCGACAAAAGTTGATCAAAGATTAAAACTTTCGAGTAAACTTTGAGACAAAGAAATCAAGAAATGGAATGAGATGGTAAGCGAACACGGAAAGAGCGTCACTTGTTTGTGATCAGAGATCGTGATAGTGAAGAAAACAGAGAAATTGAATTCCGGTGATCTATGCGGAGGCTAATTGAGGAGGGATTGAGAAGCACCGAAAACCTAATTTCTAGGAAATGTACTGAAGAAGCAGAGAGAGAGTAGTGGAAAAAGAAAATGGAAATATTGAGAAGGATATGCTAAAAGGGGTAGCGTTGAAACCCCCCTCAACGCGTCAGAATTCAAGCGTGTTTCCCACGCTGAATCATTTTCATTTGTTTTTAATTTGTTTTTTCTTTTTTTATTCAAACTAATATTTTCCATTCAAAATAAAAATAAAAATAAAAAATGGGATAACGTGTTTGTCTCGAGGGGCGTAGTGCGTTCAATGGTGTTAAGTTTGATGGTTGTCTTTATTGTTTTCGAAATTAGGTAGGATGAAATTAAATTTAAAAGTTAAATAAAATATTTTTAAAAGATTATTTTTAATATTATTTTTATTTTAAAATTTAAAAAAATTATAATTATTAATTGAAATGAGATTAGTTAAAAAAAATTATAAAAATGAACGAGATAATTGAACTTTTCATGACTTTAAATTTCATGTTTAATAATTAATAATATATTTTTTATATTTTTTATCAACAAACTTTTACAAATAAAATTTAATTTTCTTTTAATATCTTTATAAGTTTATATATATACATATTTCAACGATTAGACTCACAAGAATTAAATAAATATATTTAGTAATAGGAATATGATTTCCTCTATATCTTTAAATATCTTAAATACTTCTATTATAAATATAGATATAATACTATAAAATAATAAATATAAAGTTATTTGGATTTATGAGTCAATCCAAGATTTTATGCAAGTTGTACCAAACTTTAAACAAATTGTGCCGTTTATAATTGAACATAAATTTATGTTGATGAACACTTCATTTAATGGATAAATCGAGCTCGAATCTGAATAAATCAATCTAAAACGATTTGTCGAGTAGTATTGTTTGTTTATAATCTTAATTATAAATATTGCAAAATTATATCATATTTCTATTTTTGTTTCCTTCTTAATCAAAAGAGTTTGATAAGAATTGTAACTTCTATTTTGAAAATAATGCACTCATTCATAAGCAATCAATCAGTATATAGTTTTTCAGCACTAATGATGCTAACTATTTCATCGCATCCATCCTCTACCCAACAATGCATTCCATCTAAGGACAACGCCAATTTGGCCAATTGGTGTGCTACCCCAATGCCCTCTCTTCTTATGAAATTGATCTTCCAACTGTATATACCCTTTAAAGTCCTCTTTACATCTTCTACAATCTGTCCATACCAAGTCCAATTTTCTTCTGTTTTTTCCATTGCCTTTATTACCACTTGTGCATCCCCTTCAAACATAACTTTATTAAAACCCAAATCTGTGCATAGCTCTACAACTTTCCTCAGAGCTAAGGCTTCTGCTACCACTGACTGAGACACCATATTAAAAGGTTCACAACAGGATGCAATGATTTCCTCTTCACAGTTTCTAATTATGATGTCCAAGCTCACTCTCTGTTGTTCAACATCGATGGCAGCATCAAAATTGGCCTTGAGCCCGTCTACTTCAAGTTTCTTCCAAGCTTGCTTCTCTATTCTTGGTGCCTTTCTTCTCAGCTTTTCATCCCTCCTCTCCTATGCCTCTTTATACTCGTTATGTACTGCTAAAGCAGTGTTGATTACTTGTGATGGATTGTCAAAGAGGTTCTCAAAAATTACTTTGTTTCTTCTATGCCAAATTCCCCTTAGAATAATTGTCATTTTCTCTAATTTTTCTGTCTCCAGGTTTTTACTCAATTTATCCCACAGACCCTTAAAATCCTCCCAAACAACAGACCATTTTTGCACTGCACTTCCCTTCTCAGCACACACATCATTCACAACTAGACATTCCCAAAAAGCATGCATTATAGTTTCACATTTAATTTTACAGATGAGACAATTTGCATTTTCACGAATCTTCCTTTTAAAAAGTAAGGGTTTTATAGGAAGAGAATCAGTACCTGCCCTCCATAGGAAGTGCTTGGTAGCCCCAGAAATATTTAGCTTCTAGATTTTCTTCCATCTCTCATCTGCTTGCTCAAATCTTCAGGACTCTCCCACTTTCTTTCTTCTTATGTTGTGGGCCACATAATAAGCACTCCTAACTGTAAATTTACCATCTTTGCTGTAGTTCCATATTAACTTGTCCTTTGTACCTCTACTACTTATAGGTATCCTGCATATCATTTTAGCTTCGTCATTGTTAAAATTAGCTCTTGTTAGCTCTTCATTCCACACTTTCAGTTCTGGTATAATTATCGCTCACTTTTGCTTCAGAACCCAGTGAAGAAACTAGAGATTGCACACAGTAAGTTGATGGTTTGGGCAGCCACTTTTGTCCCCAGATTTTAATCTACTTACCATTACCTACCCTCCAGATTAAGCCTTCATTCATTAACTCTTTTGCTAACCACACAGTCCTCCAGATTAATGATGGAGAACTGCCCAGTTTAGGATCCAATATACTTCCTCCATTAAAATATTTCCCTTTATAAACTCTTGCTAGTAGTGATGAAGGATAATGTAAAAACCTCCATAATAGGTTTATGATCAGAACTACAAGCTGCTAAAATCTCCACATTCACATCACTAAAAAATTCAGACCATTTCAAGTTTCCTACCACCTTGTCTAATCTATTCTTTGTAAAGGATTTATCATAGTGATTATTACACCATGTAAATAAGCTTCATGTCCACCCCATATCAAACATACAATTTTCTAAAGCCATTCTAAACCTTTCCATTTGACTTTCATTTATAGGCCTCCCCCCATATTTCTCCTTCTGAGTTAAAATTTCATTGAAATCCCCGATGACACACCACATATTATTAGGTGGTCTAAGGGACACCAACAATTCCCAACTTTCTTTTCTCTGACTTACTTCTGGTTGGCCATAGAAGCCTGTCAAAATCCACCTGCATTTCTCATTTGATTTGTTACCCATCCACTAATATGTCTATGTGAGTAGTTGGTAATCTCGACATTCAATTCTTCTTTCCACAGCAACATGAGTCCTCCATTTCTACCTACTGAGTCCACCACAAAACATTCCTTATACCCTAAACGCTTCTTCAGAAAATCTGCTCTACCAGACTTAAGCATGATATCCATTAGAAAAATCAAGCTGAGCTTCTTATCCCTTACCATAAAGATAAGGTCCTGAACTGTTAGGTGGTTCATAAGCTCCCGACAATTCTAACTTAAGGTTTTCATTGGTTATAGCGGGGTTGCTTAGTAACCTCCGCCAATTCATCATCATTTACCTACATTAGTCCATCATTCATTCTCTTGATTCTTTTTGCCCACTACATCATGCACTTCAGTTTCCACTACCTCTAGCCAATCTCTTTTCTTACCCACTATAACATGAGTGTTAGAAAACATACCATTTCCTCTCGCCCGTCTTTTCTAGCTTCCTAATTCTTGCTTCTTGATTTTTCCTTTCCTTTCCTTTCCTTACCAAGCAGCACCCTCTCCTGGACATCAGTATCAGGTAAGATGGTGTCTTTGCTCTTGTCAATACAAGCCGATGGTTCTTCTAGTGAATTGTCAACACAATTGGGCCATAAATTAGAGCCCAACCCACTTTGGTTCTCTCTTTCATTTTCTGCACTTTTTTCTCCCCCAGACATCGATATTGTCTCCACCAGATACAATCATATTCCAATTTTGAATCCTTAACCCCCTGCCTTCATCCACTGTTAGGAAATTTGAATTTTCTTTTTGAATACTCACAACCAATGTTTTGAATACCGTACCGAATGTCGTACCGGTGAAAGTACTGGAATGAAATATTTCGATACCGGTACCGTTTCGTGTACCGTTTCGGAATAGTCAATATATAAATAAATTATATATATAAATGAATATATATAAATTATATTTTAAAATAATAGTCTATATATGAATAAATTATACATAAATATATAGATATATAAATTATAAATAGTCTAGTTTGAATTGGGGGTCAAAAAATGAACTTATAGTTTGAAAAAATGAATAAAATAAAATAAAATTGAAGGCCGAAATATCGGCCGATACGAAACAGGCAGTGTACCTGTACCGGACCGGTGGCCGGTATGAAAAATACCAGCCATACCGGCCGGTACGGTACGAAACTCAAAACACTGCTCACAACTGATTATTTCTTCCTATCCCCTCATTCCTTTTCAGTCTCCACAATATTTTGATTGGTTCCCGTTAGCTTGGTTATTCCATATGGTCAGGTATAAAAATATAAAGTTATTCCATAATATATACTAAATATTTAATGTTATAATTAGAACTTTTATTAACAATCATAAAAGTTATAAAGAAAAATATTATATACTATACTCTCATTTTTCTTATTATTACAATGAGATAAAAGTGTGATGTAAATGTAATATATGGTATAATTAAATTGTAAAAGAATTTAACTACTCCATCTTTTTAATGCTTATAAACCTTGAAATAATAACAGGTAGGTCACGGAACAGATAGGTCACAGAACAGATAGGTCACAATTGGTTTCATTCTTTTAGAAAAAGAGTAATAATACTCATCATCTCAATTTTCATGATCCTCTTATTATCTTATGATGTGACATTAGATGATTGTATATTATTTATTATATTTTTCATGTGAATTTATCATTTAATGCCACATTATGGAATAATGAGAAAATGAATGATGAGTAGATTTTTTCTTAAAAAAAACTTATTATTTTTATAATTGTTTCAAGTTTGATCCAAATATCGTTTAAAACCAATAAAAAAATATTTCGTATTTTTTTTTTTAATTTTTTTGGCTAATTGGTTTCTAGTTTGCATTTTTTTTTTATCAATTGGTCTGTGACATTCGCATGCGCAGATGTCACAAATTGGTCATCACAGGCCGGGCCTTAATTGGGCCCGAAAACGATAGACGAGTCAAGCCCACTAACTTTACCGTTCTGATCTCAAGTCTCCATCTCTCTCTCGCAATCTCAAGAACTTTCCTGAACCCTCTATTTGCTGTGCCTACATATACCACTCTAATTCCATTTCAAGGAATTCTTCTCTACATTTCCGCTTTCCTCGCTAACCAACCAAGCAAAGAAGAAGAAGAAGAAGAAGAAGGAATCAGAAGAAGAAAGGGTTTTCTATTTTTTTAATTTTAGGCTTCTGGGTTGTAGTAATAATGGCTAAAGACGGACCCAACTGGGAGGGATTGCTCAAATGGAGCCTCGCTCACGCCGATGGTACTCAGCCCCCTCGTAATTTGAGGTATCCCTCGTGGTCCCTTTGATCGACTCAAGTAAACTATTGTGTATGAATTAAATATCATTTCTCGCTGTTTTCTGAACTTTTATTAGAAGCAAGTTTCTCTGTGTAACTGGAAATCTAAGGTTCTTATAGATAATCTTGTTAGGTGCTCGAACAGTATTTAACTTTAATGAAATGGGCGTTGATTTATTTGTGTTCATCAGTGAGGAGGATCGAAGATGGTTCATGGAGGCTATGCAATCACAGACTGTTGATGTCATTAAGCGCATGAAGGAGATAACTCTTGTTATGCAAACTCCTGAGCAAGTCTTAGAGGCTCAAGGAGTGACTCCCGCAGATATCGAAGGTGACAATCACGAAAGCATAGTTTTATTTGTCCTTTTTCCTCCCAATTTTCATGCTGTTTTTATGGAATATTGATTTGGGCTTCTGTTCGTGGTCTTGTCTTCTGGTAGATATATTGGATGAGTTACAAGAGCACGTGGAGTCTATTGACATGGCCAACGGTAAGTTCTTACATCTGGCGGATGTTTATATTGTTTTGTAAAGCTTCTCTAATGGTGGTATTACATTGGCGATTTGGTAGTTGTATCTTATGGTACTTGCTTTTAGTTGTAATATGCGAATGAGTGCTTGTTGGTGACTATCATCTTGATGGTTGATATCATGTCCATGTATCGCACTATATAATCATATGTTCTCCAGGTCTTTTGGATGCTTGATACTAAATTATCTAGTCATTTGCCCGCTGCTATATTCTTAAAAGGGTTTTCATTATGTATCCCATCTGCTCATTACAAAGAATTTTTATTAGCTGTTCCTTCAATCACTTGAGAGGGAGAAAAAGTTGCTGAAGTGTTTGGCTTGCTCTTCTTGAAAATATTTTCAAAAAATACCCATGAAATATCATGCCATTGACTGATGTTAGATGAATTGAGGAATTGATCCAATTTGAATCGATGTTTTATGATAATGGGATGTTGTCGTTGGTTTTTTATATGTAGCATCAGATGCAATAATTTTTAATATATATAACCGTAGCGTGCACTTCGTTTCTTCCTTGTCTTAATGCTGCTTTAGTTATGTTCAAGAGTTTGCCTCATCTTTTTGTCTGCTAATGCATTTGTGCCAGACCTGCACTCAATTGGTGGTTTGGTCCCTCTTCTTGGTTACCTGAAAAACTCCCATGCAAATATTCGGGCAAAGGCTGCTGAAGTTGTAGCAACTATTGTCCAGAATAATCCCCGCAGTCAACAACTAGTCATGGAAGCAAATGGCTTAGAACCTCTCCTCTCCAATTTTACTTCAGACCCTGATGTGGCTGTTCGAACTAAAGCACTTGGGGCACTATCTTGTAAGCACTGACTGTAGTTCTGTAAAGAACATCTTTTGTGGTTAAATTATAGTTGCTCAGGCTGTGACTAATACATGTAAATTTTGCTTTGGGGTTGACTCTGTAGCTTTAATCCGGCACAACAAACCGGGTATCACGGCATTCCGTCTAGCAAATGGTTATGCAGCTTTGAGAGATGCTTTAGGTTCTGATAGTGTGAGATTTCAAAGGTAACGTGTGGGAACTATTTAGTTATGTTGTCATTTTCTTTTTCCATTGGAAATGAATGAAAACTTGAAAAAAAAATTGAAAAAAAAAGGGCCGGATTTGAATACATTTGGTTTTAGTATTTTGAGGTGCATATATAATTTACTATATATGTTAGATTAACTTCCTTAATCTAGATTTCTAACAAAACTAACCACTTTTCAGGAAGGCCCTCAATTTGATCCATTACCTACTGCGTGAGAATAATTCAGATTGCAACCTAGTAAGTGAGCTAGGCTTTCCTCGCATGATGATGCACCTAGCTTCGAGTGAAGATGCAGAGGTGCGAGAAGCTGCCTTTCGGGGCCTTCTTGAGCTTGCTCGTGACAAGACAGAGGGAGCCAATGGCAATCTAGGTGAGGAAGATGAAAAATTGAAGCAGCTTCTTCAAGAACGGATTAAGGGTATCAGCTTGATGTCTCCTGAAGATCTTGAGACTGCTAGGGAGGAGAGGCTCCTTGTAGACTCCCTGTGGAATACTTGTTACAACGAGCCATCTTCTCTGCGAGAGAAGGGGCTTCTTGTTCTTCCTGGGGAAGATGCACTTCCACCTGATGTTGCCAGCAAGCATTTTGAACCGCCTCTTAGAGCTTGGGCTGCAAACCCGTCTGCTAAAAGCCCTAGTTCTGAAAAGAAACAAACTCCTTTCCTTTTAGGATCAGGTCCTCCGCCTGATGCTGCAGATGGTCGGAATAACTCAGGTGAAGGAGAGGATGCCAATGGACAGTTGAATGGGTAAACCTAGAGAGAATATGGGGCCAGAGCAAGCCTTTGGAGCGTGGGATTTTTTGTTCCCCTAATGTATCATGCCTTTCGTTATGTATTTTTTCATCACATCTCCGCTGCCTTGTTCTCACATCCGAATCTTAGGAATGTTGCCAGAAGTTCTCGTTTGCTTTTTGCCTTAGTTTGATGCTAAAGTCTGAAGTTTGGTGGCCTAAATGACGTGACACAGGGATTGTTGCATAAAAATATGTGCAAAATATGCTTTGCAACGTGTGAGACCTTAATGAGTTAATGTGCTGTAGAATCTAGTGTTTTTCGAACTTTTGTCTTTCCTTCTGATTTTGGATTGATACTTTGCTCATAATATACCGTTTGTGCAATGAACAGCATACACATTGAGGTCAATCATCTCCCATAAATTCATATGGTGGTCTTCATTGTACAGAGTATGTAAAAGCTATTGTGGAGAAGAGAAATGCAAGACATAACATTACATAGAAACAGATGTTAAATTGTCAATCTTTCAATTTGCCCTCTACTTAAGAGTCTCCATTTTTGCGAAGTCAGTGTGGGCCTTTCCATCCATTTTCCTCTTCATGGATTGCCTCAGATAATCTCCAAACCTGACTTTCTTGTACATCTTACTGGACCTTTCGGCATCTGACACATGACTTAATGGCTCAATTTCTACATCATCGTGTGGGCAGACAAATGCTGCGTAAGATATCCTTACCTTGCTCTCGTTTGTCACAGCCCTGTGCTCAATGCTTTTGTACTTCCCATTGCTCCATATCTGATATTACAAAACAACGAACCAAATCTTGAGTTCCAGGAATGGGTATAATTTGGATTCCATAGAATTCTAATTCCAACTCTATGGCTTAGATATTCTATTATTCAACCCTAAGCGTTTAGAGTGGAAAGGAGATAGACATATAAAGTGGGTCTAACATGGTATTAAATATTCAATAATTGTTACGAGACCTACTTTGTGTCTCTCTCTCTTCCATTCTAGACCTTAGAGTCCTGCATAAACTCTATTACTTGCTATAAGGGCATCGAGATCCCTAATCTCAAGTGGGAGAGAGATATATGCATGTGAGTGAGTTTTACAATATTTATTACATGAGAAAAACAATAAATGTTTTAGGATGTTGCAGGGCATTCTTCATGTGCCTACTTTTCTTCTACTTGGGACTTTCAAGTTTAGAAAAAACTTAAGATTTCTTTAGAAAAATATTATATCTACACAAAAATTTTACAAAAATACTCTGCACACTAAAATGGCGCATTTTCATGCCTCTGGGTTTTCTTCAAATGTGGATGCCATGTCTGTCTGTAGAATAACTTTTGTCAAATTTGAGTCGATTAGCATTTTTCCTATGCTATTATGGGAATTCCTTCTGGAATATGCTTTCTTAAAGGACAAAGTCGAGACTGGGTACCAATACCTCAACAGCATCTCCAACATTCACAACAAGAGCATTGGGGATGGGCTTGAGGGGCACCCATGCTCCTCCGTGTCTAACTTGTAACCCGCATACATCATCCTTTTGCATGAGTATGGTTATGGTGCTTGAGTCCGAGTGTGGACTTAAACCTAGTACTTTGTCGGGAGTGCGGCAGGAAGGATAGTAGTTTACACGCAAACCTAGTACCAACTCTTTGTGCAGACCAAGCAGAGCATCCTTTTCTGTCCCCATAATCAGAGACAGTGAAGCTAGGAGCTCCACCGCGATTCTTCTGACTTCACTCGAGTACATCTCAATGGCTTCCCTGCATTTGTGGGATACTTTTAGTTTTCAAATTGCAGTTTTCTTGAACTCAAATGCATTGGAAACGTACCTGATTCCCTTGGGTTGGTTTGGCCAAAGTTGTAGCTTACGATATTGGGTTGGATAAACGACGAGAATAAGTGCATCGGACCAGTCGAGTGTCTGCTCTTCAGAAACCACATAAGCATGTCCGTAACCTTGTATGTCATCCGATGGCATTGAATACCTGTTCTTCTCTTCTACTGGAAGATCAAAAAACTCAGCTGTGACGTCCTTTGTATTCTGCAGCACTTCGCTTGCTACTCCGTGATTTATCACCTGATCAAAATGCGTTTTCAATGTGAAAGCTGAGATTTTATGCTGGAGACTCTCAACCTCATCCAAGATGCAAAATATGAATGAATATAATTACCTGAAAGAAGCCCCAGTCTTTGCATGCAAGATCCAGCCTCTTAAGCTCCTCTCCGTCTCCTTTTGACAACAATGATAAATCAACGACAGGAATCTCAAAGGAAAGATGAGGCTGAACTGTGTCATTTTGCATGTCTTCATGGTTCCTTGTGTATCTTTCAGGAACCTGAAAAGGGTCAGACCTCATCATTTCTTGAACATTTGGAACTGGAAGAGATGGCGCATAAGTGGGAACATAAGTCTCCTCTGCAAATTCCTTAATATAGGAATCCATGTTTCCTATGGCCTGGAAGAGTTGGGCTTTGAGATTTTAATTAGTAATCCATTCCTCAATGCTCCCATGAATTTATAGCATAGATGATCACTTCAATCTTGTGATCTTGAATTCCCCAGAAGTGAAGATTAAATTGGTGAATAATTCCTTTGGTTCCCTATACCCAAGCCGACTTATTCCTTTCTTTTTCACGAGGCGGCTGCCGCACAAGAGACTGAAATTAGAAGACCACTAGTGACACTGACTACGAAAGAGAGTTTTAAGTTTTCTTAATCTTATGCATTAGCCACCGTTTATTTCCACAATTCATATTTATAATTTTTTCATAAAATGTGAATATATTTTTCATGTAATATGAGGTGGTAAATAGTGGCTGATGAGAAGAATTTTTCTTCCTTAATTGGATTAAAGGTAAAATCATTTGTCAAATTTTTAGTCTTTATAAAAAAGAGTTTTTTATTTTAATGTTTTCATTTGAGAATTCGAAATTTTTTATAATTAATTCACACAAAAATTAAATAATTCTATTTAAAATTTTTTACACGACACATCATTTATATTACATAATTTAATTTAAAAAATAAATTATATAAAAAATTAAGATTGATTTAAAAAATAATTAATCCTACATTATTTGAGGAGGGTCCCATGTCCGAAGCAGGACGAAAAGAAAAAGGACATTCAATCTCGATCTTTATATCTCAGGGATAGATCAGAATCAAGCGTAAAATGATTAATTTTGGGGTTGGAGGTTTGTGATTTGGATTTTTTTGTAACTTTATTTTCGTTAATGCATGAACGTTTTCCTAGTGGCCTCCGCCTCCGCCTCCTGATATGTATGGAGGTAGCCAATGCGGCAGAACGTTGGAAACATTTATCGAAGTCTCTACCTTGCATGGTTGGTCATAGATCCATCCACACCAATAATGATAAGAAATGGATCCAGAATTTACATATCCATCACATCTTGTTACATAGCTTGCACAAAGACAGTGTATTGCACGGCTTAGGCCTTGTTTGGATTGAGATAGTATCTCATCTCATCTCATCTAATCTCAACTCAATTCAACTCATTATCCAAATCTCTCCTTAGAGTCGATCGGAACGGATAGGTTTTTATTTTTTTTAATGAATTCGGCAACTTTTTACTGCTCGTAGAGCATGCATGCGACTAGTACAAGGTAAAGTGCAGTCAAAGTTGAATTCAAAACCAAGACTGCATCAAGGGTTACAGGTAATGGGATCTGAATTTAGAAAAGAAAGTTGCAAGCTGCATAGACCTTGGATTCGATAAAGCCATATGCTGTGTGAAGATAAATTGTCAAAATTGATAACAAATATGTGAAGATAAATTGTCAAAGTAGCACTCGCCTTGATTTCAGGATGGTATCAAAAGCGTTGGGATTAAGCTGGGACTCATGCTTTATTTGAAGATTCTGTATCATATGATTCGATGTTTATCTTTGAATGATACTACAATCACTCAAGAAATAGTTTAGGTTGAAGGGAGGGAAAAGATTGAAAGACAAACAATAGGAGAAGGAAGAGGAACATGGAACAATAGTAATCAAGTCTATAACATTAATTCATTTAACTCTAGGTAGTCCAATACATGATTCCCAAAACACAACTTATTACCAGACGATACAAGGTATAACAAACATTAATATAAACTGCAAAATCTAAATACATACCCAAGCCAAAAGAAGCTCTTGGTTTCAATTATAATCATGATCTAAGAATATTCCAAAATACTACTAAATTGGCACCACACTCAACATCCTTGTAGAACTTGAATGACAGCAAACCTTAACTTGGTGGTCTTCTCACTTGGGAGGGCAGAAAGTGATGACATACCTTGTGGCCCTGCATTTGTTGAGACTGGTAGAGTCATCAAAAGCATAGCTATAAGCCTTGGGGCAAATAGCCTTAAAGAGATTTGCAAAAAGGGTGGGCTTGCAATTCTTTGGGTTAGAATAGTCCCCTGTGCAGCAATACTTTGCAGATTGCATGGCCAAGCAGGCACTCTTGCACCCCACCACCTTGCCTCCTACCTTCATTTCCAATGCAGATGGGCAGCAAATGTTCAAATCAACCTCGCACGATGCAATACCACACCCAATGCCACCCCCAACTGGTTTCATCGAAACAGGCAAATTGAAGCCATCCACCAAGCTCACATCATAGTAATGCAAGGGAGAAATGGAGGTGCCGAGTGTCATCTCGACTACTGTTGCTGGCGGCACACCTCCTGTGCCTTGGCAATTTAGTTTGCCTGAACAATCTCCAGTGTCGCATGAGCCTTTTCCATTGTTGTCGAAGTTACAACCTTGTCTGCCCCAGATCCTTCCTGACCATTTCTCAGCCACGTCAAGGACAACTTCCTCTCCACTGCCAAGATGGAATCCACCATCTTTTGGGGTCTGATGCCCTGCACCACCAAGTATTCCGGGCCATATACTCTCATTACAATTGTTCACTAGAATCAGTTGAGCCCCATCTACAAAAACACAAAAAAAATAAATAAGAACAACAAAGAAGACATCAGAGGTTGAATGGAAAATGTACAAAACCAAGGATAAAGATTGCAGAAGAATTACTTGTGAATGAGATAGAGGCGACTAGATAAAAGAGAAGGGGCCGGAGAAATAGTGAAGTAGACATTGTCATGTTGTTTTTTGTTCTAATTCTCATACAGAGTTTGATTTAAGAGATGGATGGTTGTGTAGAGAGGGGGAAGGACTTCCAGCTATCTTTCACAAGTATATATTTTGACAGCGCTAGCTGCGACCTTTTTAAGGAAGTTCGTGGAACTGGAGAGATCACTAGTGGCTCAGTGAGTATGCCATTCTCTTTTCTTTTGCTTTATCTGATTCTCTTTTCACTTTCAATTTCAGCTTGACGATGGACATATGCATTGCTTCCATTGCAGGGTTTCGTCCCTGTGCGCACTGTGAATCAAAGTTTCTCTCAACTGTTTAATGCTTTTTTTTTTCTTTTTTCTTTTTTTATTCCAATATTTTTCACTATATAAAATGCGGGGATCAAGATTTTCTCAAGTTTATTTTGGCATGAATTTCAAAGTTTAAAGTGAGAAAAATATAAACAGAGAGCAGCTACTATTCAAAATCTATATATATAAAGATGAAAGAATTCTTAAATAATAATATACAAAAAGATAGAAGAACCTTAAAAAAGCTTGTTTTTCATTTTATTATTATTATTATTATTATTAATATGAAAGATTAGGCTCTGTTTAGATTGTAAAAATATTTTATCTCATCATTATAATTTTTTCAAATTCTCGTATTAAATATAATAAATTATTTAATTTTTTTAAATTCTAAAATAATAATATTATAATAATATTAAAAAATATTATTTTAATATTATTTTATTTAACTTTTAAATTTTATTTTAATTCATCTTATTTCAACTCACTATCCAAATCGTACTTAAGAGAAAAGAGAGAGTTGAGCTTTAGTTAATTAACTACAATCATAAAGCAAGATTTGTACCCTTGCACTATGAGCTTTAGTTAATTAATTGGCGGAGCAAAGTAATGCTCGTGCCCGGCTTGCACTATAAGCTTGATATGCTCTTTTGCGTCCCCAGAGAAGCAAATTGAGAAATTAAACTTGCTGATCTGTGGTTGTCGGTGGGGGATAAAAACATGATAAGGATGATGTGTCATCGATTCCATTAAGACGATGAAAGGTTGAGCCTTGTGTAATTAGCTCAAATTAGAATATTTTAATTAAGTATTAGGGATTCTTTCCTCCTAAGCATTTATAATAAAGAGTAATATTAGATAAAATTATAGATTGTGTAAATGTCTCGTAAATATTTATTTTTTCATATAAGTTTCATATTTATTTATTTATTAAAAGTAGTGTGCGACACTTGCGTATTCTATAATTGCAAATATCATTTCTCTTAAAAAAAAAGGAGAAGATGTGATGCATAAGGCTCACATATTGGTAGACGTAGGATGCTGAATGTTGAGACTATAGACACCACCTATCTCCACATTGGTATGATATTATCCACTTTGAATCCAAACCCTCATGAATTTGCTCTTAATGGCTCTGATACCACTTGTTGAGACTATGGACACCACCTATCTCTTTATTGACATGAGGTTCTTTAGGGTAAAAGCTCAAGAGTAAATCTATGAGGGCTTGAGTCTAAAGTAGACAATATCATTCTAATGTAGAGATAAGTGGTGTTCATAGTCCCAACAATAAGCATTGTGTCATTGCAAGTGTGCACTAATTGAAATGAGGCGTGAACTTTTGTGGTTTAGAAATCTAATGAGGTGGCCGGTGTTGTGAGTTTAGAGAGAAATATAAAAAGAGAAAGATCAACTTTTTAAAGTAGATTCCATGATTTAATTTATCGAATTCAATTTGTATATCGGAGAGTTATATGGTGGATATAGACTTTCACAAAGCTGTTTATGAGAGATCTAATATTATTGACCTAAGTTCTCAACAACGGTAAAGACAAGTCTGCAACAGTTAAACTGACTCACAGTACTCTTTAACCACCTAATCACATGTTCCTTCTACTGCATGAACAGCACGATCGTGGATTTGGTTCATGCATACGTGCAAGAGTGACAATGACATCAAGTTCACATATCGGCTTTTTTAAGTCTTTGAGATCAGTGTTTCTTTTAAGAGATTTATTATCCATCAATTATTATTTATTTTCACACTTCACGTTTATAACTTTTTTATAAAGTGTGAATGTTTTTCATAGAGTATGAGAATATTTTTTTTTAAAATGTGGGTTGTAAAATAATAAATAGTGACTAATATAAAGAATTTTTCTTCTTTTACAATTAGGTCAAGGACAACGAAGTCGATGTACACTTATCCACACATAATAGTGAATTACTGTTAATGAGTCAAAAGTTTACACTGAAATTCTGTATTTTTATCATTTTTTTTTGTTAATTATGACAACTCTATCTACATGCTTTTCGCATTTTTTGGGGGGGTTTTCATGATTTTATTCTTTTACTGGTAACAAAATGACATCGTTTTAATTTTACTTATCTTTGTCATTAATGTTTGGAATTTTCGTTTTCTTACTATTTTTAGCAAACCTTGATTATTGGTATTTTCATCATTTTACGTTATATGGAATCTTGATAACTTATAAAACTAAAATAATTTATATTCTAAATTACATAGAATCTACGTTTAAATTAACATAATTTTGATTAAATTGAAAAATTATTTTTATTATAAAATAAATATCACGTAAACAATATCTATTTATTAGTATTACTTTCTTTTGTCTCTCAGTAATAAGAGCATTGGCATTGATTTCATCAAAATCTTAATCAAATGTAAAATATAATTTATTTCTTCTAAACACAGTTGTATTAGATTAGCCAAAAAATAAATTGGAAACTTTGAACTACAGTAAAATACTCTTTTTTTTTTTTTATATATTTGAAGTGTTACTCCTCATCAACTAAATGTATTTTTTATTCCGATTTAATCCCACAATCGTCTTTTTATTTTTTGTGTGCATATATCAATAGGAAAAGTCTAAATGCAGGCACGGGCGGGGCCTGCCGCGGACGGTCTCCTACGTGGATTAAAACGCGCCGTTTAGATTAAGTGATGAATGTGTATTGCATTTGATAGATTTCTGAAGTGAATAGCCGAAGTGAATAGCCAAGTGACTAAACGGTGCGTTTTTTATTTCCCCCTCTTCTTCTCCATCTGCTCGGGACAAATGCACGAAACCTGTATACTCCTCTCTCGTATCAATTTCCTAGAAGTGAAAAAACCAATTTGCCACCATATCACAACATCCTTCTGAAGGGACAACGAAAAACAGACATCTGTGCATTCTTTATAGTTCTAAACTTGTTTATGGCTGGTGCTTTAGCTTTACTGAACCAGAAAAAAAGAAAAAAAAAACACAGTCCTTCCCTTGTTTATGGCTGGTGCTTTAGCTTTACTGAACCAGAAAAAAAAAAAAAAAAAACACACAATCCTTCCCTTGTTTATGGCTGCTGCTATTGAACCAGAAAAAAAAAAAAAAAAACACAATTCTTCTTTTCACAGATTCCGCAACTCACACAGTTTCAGATTTTACAACTCACACAGATTTCTCCACTTTTTTTCTCATCACAGATTTCTGCAGTCCCCACCCCATGGTTTGACGAATTTTCCAAGCCAAACATTGTTAAACACTAGTACAGATGAACAAAAGAAAAACTGGTTCGACGGAAGGAGTGTAGCAGTTGAGAATCGATTTGATAGAGAGACGAAAGGCGGGAGAGGTTTTCGTTGAAATGAAAAACTGATGCACGGAAATGTAATTCAATTTTTTTTTTATATAATATAAATGTTTGCCACGTCAAGAGGACTGCGCATACAGGCAAAAACCGCGCCTGTATGTAGCAGTGCTCATATCAATATAGGTAAACAAGTACTTGGCATATAGTGATGGAATGAGAGTCATTGAATCTGGCAAGCAATAATTATAATAAACAAGTAATAGATGATGATGCCATAGAAGTGTGATCTGAGTAATTAGGTTGAAGAAACAAATTAGTTAGAAAATAATAATTTAAGTATCAAATTAAATTATTAATATACATGTTATTAGTGTAATTATAAAATATAAAAATAAATATTATTATTTTAAAAATAAATATTATATTATTATTTTGATGAATTTAATATAAAATTATGATTAGTGAAAAATATGTAATTTTTATCCAAATTTAAACATAGACTTTGATGAAGTAATGACAATGCTAATGTTGTTGACCTCTACTGAGCCTACTCACTTGGAATTTCTATGGTCTTTTCAGTAATAATACGTGGCGACCATGCCTTCGCAAGACGTGGGACAAGGCGCGTCGAAGAGAGTCAAGATAACAAATAAAACGGATTCATCCGATTTTACCCCTCCGAAAACCCCTTGCCAACAGTTCCATCCGCTTCAGCGGTTCAGCTTCAGGGTTTTGCTTTTGCAGCGATGATTCGCGTCGCAGTTAAACTCTGTAGAGCGGCTACCTCCGTCGCCTCTTCACCAACTTCCCTGACAACTGGACGTCTCTCTTTTTCACTACCACCACCGTTCAGATTACTCCACGATGGAATCAACGGCGCGGATGCGAATCCAGTTGCGCTTCAGATGATCAACTACGCCATCTCTCATGCCAGGTCCCAAAAATCAGGTTCTTCCTTAATCATTTTATCCGTGAAAAAACTCAGTATTTATTTGAATTTTTAATTTATGATATGATTTTCTCTGTGCGCAATTTTTCAGATGAATCCTACGCACAAGGTCTACTGATACTGGAACAGTGTCTTTCCACTCAGTCAAGTGAGGTCCCAGATGCTGAAAATTCAAGGGGATTGGTTTTTCTGGCTATGTCTACCTTGTTATCTGAAAGGTTTCCCTTTTCCTTTTTTTTTTTCTGTGAAATTTTTAGTTTCAGAAATTTGTAAGTTTGAGTTTGGTGGATTTTAGAGGGGATTTTGGCGAGGCAATCGAAAAACTTCAGAGAATCCAAGATTTAAAGCACTCTTCTTTGGGCGTTAAAGGTAAACATTTGCGTTTTTTAAGTCTAATTTCTTGCATTCTCATACTTATCCAAAAAAAAAAAAAATTCTTGCATTCTCATTGAATTTGTGAAACTGGATTCAATTGGCAAAAAGGGTATTGACCAGAACTTCTGTTCGGGTCCTTGATACAGTTGCTGCAATGGAAGCTCATGTTGGGCTTCATCTAGAGTTGGGGCAGGTCAGTCTCAACAAGCATCCACTACGGTGTCTTCTATTATTTTTTCATATATTTATTTACTTTCAATTTACTATTCTTGAATTTTGAAATTTATCTGGAGTTGGTTCGCGCTATATAGGATGATACTTCAACAGTGATCGCAGATAATTGCTTAGAACTGGTTGAGAAAGATGTACCCAAAGCTGGTGGTGGAAACCTGTTGGTCTTAAGTGTCCGTGCCAAAGCAGCTAAAGGGCTGGTTGAGCTTGTCCGTGGTGACCTGCAATTAGGTATCTCAAAGCCCTGGTTCCTTTGTCTGGGTCATTGTAACAGCTTACCGAAAGTACTGTATGCTTCAAATTCAATGCAGCAGAGACATTTTTGCAAGGACGTGATGAAAATGAAGGAAGTACCGGTGAGGTTCATGTTATTAGTCACTGTAGAAGATATTATAGTGCAGTGCATTGATGCTTTGGTTTATAGGTAGTGTTGTTCTATCATATGGAGAATTCTTGCATGCCACTCAGAATCTTTCCTTGGCAAGAGAGATTTACCGAAAAGTTATTCAAGGGGTAGCTGAGAACAAAGATTTTAGTGACTTAAATGCCTTAGCAGCTTGTAATATGTCATCTGCGGAAGTATTGTTGGCAGCCACGTGTGCTTTAGGACAGCTTGAGGCACACATGGGGTAGGTTCAAGATTCCCTTTCTTGGTATGATATTCTTGCAACATGAATCTAACTTTTTTGTTTTTTAATATTTAGAAACTTTGGCGATGCAGAAGAGCTATTGACAAGGGCATTGTCTACAGCAGAGGACCACTTTGGTATGTTAGTTTGACTTTCCTCATTTTTTTTTTATGTACTTTCCTCATTTATTATTATTTTATTCGCATCGGGTGTTCGACAAAAAAGTCCCGACTAATCTCAGGGGTGCACAGGCCATCGACAAGGAGCTTCTCTCAAGTGCCCTCATTTAATTTAGTGATATACAAATTGTCTATGCAATTTTTATTTGCACCTGTCTCTGCAATGATATCTTAGTATGTGCTGTGCTTTTGTTTGTGTGGTGCAGGCTCTCACCATCCTAAGGTTGGGGCTGTCTTAACCTGCATAGCTCTTATGTTTAGGCGTAAGGCAATGCAGGAACATTCAAGCTCCCTTTTGATTCAAGAGGTCAGTACTTTTACAATACCTGATTTTGTTATTATGGAAAACTTCCAATTTTTAACATTTATTGTTCGCTTTTTTTTAACATTTATTGTTCGCTTTTTTAAACTAGCATGCATAGGCAATGTTCTTGTATATGTCTAGTATACTTGGGCTTTTGCCTATTCTTATGATCAATAAAATTTTGTTTACCAATAAAAAAAATTTATTATTTGCTCTTGGGCTCTTAAGAACCGGATATTGTGAAGCCATGCATGAATGAATTCTGGACGTGAAGGGTCAAGGATAGTCGTTTGTCTTCATAGCATTACCAACTCATTTCTCTCTGCAGTTGATTGAACGGTCAATTCAGATAGGTTATTCTATTAGGGTTGCAAGATGTATGCTCACATTGTTGTAACAAGTTGTTGGTGTCATTCTGAAAAGGAAATATGATTTTGCTGAGACAATCAATTACTGAGAGTAGTTTACCTAGGGTCCACTCAATCCCATTCATATGCCTGAGATTCTCCAGCACATTACTTTGTCAATGCATTAATTCTCTTTAATGTGTTGGAGTTTGTTTATCGGAATGTTTTCTTACTTCAATGTTTTAAATGACTTTGTTAGGGACTATACAGAAAGGCAATAGAGTTGCTGAAAGCTCCACAGTTGGAGACTGATGGTATAGTGAACAACTCATTCACTTGTCTTTAGTCATATTCGATTGAATGATTGTTTGTTTTGGTCTTTATGTCACATGTTGCCCCTTTTTGGTAGATCGAGAAGCAAAGGTAGATAAAAGTGATATTGTGGCCCTTGCGAGAGGTAATGGATGCTGTGAATGATGCTTTTTTGTAATGCGTACTGTATGGCATGGGGTATCAACTATGAATATTAAGAGTTGTAATTAACCTCTACTTTCCAACTTTAAGTAGAATATCAACAACGTGCTCTATTTGTTGTGGTTTGCTTTTCTATGATGACTCTTAGTAGGATTTCTGCATTGATATCGTTTGTTGATTATGTAGGTGGGTATGCAGAAGCACTCTGTGTCCAACAGAACAGAAAGGCTGAAGGAGAAAAAATGAAGACTTGGGCTGAGGCTGCATGGAGGAACAGTAGGCTGTCACTGGCCGAGGCGCTAGAAATATCGGAGTCTTCTTCCAAAGTGCCAGTTATAGATTCTCGAACCTGCAGAGCCCTTTAGTTTCTTCTTTTTCCAGGTTCTGCAGCAAGAGTTCACAGTACCTGTTCTTGATACCTCAAAGAAGTGTGAAACTCGCTCCTAACCCACATACACTCTACCTCTCATATCTGCATCATGTATCCGTCTATTAATATGTGCAGAGACATAATCCAGGCAGTTGCAATGCCTTCTGACTGCAAATAGCAAGGTTGGTCTGGTGTAACTTAAGCTGGTTGACCGATGAATGAGCCTTAGATTGATCTTCGATGAGCTCTAAGTTCTTATGATTACAGATCTATCGTTGATGAGCCTTGGCTTAGTTTGAGTTTGGTAAATCTAGTGACCCTGAGACAATGGAATTAAGTATTTCTCCACATTATTGGAGTTAGGTGAACCAAAGAACTTTCGAGTGTGTAACAGCTATCAATTTTCAAACACTCAACAGATTGATTCTTCCAATACTAGGCTTCACCTTAGCTTTTTATCGTTTGGCATTCAAGAAGAACAAGTCCTTTTCAAGGCAGGTTTGCTATTGCTGATAGAAATTGCAGATTTTGCTTTACAATTTTTTACTTTGGTTGTTGCTGGCAAACTTAGGCTGCGCATTGCCCAATACGGATGTAAGATATTAGATTATGTACTGTCCAAAGGTGTAACACGGTCAAATTACACTAATACTTAAAAGACATTCTTCAAACAAATTATAATTGCAGTGGAATATCAAGACCTTTCCCCACATCCACCCCAATAACCTGTAGTATTTCCTTGTTCAAAATCTGTAAAACCACAACCCTACAGTGAAAAATTCGGCGAAAGGCTCAAAAAGCCTTCTTTTGGTTACTCTAGGAAGAACATGGAAGTTAAAAAGAACTCACCAATTCTACAATGAAAGTTCCAATGAGGCCAATCATACGAGTTCAAGAAAAGGGGCTCTGAATTTTGGCTCTACTTTTTGAACTTGTACCTGAAATTTTCAAAACCCTTTTATTTCCATAATCAAACCAACCTAATATGAGAAGAGTTAGAAAAACTATAGAGTATAACAGAAGCATTTATCTTGATGGACATGGCAGGTTTGGGGGGTGAGATGAGAATTCTTGATCTCATTTCAAATTTTAAAATGTTATATTTTAGTATTATTATTGTTTTGAGATTTGAAAAAGTTGAATTATTTATTATATTTTGTATGAGGATTTAAAAAAAGTTGAGATGATATCTCAACCCCCAAACTTGCCTTATTCTAGGAGTAGAGTGTGCCATGGTAAAAATTAGGACAATACTCACATATTCTAGCGCATGTCAAACTAAAGAGAACGATAATATTTGAGAAATACATTTGACTGGCCGACCATCAAAGTTAGTGGACATGAATGAGAAGGGGTGCCCACTGTGACACCAAGCAATGAAATGTAAGCGGAGAAAATGAAACATACTCCAGTAGGAAGCTTTGCAGTACGGGTCCTGAGAAAATTTGCTTCTTGAAGGTCGGTCGTCCCACTCAAATTAACATTATTGAAAAGTGTGAGTTTTTGGTTTCGACAATTTAGGGGAGAAGAGAAGATGATAATCATGAAGAAGAAGTCTCCATTGTTTTGGCTCTTTGACCATAGCCACCTTCTCTACCTATCTGCAAGTGATCATGTTTTTTTATTATTTTTTTATGTTTATGACCTCTATTATTTTTACTTGGAAAAATCTTCTAAACAGTCGGCTGTTCAAGGCCTAAAAACAGGCCCAATTATTTGCTGCCTCATAGCCCATCCATGGGGCTAAGAATGTGACCGCACGGCGCACAATCACAAACCTAGATCTCTCAGCCCCCCAAACCCCCCCCCCCCAAAAAAAAAAGCCCAAATCCCTCACCCCTCTCCTCTCTGCTCTAAACTTGGTGTTAAGGATGTGTTTCACTGCTTTTCATCACACATGATCACTTGCAACCAAAGAAGAAAGAGGCTTGGGGGTTTAGGGGAACACCTACGATGTCTAAGTCAATGAAAATAATAGGATTTCTCTAGTAATTCATTCAAGTGAGTTCATAATCATACGTGGATGATATCAATAAAACTCACGACTCTTCCTTAAATCCATTATTTGAAATTCAAGCTTTTGAGATATTGGGGCTTAGCTTATATTTAAATGAGCCGATAATCCTTTCATCCTAAAGTTCTCAGACAGTTGTTCCTTTGGCTCTAGCCAGAATATGCTTGGATTGGGTTAGGACTTGGATCAACTGGATTATCAAGCCATGCTATAGCCCAAGCCCATGATATGAGCCAACAGGCCCCCAGGAAAGGATTAGGCCCCTTCCACTTCCACTTGATGTCCTCATTTTACTTTCCATTACCTCCCAGATTCTCTGTAAATCAAAACCCGTATGAGTGCACATTTGGTGATAGTTGTGAAGAAGCTCTTGCAATTTTAGTGCATTTGTTTGTATCTTCTTCTACTAGCGGTTGTTATGGTTGCCAAGAACATTTTCTTCTTTGACTGGATTTTGTAAATCACATTTTCTTTTTCAATTTTAGTGCATTTTGTAAAATGGGACGAGATAGAAAATGAGATTCTGAATGTAAAACAAATAAAAGCCATAATTTTTCCTTATGAAACTGTAGAGGTAGAAAATGAGATTTTGAATATAAAACAAAACCGTGTATTTCGCGAAGAGGGCAACGACAATGGACGCTATGAGGATGACGACGTGTGGGTAACGACGACATGTCTGGTGTGGTGGTGATGGGACTTGGTGGACACAAGGAAGTGCAATAGAGTACGGCGACAAGAAGAGGAAGCCGAAGGAGAGAGCTCCAATCAGGGATTTCTTAGCCTAATCAGCAAAAATGCCATGGGTGGTGTTGAAATTATTGCAGAGGATTAGAGGCTTCCGAGTTTCTGATGGGGATGGTGGGAGTGTGGAAAAGGGGCTAGGTCTCATCTTTGGTGCTGGTGGCGGCAAGGTGGTGGTTGTCGTTGGTGGCGACAAACCAACTCGTCAAGTATGAGAGACAGAGAGGGATGGGAAGAAAATTTCTTAAATAGAGTATTCCATTTTAGTAGAAATCACATGTGGTGAACCTCATGGTCTTATCTTATGTAATGCTTAGATAGCATCTTTTTATCTGTTGCTGTTAGTAGGGTGAAACCATCTAGTGTCGGTCAGAAGCGTTTCTGTTTTTATTTTATTTATTTCATGGTGGGTACTGAGACACATTCATCTTGCTCTGTACTGCGCACAAATCTGCTGTTGGGTCCCTCCAGTGGACGTGGACATTCGAATGTTCTTGCATTTCGCGTCTCGCAGGATAGATGGAACTGGGTCGTCGTTTTCAGTCCACATCATAGCTCAGTTCTTTTTCAACCCAAAAGTAAAGTAGTTATAGCTGGACTCCTGTTGGGCTCCGCTTCCCTAAAACGAACCCAATCTTATTTTACGGGGTTTATAAATTGATTTTCTTTTTTAGTTTTTTAGCTAATAACTTTTGATCGAATAAATCACTCGTCACGGGGGATATAGAAGAAATTATTAAGTATTTTAGAATGTGAATGAAGTGGGTATTGATATCTTATCGCAGCGTAATTAAAATGTTTGGACCAAACGAGGCCTAAAATTAGTATATCTATGTAACAAAATGAGAATACCGCATGTTATTACATTCTATAATAGAATGAAAGTACCACATATATGCACCAAGGAAAATACTACTTAGCTCTATTAATATTACCGCTCAAAGATACCTCTTGTATTTTAATTTTTTTTTTAATTTTATTTTATTTACTTAATGATTAAGGAAGGTCATGACTATTAGTTAAGAATGTTAAAAAAATACTTCAAAAAATAATAAAAAAAGAATTACAAATTTGTATTAGCGGTACACAGCCCGCTAGCACCACCCATGTACTAATTATCTAATAAATGTTTGGAATATAGAGAATTCGATATTTTTTCCCAAACGGTAAAAAATGATGAGTTTGCAAATTCTCGTCATGCACTAAAAGGGAACTTGAATATTGGAAAGTGGTGCATGTATCTCATACACAATAGATCAGGAGAAAAGGTGAATTCGAGTAAATTATAACGAGTAATGACAATTAGTTTTACAACGTTTTACACCACCATGTTTTAAACCGAGTGTATTTTCATAAAACGATATTATTTTTATAATTTATTTTGTAAAAATAAATCTCCTTTAAAATATAATTACATAAAAATTGTGAAAAGAGTACATGCGTGTAATTTTTTCTAAGAGACCGAAAATGAGAAGGGTTGGCCCAATTTGATATATGTTATTTAAACGTAAATTATTGCCATGATTTTTTTTATTTTTACAACTCCTCTCAACTTATCTTATCTAATTATTATAATTTTCGTAAATTCTCCTACAAAATAAAATAAACAATTTAACATTTTCAAATCTAAAACAAGAATAATATTAAAAAAATATATTCTAACAATATTTTATTTAACTTTTAATTTTAATCTCATTTCATCTGTGAAAACAAACGAGGTATTGATTTTCAGTTGTATAGTGTCTTTATTAAATGTAAATAAAATTAGTGACAAAGATCACTTCCAATATTTTATTAAGAAGAAAGGCATGGTATGTATAGATGTTTACCAAACTCATGTTTGGTTTTAACTTTTCAAGGGAAGTCAAGTGATAAGTCAAATCTCAATAAGCACAAATCTGAGGTAGTATTTAAGGACAAAATTTATTTTTAAAGAAAAGATATAGTTATTTGTCCGTCCAAGTACTTCTGGCGACATGAATTAAAGAATTAATCAAACCATCCTACAGTTGTACATGTAATGTCTGAATCCAGCTATAGCCACCGAGAACATGAAAATTATTACAGTACTACAGTAGTATGCAAAGATGAAGGCATTTTATTGCTCAGATTGACAGCCCACAAGCAGGAGTTAGGGAGATGACCGGCCAATCAGTACTGATCTGAGGCTGATTATGGTCATCATTTATGTAATGAATTGCGTTCGTTAGTACCATGTTTTTTAGCAACCTTAACCTTATGTACTGTCCTTCGTACAAACAGTTACAACCATATATAGAGAAAGGTCGTCGACCGTGATGATGTTCTTTTCAAGAACAGTTTTTACCTACTGTTCTTCTCTCTTTCTTTTCTTCGTACTTGATTCGTGATAAATGCTGTTTGGACCAGCAGTACTACCCGTCTTCAAGAAACAGAAATCGACATGGCACTCATATATGTCAATGGGCTGCTTCTGCAATACTGTTGTGGGGCTTGGAGGGCAGTCATAATAATGTATTAAGTTGTGCAGAGGACCATACTTCTGAGCTTCCATGACCCTATGGCACTTGACCAAATCATCCTAGTAAATTGAGAACGAGCCCTGTCAACCAAACATACTTGCATCGCATTGAGAAAGTGGAGGGAGGATATTTTCATTCAGAATTTTACCTTTTGAGCTTGATTAAGGAGTCTTGTAATAGAGGAAAGGTAAGCATCCGGTTTTGATGGAAGTAACTCGTCTAGGCTGCAACAAAGGGCAGATGCTGCAACAACACTTGGCCTAAACTCCAGAAATCTTGAATCTGGAGGGTTATGTTTCAATAATTAGTGGAAATAGATCAAAAAGATTGGGCCTAGCAATGCTACCAATTGTCTGCATAAACAGATACCATCAACTAAACTTTTAGAGTGGCAAGAGGAGAAGAGAAGTTTAGTAATTATATATTTCACATTGATAACTTTCCTGTCCCTGTTCTTTGTATATATACAATAAGTAAGCTTTAAAAGCTGCACAATATCATGATGATAATGAGGATACCTGAAACAGCTGCAACAAGCAACTTAGTGACTCGGGTAATACACTCCTCATGAAGCTGAGGTTTCAAGGAGTCAAGACTCCCCAGCAACAGTTCTGTGCACGAATAAGCCGTAGTAGAGCCAAGGCACCATCCCAGGGCCTCTAACAGCGCCAATTGCATTCGCTGGATTGTGCTTGACTTAAATGAGTGCCCCAAATCCTCCATCTTCGATATTAACAACAAGTGCCGATCAATTAGAAATCCAAATAATAGAAGGATATTAATAACTGTAACAATAATAACAACAGTCACCTGAATTTCATGCAAGGTTGGAGTGCAGGTTTCACTGAACTTGGAGGCAACAGAAAAGCACGCAACCGACAACAACTCAACCATCCAATCTTCTTTCCATCCCTTAAAAGTTATGTTAAGAGTTAGTACTGAATCCGTATATAATTTTGATCAAGAAGAGAACTATATGTATTCAAAATTCTTTACATTGCATTGATTCATAGATAGGAATCGATCAAGGTAATTCACAGCAAGGAAAGCAGTTCCAAAAGAGAGATTCAAGCGACTTCTGGTCTGGAAACAAACAAACAAACAAGATCATAGAGAGACTGATGAGTATATATATCTTAAAGATTTTGTTATAGTTCTTATCAAGATTTAAACCTAAGGCAGGCATTTTCCTATCTCGCCCTATATATATATCCATTACCACAGAGGAAAGGACAGAAATTACTAACAGGCGAAAGTGGTGTACACTATGAGAAACTGACCCTGAAAAGCCATTGAGTAGCTCTAAACCTAGCAGTTGTCAAGTTTTTCGAGCGGAGATGCTCAACATAATTAGCTGCGGGTATGTAACTGGTCTCCTTCTCAAGGTATATTGCAAGGGCCTGCTCAGAGTCTTCCTTGGTCGTATAAAACGAATCACCACATGAGTAGTTCTCGAAACTGCAAAGCTTGGTTGCATGATGATGAAGTACGGGTGTTGCAGGGCTGATAGCCACGTCTCCTCACAAAGCAAGTTAATTTCCATAACGATTACCCAAATAACTGCAGAAGTTCAATGGGTAGGGAAAACGTACGTATAACTATTGTCGATGAAATTGTAAAGGTTCTGACAATGATAATCATATAAATATCTGGGTTAGTACGCTAGGGAGGTGGAGGGGGAGGTGGGAAGGTGTGGCATAGAAGTGAGTGGGGGGTGATGCATGGGGTAGTTAAAGGCAGATCATGAAATAAAAAGAGGGACACGACCCTCATGAAATGGGGTAAATGCTACAGTGGGGGAGTTATATTTTGATCCCAGCAATGAGCAAAGCAATTGTGTGAGAGTGTGTGAGAGCACGAGGATGGCTGTGTGGGTTGCATGAAATAAATGAACAGCATGCTCTTTCCTTCAATATTGGGTTAAGGAGCAACTAACTGTACGTGGGTTTTGGCCTTTGGGTCTTGTTTTGAGTTCTTTGACACAGAATGAGGCAGTTTGTTTTTTATAGTGGGTGGGCCCTATTTCGTTGGTCACTTTTCCAGTTGGGCGTGGGGTCACGTTCTGATCATATCCACCTCATGATCATGAGCCCCCTCATAACTGCGAGTTCAATCGGCCAGTCTTATACGGGCGAAAGATCTTTTTTATTTTATTCATGTTTTTCTTTTTTCTATTTAATTTTATGGATACCATGTTTAATGTCATAAAAAAAAAAAAAAAGAGTTGCTATCTCATTTTTCAAAAAGTGATCAAATTAAGAGTTCGTTTAGATAGTGAAATGAGATAGTTTTATATAAATTGAATAAAATATTATTAAAATATTATTATTTAATACTATTATTGTTTTAAGATTTGATAAAGTTAAATTGTTTATGACATTTTGTATAAAAATTTAAAAAAATTATTATGATAAGACCAGATGAAATAGGTTGAGAGTGCTTTTGTATCCATATGAGGCCTGAATTCAAGTCAAAAGAATGCTATCTTAGATTGTTGTCCTACATCCATGAGATCACCAAGGAGCGTTAGGACTAATTTGGTTACATAAAATTAAAATATATTATCTCATCTTATCTTATATAATTATTACAACTTTTCGAAATTCTCATACAAAATATAATAAACAATTCAACTCTTTCAAATTTCAAAATAAAAATAATATTATAACAATATTTTATTTAACTTTTAACAAAATATCTCATCTCATTTAAATTGTGAAACCAAACGAGGCATTAGAATAAGAAGAATAGTAATATTTATGCAATTTTACAACCAAAAATAATAAATTTTGCAATGGCTATGTATATTTTCAGCTGAGATCGAACTATTGATTAGTCCTATACTACTCCGACTTCCCAAAACCTCGGAGGAGTATTTTGCTTTTGGATATTTTTGCGACAATAAGTATTGAATAAACTTTGGATAAATTTTTTTCAAAGGTAAAAGAGTAATGACGGAAATCAGTTAAGCATTGAATCAAAGCACCGCGCGCAGCAAACTTACCCTGTGCAAACTAATCTCTACTTCCACCCTAATATGCACATACATATTGAGACCTTTCCCATTGCCTCGAATTCGGGCATCCCATTGTCACCCCCCACCATCGCCACCAGTCACCCACAGCACCAATATCTGCAGTGGGGGTACCTAAGGTTCTAAACATCCGCCGCAACTTACAGTCGCTAGCAGAGTCCCACCTTGGTTATTATGGAGATCAAGGATCATGATTCATGAAGCAATCTATATAATTAGGATGACTGATGGTGAGTGTTGACAAGAATTAGATAGCTTGACAATTGTTTGCAGGCCATACGTAGCTGCAATGATCCTCAAAATTTAAAAAGCTAGCACAACTTTGGCTGGACTTGCATGTTTTAACTTGAATTCACAGACAACAAGTATTCCTTCAACGTAATTCTTGACTAGCACCTAACACATACAAAGAGATGCATATCACTTGTCAATTTTTACAAGATATACATCACATGGCTAGAACAACTTTCACTGAGCTTCTTGCATAATCTCCCTAGTTTTTCCAAGATGTAAATCAAGCAATTCACCCGACCAAGAGTAGTTCAATACAGTGATAACCTAAAAATCAAATGCTTGTTCGTCCATTTATTGCAACTCGTACGATGAAAAACTGAAACCTGATCTTCCCTCGTTGGTTGATTTTAACTCAAGCTTCTGAAATGGGCTGCAGGTTATTTCAAGTATATTCTATTCATCAGTGACTTCTTTTATGGGGAGAGGGGGAGGGGGTTACTGGTTAGGAGTAGCTAACAGAAATGAAGAAGAACAAAAATAGAAATTAGCATATGAGCATATGCACATTTCCATTGGAAGGAGAAAATTCTGCGTACCAGATTTTGAAAACAGGATGGGAAAAAATACCTGCTATTAGGATCATAATAGAAGCCACTGATGGAGCCATCACTACAAGAGAAACAAACATAGTAAAACCCAGCTATAGTTAACCCACAGTCTGTCCCAACATTCACAAAGTACTGCTCTTTCCATCTCTGTGCCACAGATAAAAGAAATTGGCATGTTATTGATTCACATATAGTGAGTTCTTTCACCAAATGGCTAAAACAATTGAGGGTTGGTTACCATAAATATATAGGGATAGTTACTCAGGTCCAAAGATTTGCCACCATCAACCTTCACTTGACTCTGAAAAGAACAGAGTTAGTTAAGACAGCAAATAGTGCAAATGTGAAAGAAAAGGTTCCAACTCTTTACCACAAGGGGAGAAAAGGATGGAAACTTGGTCCAGTGCCTTATATCATTCTCTGGCCTGTAGCAAGAGATCATCCAAATGAGAATGCATTGCTTTGTCGACCATTACGGTTTTTCAAAGTCTCCATGATAAAATAAATGGAATAAGAAAGGAACATACGTTGCTTCCCATTTTCCAGTGAAGAAAGTATAATTCTTTGTATCAACAATCTCACCTTCCCAGAAGGTTACTACCTGATGTAATCATAAATGATATGAAAATGTGGTCATGAAACCTTGGAAGCTTTTTGAATGAAATCCAAGTTGCTTACCAAGCATGATACTGAGGATATATACTAAACGAAAAATTAGCCTTGCATTATATTTTATTGAACAAAAAAATCATATCCTCTTTTTTATAAAACTATCAAAGAATTTATTTAGAAATGCAAAGAGAAATAATATATACAAGCCTCAAATGCACAAGCCCCGCACAAGCCCTTTATAAAAAAGTGGACCCCACCATGGAAAAGTGTGAAAAACTCACTTTTTCTTGATGGGGTCCACATTTTCACAAAAGGCTTGTACAAGACTTGTATCTTTGGGGCTTGTATCTAGGCATTACTCGAAACTCATCTCCCCCAATGTCCACTTGAGATCCTCAAATGCCTATCATTCAATTCTCTCCAAATGCACCACAAAGCATCCTGAATTATCTTACTAATAGAATAGGCTATGAAACAGAGTAAAATGAAAAACTTGGGCCGCTTAAATTCATGGCTGCTGTAATCAGAGATGATGAACTATGTATGTATGAAAAACAATGAACTAGGTGGATATGGAAAAAAATAAATAAAACTATGCAAGCAAGAATTACAGTCTCATGCAACAATGATAACATTGGAAACGCCAGTGGAGATAGACCTCTTGATCAAGCGCTTCATAACAGCATCACGTTAGAACATTTGGGAAATAAGGCCAGTACACAGAAGTTCTAAAAAAACAAGTAGCCGCTTCATTCGTTCATAGGAACATTGAGAGCTTAGAGATTTGTGTTCTATACATAAAACAACTCAGAACAAAGAAAAGAAATTTGCAATTTCTGATGATTAAATGGAAAACAGAAAATGCTTGCCGGTGTGTCTGCCATAGGAACATTGAGAGCTTCCATGGTGCCACATAGATATCCATGTTCGAGGTCACATCCCTGTATTCGTACATTAACTCTCCACGCTTCATCTTTCTGTAGACTAGATACATTCTGAGTACCAGAGAAGGCCTGTGACAAATTTATGTGGTGAGGGTCAGGTTAGGATGACCCAAACTTCACAAGCTACTGCAGAAAGGACAAGCTTCCTGATGTGATTTGAATTATGAATACATTATGCATCTTTCGAGAAATTTCACAAAAGTAAACTCACAAACTGACATGGTTTCATATGATACGTTACATCTACTTTACAATAAAATTAACTTTACAATTTAACGTATCACGTCAAGTCACATTACTCGTTAGTTTGTAGATTTACTTTTGGTGGATGCTAAAGTATTTCTTGCAATCTTTATTATCACTTCAAATGACCATAATCCTCACGTCTCCCTTCAAACCATAAAGTGATATGATCATCTTGCAATGACATAAGAGGCTATAAACTTTTGTGTTAAACTACATAACCTCGTGAGACTATTAGGCTCAATGTCTATTACCCAACTAATCATATCCAGCCATATACGTGGCACGGCCAATAAAGGAACCGAGAAAAAAAAAAACACACGAAGATTAACCTGTCCAACACTCAAAAGCGTGCATGCTGGCGGCAATGTCTGTCCAGAATTTGCACCTTCACAAGTAAACATATACATATGAATTAGAACTACCCAAAAAAGCAAAATCTTCTACAAGGCCAAGCAAGTAGAGAGCAAAAACACGGAACAACATGAATGACGGTTTCCAGAATCGTGAAAAAATTCCACTGTGAAAGTAATCCATTATTTTATGGCTATCCTTTGAACCTAAATTTTCAGTAAGGAAACGAGATGAACAGAAAAAAGGCGAAGCCCTAACTTTGGCACTGAACATCATTCTAATGCAAATCGGAAGGACGGCCAAATACCTGAAACTTGAGAAGGTGCGGAAGCCTCCACTACTCTCACCGGCATTTCTTTAATTGAAGATCGAATCCCAATTCCAAAAAGAAGCGTACCCAAATGTGGAAGACGAAGTATCCGGTTCGGTTGTAGACTTGTAGTGGATCTAATTCGTTACCTCTTGCTCAATTATTCATCTTTTTTCTTTCTTTTTTTCAACAGATAAACGAAGGAGAAAGAATATCCTTCCTTATACCCGGTTCCGTTAGGATAAAGTTTCGGGAAAAGTCTGGAGAGCAGCCCCTGTTCACGCATCAGCCGTTGCACTCCTTACGTGTCAGACCGGGTTCACTAACAGCGAACCGGTTCTGAACTCAGCCCCCTCATCCCGAAGCCTCCCTCTCGAATTCGAAATCCTCTTCAACGAAAAACCCCATGAATTTTCTTCAGCCCCCTCATCCCGAAGCCTCCCTCTCGAATTCAAAATCCTCTTCAACGAAAAACCCCATGAATTTTCTTCAGCCCCCTCATCCCGAAGCCTCCCCCTCGAATTCGAAATCCTCTTCAACGAAAAACCCCATGAATTTTCTTCAGCCCCCTCATCCCGAAGCCTCCCTCTCGAATTCGAAATCCTCTTCAACGAAAAACCCCATGAATTTTCTTCTTCTTCCACGTCGAAACCCTCAATCCCCCTCACGTCGTGACCTTTCTTCTTCTTCACTGTGAAGGCCTCAGTCCCCTCACAAAACCCAACCCTTGTTTCTTCATTCGCTTAAACCGTGATTTTCCCCCCGATGTGAGTTGCCCCATCTCAATCCCGACCTTTCATCTCAGTCTCGCGACGGTGTGAATCCAGACACTACGAAACCATGTCCAGAAGTCTGCGAGAGAGGTAATCTTGTTCAAACAGACCCCTTCTTACTCCTTGTTTCTCTGCGATGCTAGGGTTTAGGAATACATTTCGTAGCCTCCTGTGTGTTTACTCCTCTGTTTTTATCTCTAGGGTTTAGGTATATTAGCTGTAAATTAACTAGGGTTTTCGTTTAGGGTGATGGAATTTGGTTTTGTAAATTAATGGAATTTAGTTCTGGGTGATGCATATCTCACCACTTCCAATATTGGTTCATGTGTTCTTGGTTAATGACCAGAATAATTTCCTTCTTCACATTCTCCATTGCCAATCTCGCCTCCTACGGTTTCTTAGAGAGTTTCTTCTCAAGCCTAGAGTAACTATTTCCATCTTTTCTCTCAGCAAAAAGAAAAACTTTTGTTAAATTGTTTCTGGTATGCAAGCTATGAGGTATTGGGGTATGCTATTTCCATCTTTGCTCTCGTTTGTAGTTTGCTACTCCGTCATAGTAGAATCTGTTTTCAAGTATTTTTATTGTTAGTATTTTTATTGTTGCTATTTTTATTCAAGTAGTCTAAATTTCTAGTTCAATTAAACTTGTCTCTTTTCGACAGTTTTTGCACTAGCCTTGCATGGGTACTTGGAGGCTTGCCTTATCATACTTGTATGTGTATGATAAGGCAAGCCTTGGACTTTCATATATTGGAATTGACATCAGTACTTGGGGGATGAAATTTTTCAGGTTTTCATCCACTCTGTTTCAGGTTTAATGAAATTTGGGATGCAATATTTGGGGGTTTCAGGTTATCTCTGGGTTAAGACTTAAGAGTTCATTCTTACCCCCAAAATACTCTAGGCCTCAAAATGCGAAAATAGAAACCAAGTCTGAATTCCAAGACTTATAAAAAAAAAAAAAAGGTCTGAATTCCAAGGTCATACAATGAGACAAATAAATGTCTTTCACTATTTCAGTAGGATTGTGGAAAACACACATCTTTTTTGTTTTTTATGGTTAATTAATTTTTTTAAAGACGTCTTTCATTCTTTTCTTCACTTTTTTTTTCAATACTAGTTTGTGACAATTGCTGAATTTTGGTTTTCCAGCTTGGATGCAAAACAGAAGGTTTTGAATATTTGAAGGAAAGGTGTTTGCCGAATTGCTGCAGTGTGAGGACTAAAGAAAAGTCATCAAATTCCATAGTAAGTTTGAATCATTTTGATCTTCTACCATTTCATTGTCAGTAAGTGAACCTTCAATCTTCTACAAATCCATCACACATAGAGATTATCTCAAGTTCTTCACTATTAATACTCATATTCAATATCCTACAAAATCATATTAAAAGAATATTCAATTTAACTGGTTGTTTTTTTTCTTCACTGCTTGATTTTTTTCTTGATAAGGCCTGAAACTTTGTTTTAATTTCCATAGCATCAACACATAAGTTTTAAGGCCTAAACCTTTGTTTGGTTTTTGGACAAGGCTTGAACCTTCATAATTCATCATAATTTTAATTTCCATGTGTTTGACAGAAATACTGAACCAAACAGCTTGAGATTATGGCTTCTTGCCCATCATCACGCTTTGATTTATCAGAGACTGACTACTGACTTCTGTTCATGCAATACATGTAAATTATTTAACCACAACAAAAGCATACAATCCTTTTTTATGAGTTAGACGTATATAAACCCAATAGGGAGTATTTGGAAAACATAATTTGAAAGCTATTGAAAGTCCTCACTTTTTAAAACAAGACAATTGGTTAACTTTCTTCGTTTAAGCTATTTAAGCAATTCTCACCAAGCTCACTGTCCCTTGTTTTTTTTTTTTTATGGTGCAGGAGATGAAGATACAATGTGATGAAAAGAGGTCCTTCAATGCATTACATCAGCCTACTGTTGGCAAAGCCGCAACACACCTGACGTGTGGACCGGATTCACTAAACTCACTCGACCGGGTCGCTCGCATGCTCTCAGCCCACACGTTGAGAGCATCTCTCCTCATTTCGCACCTTGTTCTTGTTCGAGTCTTCTCATTTCGCACCTCCTCTGTCGTCTTCGATCTCACAAGCCAAGCAACAAACCACTAATCAGAGCCCTCATCACCACGACGCGAAGCCCTCACGAGCAGATCAGTCTCCAAGCACCCTCGGTCCCTAAGTCATTTGACGCGAAGCCCTCAGTCCTCTCCCCCACCTCCAACCCCCGCGTAGCCGTCGACCCTCCCTCTTCTACAGCGACGAGACCACCCCGAAACAAGCGACGAGACCACCCTCCCTCTTCTGCCCCGTGCTTCATCCCTCTCGACCACCCTGCATCCAGAGATCTACGAAAGAGAACAAAAGTCCAGTGATCTGTCTCGGTTCCTTCCGTCTCTCTCTGTAAGTCCAAATCTGCGGTAGAGGAACCATGCCTGCGTTGTAACCCAGTCCAGTCCAGATCTCGGTTCCTTCCTCATCGTGAACCCATGTTTGTTGTAACCCATTATAGTGACGGGGTAAGCTAATTTCTTTGCTTTAGACTGATTTTTATACACTGAATTTTTGGTTGGTGACAAATATTGATCTCTGATTGTGTAAATTTTTTTTTTCTTGGTTTTGTGTTAAATTTTGAGTTATTCTAGTGTTTTTTTGTGTGCCCTTATTGTGTTTGATGGAATGATTACTTCACCAAATGGTTCATAGGAATCATTCCCTTCCTTAAAGTGTATTCCTATGCTTGATTCTGAAGGAAACCGTGTTGCAGTCAAGTATTAATCAAATGATTGGCCAAAGAATAGTTCAAAGTTAGCAAAGTCAAAATCTGTGTGAAGTCTAATGCTCGGGTAGAAGGTATGCCTCAATTACATAACTAACATCTTTAAGATTAGAAAATGGTTTGTACAATTATCATGGCCTGAAGGTTAGGAAATTTTGCTGAGGATATGTAGGGCAGAACTCTCATTGTCAAAGAAAAAAACGAGGCCAATTAACTTGTATTGTAGACAAGCACACTCTCGTTTGTATTGTTTTCTTACTTCCAATTGTTTGCTACTGTGTCATAGTAGAATCTGTTTTCTAGCAATTATTTCGAAAGCAAATTTAATCTTTGAACTAATCTTTCCAAATTATTTTAGTGCTATGGTTACTTGCAACAAGGATTTCAATCTAATTTGCAACAGTATGCATCCATATTTGGTATAAAGGAGGAATCCGTCATAATTACTTGCTTAGGTGGCCAAGGAAGTGCTTGGAAAATATAAAGGACGAATCCATCCTTTTTTTTTCTTCCGTTTGAGATTAGAAGAATTGAAAAGAAAACTCAAAAAAGAGGGAAATAATTTTAACTACTGCTTAGTGGGTATTGCTGAATAATTTCTATAGTCTATTTTTTTTTCAACTTTTGGTTAAGATTAATTAGAAATTCACAGAGAAATTCTAGCCTACTGACATATTCATATATTGAATTACTATTGATACATGCAGTTGGGAATTTTTTTGGCTATTAGAGTTTGATGATCTGGGCGAATATGCATTTGACGTTCTTGTTGGGATGAGCAACCTGGAGATCTATTTTCATAGATCTGTCACGGGACTAGTCATTGGTCAATATCTCATTCTTAAATTCGATATCTTTTTCTTCCCGCTTGTATTCAGTACTGTGATGGGTGGCAAACCCAATTTTCAGCAGTTATCAGCGTATGCCTACTCTTATGTTTTAACTATATAAGAACCGATGAATGCTTGAGATGGTGAGATTTTTGTTAGGAAAAATCTTTAGAGCAGCCTACTGTTGGCTGCAGCCGCCACACACCTGAGGTTATGATATTTTTAGGAAAAATCTATACATAATCTTTTGTTTATCTTATAAAAAAAAAATAAAGGAATTTCTCTAGTTGGGCATAAATAATTTGTGATTCTAGGGCTTGGGCATATGGATTTGGTAGAAACTAATTGTGTGGGGCTGTACATTGTTTGCTTAGTATACTGGGCCTTTGTTTTTTTTATGATCAAAAAAATTTTGAGCATCAATCAAAAAGTTGTGTAATGTGTGCCTTGTTCTTTAGTTATTTGTTTTAAGTGATGCATTTTTTTACTTGCTGCAGGACTACAAGGAGAAACCAGATTATGGTCGTTGTGTTGCTATTGTAGCATCTGCTTCTCTGTGGGAGATGATAAAACCTGGTGCTTTGGGTATTGTTTCACCTATTTCTGTTGGTGGGTTGGCTGCTCTTTTTCTCATTGTTGCCTATGTCCGGTGTTTCCATGCACATCAATATCTTTTCATTGTTGTCACAAAATGTTTTAGAAAGGGAAATAACCCAAAATTGTTTAGTTTGTGTTCACAGTATTGTGGGTGCTTTTCTTTTTGCATTGTCCTATGTGGATGTTTCTAAACATCAAAGTATTTATCAATCCCTTTTCTCCTATTACCCTATTACCCTTAAATTTACTCATCTCCTTTCAAATTTGAATTCTCTTTTTCACTTTTCCCAAATAATAGTTATAGTGCCATGTGATTGAATTAGCAGTTGCAGTAGTGGTTGTGGTGACTGCGGCGTTATTTTAAAATAACGCTGTTGTATGACCACTCCAATGGTCCATATGTATTTAATCATTTTATTAATATTTTTTGTGGTGTATCACCTATTTAGTGACTCGTCTTTTGCATGATCTGTTGTATCTGTTTATGTTTATATCTTATATTGTGATGGACTCGTTGAAGTTTGTCCTTATCACCTGCAGGTTTTCTGTTTCGGATTTTGGGTTACTATACTGGGCATCCTCTACTTGGGGCTAAAGTTGTGGCTGCTTTGCTGATGTTTGTCACAGTTTCTGGAATTCTTATGGCCCTTTTCCTGAACACAGCAGGAAAAGGGCCTGGCATAACGCAAAGAAGTACATTGAGACAGTGGCTCTCGGAGGCAAAGGGAGTGAGTGTCATAAAGCGGCAGTTACAGGAGATACGTTAGACAAGTTGATGTTCTCTTTTTTGTTGCTGTTCTTGTCACTGCCTTGGTTGCCTTATGTAGTATTAGTACCACTGGTAGTTATAGAAATAGGATTTCTGTGTCTCATTCCACATGAATTGGTGCCTCATTTCTGTGTTTCTGACTGGTGGAATCTGGTATACTGCGTCCCTTTTGTGTCCATATTCTACCATTTGTGCTTTTTATTGTTCATTAGAAAATTCATCAACCACCTAAAACTAGGTACCCATAAAAAACTAAAATGTTATGTAATAGTTTCCGTATTTGGTCAACTGGCAAAACATGAATCAGATAGCCCCTATACCCTGAAAAAACAAAACCAAAAATTGTTTATTTTATTTTATTATGGTTAATAAATAAGAGGAAATAAAAACCGGTAATATGAAAACTATAAAACTCAATTAGGAATGTTCTGGTTATGTGGAAGTTAATTACCTAAAAATGTGTGGCTAACACAAATGAAAAAAAGGTTCATGTTATTTTAATAGCAGTGTGTACTGCTATTTCTATAATCCCCCTTAGTTTTTGTAATCTGCACCCTTGATATCAGGCTTAGGCTTTGCAAAATTTGAAGTATATTGCTTATTTGATCAAGAAATCAGGTTCCTTGAGTTGCATATTCAATATCAAGTCTACAATTTGGAGGCCTAGTCTGAATAGATTTTTTTGCAGGCTTTTGTTTTAAATATAATGCTATATGATGTTGACTAGTAGAGTTGACTAGTATAACTCTACCGCAATTGGCAGAAGATCCTGCTAATCGACCAGCATTTGATGCTTCGGCTGGTGCAGGTATGTATTTTCATTCATCTTTTACTTTTTTAACTATGTTGCTGTCTTTCCTTTTTAACTAGTTTTTATCGTGGAGCTTTTTAGCAAAACATTGTAGTTCTGAGCATGCAAAAAATGCACTTATATTTTCTGATTCTACGTCTTTTTTTTTCCCCAAAAGAAATTATTTCCTTTAGGTATTCCACTTGAAACTCATCCTATTATGAGCCTTGGTGTTGGTTGAAGCAGGGCCCATAATCTTCTAAGATCCTTTATATATATATATATATATTAAAGAAGTAAGAATCAGAATCGCATTGGGACTCAAATGGGTGATCTTATGAGATATTTGAGGCATTCTGAGAAAAATATAAGATGGATAAAAATAGAAAAGGAAACTTCTAGGTGGTTAAGACTGCCTCTTAACCAGTCCAAGTAATGGGACTCAAACAATTACTGGGGTTGTTTCTGGATGATGATGTAAACCAGCACATGGTAAACGTTTCTTCCTTATCTCATTGAAACTTAAATTTCCGTTTTATTTGATTTGATTTGTGTGATTAGTCAAGGCCAAACTTCATTCCTGCTATTCTCCAACGCTCAGTAGAATACAATGCATGTTCTCTCTACTTACCTAGGTTGGGTTTGATTACTTTGAAATAGACCATGCATGTGGTCCATCTTTATTCACACTAGTCAATAGAAAATTAGACTGTATGGGGTTCTGTTATCAGTTAAACCCCCTGGTTTGACAAGCAATGCCAACTGCTATTGCAGTGAAAGCAGCCTGCTCAATGAGATTGCAAGAGTAAATAAATAAAACATAAATGTTTTCTCAACAATAAATTTTGTCTCTTTAATCAAATTTGGCATGGGGCGCATTTTAAATGTATGTCTATTTATGTGGTTCGCATACTGAACATCTTAAAATGTACACAGATATCAGTTGGCGACAATGATTGGAGTATGATTGTGTGTTATTTTTTTTGGTAAAACACTTGGTTTCTGTTAATTTTTGAGTAATTCTAGTGATTTTTTTAATCACTAGAATTGTGTTAATCTTGGTTTGGGTACTTTAATTTAATCATCATTGGGTGAAGCATTCTCCAATCTCTCTTCTAGCACAAACTGATTACAAGTTTTTGCAGAACATTGTGATGCCTTATATTCTATTGCACCTCTAAAAATGTCTGTTTTAAGTTACATGCGTCTGTCTAAGTTATGGAACATTGTGATGCCTTATATTTTGACAAAACCCTGCACTTGTGGCATGTAGACTATGCTTCAAAATTCAAAAGATCGAACAACTATTGGTTCACCGATTATTGAGTCACGTTATGATACCGAGAATGACACTAATTATAGTGGAGATTTTTTTGGGTGGGGTTTAGACTAGGAAAAGGATAAGGCTGGGTGGGGATTTTTTCGGGGGAAGTTTTATGTTGAGGTTTTAGGCTTTGATCATTCATGCATTGAATTCATCAACAATAAAGGGACCTTTTGTTGGATTTATTAGTATCGGTCAACTGAAATCATTATAAAATTGTGGTACGTTCATCATTTTTCTGGTGTACATCAAAAGTCCTGTTGAGGTCACTGAAAAAGTTTCATTGAGATTTGAAAAAGTTGTATTGGGATTTTAAAAAGAAGAATTATTTATTATATTTTGTATAGGAATTTAAAAAAGTTGTAATGATGATATGAGATAAGATGAGAATTTTGTGTAAGATAAAACTTCCAAACTTATCCTTAGTCTTGACTTACCAATGAAGATATCAGGGTCAGGTTATTTCGTTTGTTGTTCTGATTTGTGCATCTTCCTGATTGCATTAATTTCTTTGTTTGCTGCTTTTGTTTGTTCTGAAGTTACCTGACAGTGTCCATCTGGTACTGCTATCATAGATGTCTTAAAAAAAAATTGTCTTACCACTTACATCTCATATGTTTTGTAGCATAGGCTGATATGAGGCGTGCAGAACAGGAAAAGAAGGTGAGTAAAAAAGTCGACAATGTTTCTCGAGGAACACAACCTGTAACAATTGCATCTATACCAAGAATTAATATTGCCTATTCCAGGTCTGAAAAAGATCTTATTTGTTAATTTAGTGGGTTATGCTTTTAGAAGTTATAATTTGTTTCAAGCTATTAAATTAAAATTGGGCAATGCCATGTTCTTATATTAAGTCCTTCTGTAGGTGTTTCAACTGCAGCGGTTACTGGTCTGCCATCTGCCCCACCTATGGTTTCAGGTAAGAAATTAATATCTGCATTTTCTTGGAATGTGAAATGTAACAATCACATTTTTCTACAATTGGTTGTAATTGGTAACGGATTTATTTATGACTTGATAGGGATGCATTGGTGCGATGGATGGTACGATGACAAGGACTGATCATTACAGCATGTTGTGCGCTGCACAACTTTATTAGAACGGTCACCCCCGATGACTAGATATTTGAAAAATGGAGTACGATGCAATTACCAGTTATTGAGCCAACAGTTAATGACGGGGCATCCTCATCTCATAATATAGACTTGACGCCTGAAGCACAACACAATATGGCTGTAATTAGAGATGAGATTGCCATCTCTATGTGGCAAGCAAGGGGTGGCAGATGATGGTTTTATTTAAGGATAAGCGTGTATTTAATATTGCTATTTAATGTGTGGCACACAAATTGGCCTTATTTTGGAGAACATCGTAATTTATGCGAGTGATGAATTTGAACATGTTTGGATAGTCGTTGTGGATTCGTCAATACACTTATTATTTGCATCCCACTTGATTATTTATTTAACTCCGAAATGGTAGATGAATTACGTTAATGGATAAGCCTTCATTGAAAATATTAATTTCGACTTGTTATCTTTTAGGAATGTATTTTTTGAATCAATTCTTCTATAATTTTTTTAACAAACATTTCTAATGGGTTGCAAGATGATATAATAACTTGTAGTTGAAAAATGAAATAGGAAAAAATAAATACCGTTTCAACCCTGAAAAAGCAGTCGTTCTACCCAACACAATACCTAGAGGGGGGTGAATAGGTGTAGTCGATTTTGCTTGTGTAATTAAATATGTGACAAGCAAGCAAATAAACAATAAGACCAATCACACAGATAATCAACACAAAGGTTTGTTCACGGAGTGGAAACTCATTTTTTTTACTCTTCAAAATCTAAAACCAATATGGGTGCAAGACACTACCTCAAATTCACTATAGAAACTTTAATCGTTACAATCAATTTAGCTACACTTACAAAACCATCATCTGTTCCTAAACTTTATCTGCAACACCACGAGTGACCCACTCGATCTCTACTTGCATGTAGTGTCGGAACACCTCGAGCGAATTTTCGAGTGTAGGTTAACACTCACAAATTCGCTCGAGCGGGACATCGAGCGGGAGTCGAGCGAAACGTTCTGCCTGATTTCGCTCGAGCGTAAATTCGAGCGGGAGTCGAGCGAAGCTCTCTGCCTGATTTCGCTCGAGCGGATAGTCGAGCGGGAGTCGAGCGAAGCTCTCTGCCTGAGTTCGCTCGAGCTCTATTTGGTTCCGCTCGAGCGGTGTTGAGCACACTTCAGTTCTTTTCATGTGACAATGCATCAACACTAGTTACAACATAATTTTATATAGGTTTTCACACTAATATGCCAATCAACTAATTTTTCATCAACAATCTCCCCCTTTGGCATTTCTGTGACAAAACCTCTAACCTATTACATAGGACCTAATCCTAGCACACCCCATACAGGATCCCCAGATGAACTGAACACATTGAGATACTTCTGCACATACTTAACACACGGTTAAACGTGCCAACACAGATATGCAAGAGATATGTCCATAAGTATAATCAATGTCAGCTTGCAAATCACAAATCACAAGTACAACCAATTTTTCATAAGAAATTCATTTCATTAAAGCAATTAGTAATACATTGAGTTCAATGTGACAAATATTAGCAGCTCAAGCAGCATGATATAAAAATAGAAGCTGCTTCATGAAATACAAAACAAAAGCTGCTGCTCCCACAAGAAATTGTGATACTCCCCCTAAATTTGTGCTTACTCCCCTTAAATCTCTACCACTCCCCTCCCCCTGATATATACCACTCCCCCTTTTTGTCACAAAGGGCCAAGGGTCTCAATCATCAGCATCACTCTGACTCACATCCTCATCATCAAGACGCTCCTCAATATCCTTGAAGCGTTGAGTCACAAACTGCTGCAGGCCATCAACCTTAGCTTCAAGACGGGCAAGGTACTCAATAACTTGCTGAAGGCTGGGCTCGGTCGTACCAGGTGCTGGTGCCGGTGCCGACGTAGAAGGCTGTGAGCTGGATGGCTGTGAGGAGGGTGCGGGTGGGTGCTCAACTATCAGAGGTTGTGGGGTGGTGTGAGCACGACTAAGCCGCATGGTCCTCAGACCAATGGGAGCCTTAAGGGGAATTCTGGGCTCACTAGGAAGTAATGCGACTGACTGGGAGATGGCCAAACGAGTGATGAGGCTGGCAAAGGGTAATCCAGTCCGTACCTTGGGGGATTGAAAAACCTCAAGAATGACACGGCATAGAAGGCTCCCAAGATCAATAGTGACACCATTAATAAGAGCATATAAAAGAGTGGCGCGGTCAAGACCCACATCACTCTGATGAGCAGTAGGATACAAATTTGTCAGGACTATCCTACTGAGAATGAGATATTCAGTGGAAAATCTCGCCGTCAAAAGTGGTGTCTTACCATCCCAATCAGTACGATGACCAATTAGACAATTAGCAATATCTGACGGACACGGAGGAGAGATCCGTGTATATGGATACTCAGCATATAACTCACGCGGGGCATTTAGCAGATCTGCTAACATGCGCGGAGTCACCCGGAATGAGATGTTCCGGAGACTCACCTCAAAAGAGTCATCAACTGAGATGGCATGAATGTTGGAGTAAAACTCCCTAACCAACTCCACAGACGGAGTGGGAAGACCAGTGATCAACGCTTGCCACTGGCGAGACTCAAATATGCGGGGAATAATAGTTTCATTAAGCTCACCTAGAGAAACTTCACGCTCGACAATGGGATTGCGTTTAGAGAAGTTCTCAGTGTAGAGCTGTTGTGCCCCAGCATTGTGAAAATGTCCTTGAGCGGGGGCGGGAGGATTTTGGCGTGGACGAACTCGTCGAGACATAACTAGGCTGTCGACACAATTAGAGACCGTTAGACAAGGTTAAAGGTATTGTGAAATGCATGTCTCAATGCACATGCCTAATGCATGGTCAAATGCATGTATGATCAAATGCATGATCCAAAGTATGATTCAATGCACATGCCAAGGCATATGTCTAATGCACATGTCTAATGCAATGTCAACCTTGGGTTTTAGAAACCCATTTATGCAATGTGCAGTCCAAAACCAATTTAAGAGACCTTAGCTTCAAGTGCAAATGAAATAGGAAAAAAATGTTGAGACTAAAGAAATATCTCATGGCCCTCCCATAACCAAAACAACTTCAAACACATTTAAAAATCATGCCAAACATTTCCCCAACACCAGTGTTAGACAAGAAAAGAGCATGGGAACAATGCTCTGTCAATGCATGATGAAAAAGTGAAGCCAAAGACCATTGAGGCATTTCACCGAGCACTTTGAGTGCATCCAAGCAAAACCAAGTTCAAAAACTCCATGAGAGTTCCATGAACTTCCTAAATACAAGAGGGAGAGAGATTCAATCTCTACTCCCAAACCAACAAACAATCCCAAGATTTCGAAATTCATTTCGAAATCCAAAAACAACAACCCCAAACCCAAATGCACAAACCGAACTGCATGCTTATGAAAATGCATGATGGAAATGAAAAATAAACAAAATGATAAGAGACTTACTCGAGTTGATTTCGTGAAAATGAGAGCAAATGAGAGAGAGAACTTGAAGAAGAAATCGCACGGGGAAAAGGGAGAGGAAACGGAAACGGCGCAGGACCTATAGAGAGAAATAAGGAACGGTTCTGGGAAATAAAACGCACGGGCGTTTTAAACCGGTTTTCGCTCGAGCGGAATTTAATTTCGCTCGAGCGGAACTCCCAGAATTCCCTTCTTGGCAGATTTCACTATTAATGACGTCAATTTTAAAGCCCAATAAACATATCAAATGTAAAAGAGCATCATATTATCACAATTTAGCAATAAGACCAATCACACAGATAATCAACACAAAGATTTGTTCGCGGAGTGGTTTTAGATTTTGAAGAACTCTTCAAAATCTAAAACCACTCCGGGTGTATGACACCACCTCAAATCCACTATAGAAACTTTAATCGTTACAACCAATTTAGCTACACTTACAAAACCTTTGAAGTTCCTAAACTTGATCTGCAACACCACGAGTGACCCACTCGATCTCTACAAGTACGTAGTGTCGGAACTCCGACCTTTCTATAGCATCCCACGAGAACCTCTCGATCTCTGAAGTACCAGCAGCTCTGAAAACCTTCCGGCCAATGAACACATCCATTTCGGTGGACTTAAGTGAGGTTTGATCTTGTGTGTGGTGTGGTGGATATATGTTTTGTCCAAGAGAGAATCACAAGGTGGGAAAAATGTTCTCTCAATGGCTCTTAGAGGCAACTAGGGTTTTTGCTCTGTTTTTTCACACAAAGAATAGAATAAGATGTTCTATTTATAGTCCCTTTGATTCACGGCGCTTAAAACACTGATATTTGAGTTCCTGGAACATTGGCTCGAGCCAAGCGTCGAGCGCGTCTTAAAATTCACAAATTCGCTCGAGCGGAACTTCGAGCGGGAGTCGAGGGAAACACTCTGCCTGATTTCGCTCGATATTCGCTCGAGCGGATATCGAGCGAAGCACTATGCCTGATTTCGCTCGAGCGGCTAGTCGAGCGGGAGTCGAGCGGAGCTCTCTGCCTGATTTCGCTCGAGCCGCTAGTCGAGCGGGAGTCGAGCGGAGCTCTCTGCCTGATTTCGCTCGAGCGGATAGTCGAGCGGGAGTCGAGCGAAGCTCTCTGCCTGAGTTCGCTCGAGCTCTATTTGGTTCCGCTCGAGCGGTGTTGAGCACACTTCAGTTCTTTTCATGTGACAATGCATCAACACTAGCTACAACATAATTTTACATAGGTTTTCACACGAATATGCCAATCAACTAATTTTTTCTCAACAAACCCATTGTCCAGGAACAAGGGAAAAATATTTGCATTTATTCTTTCAACGATTTTATGCAAGTTGATTATTATAATTGGAGGTCATCATTATTTGTGTGTCTCATCAGTATAAATAAGGATAAAATAGTGTAAGAAATGAGAATTCTCACGGAGGTCATAATTATTATAATTGCATGTCAACTGCCCTCACTTGAATGCCACATCCAAGACATGGATGGTGTTAATAAACTACTATTTCACAATTGACACAAATTCAAGTATTGGTGCTTAACCATTGCTGAATCAAACCTGTGCATAGCCTATTAGAAGACATTACTAATCATAATCTAAGCATTACCCAGGCTAGGAATAATTAATGGGAAAAAAATAATAGCCAATTAATGAAATTGGATACATAATGTATCCAAGTTTTGGAATAATATGAGAAACTGGAAATTGTATCAAACCAAATAAAGTGGACTTCTCTTTATAAGAAAAATTGTCAATTCACATACATTTTTGGAATAAGTAGAATATAACACATCTCTAGATTGTAATACATCGAAGTAACATTGTAATAACACTGTCATAACTCTTTTTACATTCAGTAATTAAAATACATCAGCAGATGTTCATCTCTCGCGATTTCTAGCATGGCGGAAGGCATCCAAAATCAATCGGACATTAGCTGCCTTTAAGATTTGAAGATGGCTTTTATGTACAATCCAAAATATACTCCATCTGTTAGATCACCAAGCTACACCCAAAGTAAGAAATTGAGCATGCCTATATATTTTCCTGACTGACAAAAGGTCAGAGAAATAAAGAATGATCTGCATAGAAGTACACATTTCACCCCTTCCAAAATATCAATATCATACAGGGAACTCAACAATAAGATATGCATACTTGCTGCCCTTTACAGTAAAAAGTTTCAAATTGGTCTTTCATTGAGTCTTGATAAATTGAGAAGAAAGCTACAATGATCAAAGCAATAAATGATAAATACTTATATCCAGTCCACTTTGCCATCAATTCCCAACTAATAACCTGAACTTGTTTGCCCTCAGACTTGCCCAATGTGATTAACACATGAGTTTAGTACCATTCTCCAAATATCCAGCCAATCAAGGAAAAATTGGGTAAAGGAAATAGGAGTGATTGATTCAGTAGAAAAGGCATGCAACGGGTTACTCGCAAAGTTCGGATTAAGAGAAACAAAGAGTAATTTAATCATTGGGTTTTCTTCACAAGTTAATCTCAAGTCCTTTGAACTTTGAACATGCCTAACCAAATGGATGAATGAAGATTAACTTCAAGAAAGTTCAAAATCTGGAAAGAATTTCTGGGTAGCATAAATTTTGTTAATTTCCAACATAAGGATACTCACACATTGGCTCGAGTTAGGCCCATTCAAAAATCTAATTGTGAAATTTTAAAGTATAGTAGGGGGGATTAATTTTGGAAGTTCTTGTCCCATGGTCGTGTATGTGACGTAGCAAGTTTTTGCACTTCCATGGCCCTTTACATACTGGATTAGGTACCTTGGAGGGTTTCCATATTCCATCCTCTTCCTCATCCCAATGATCAAGCTTATAATGGAAAAGAATTGTGAGATGTTTTCATCTTCAGTAATATTAGTTCTTAATGCTTTATAAAGGCATCACGTCACAAAATATAAGCAGTCAACATAAAAAAAGATATGGAAACAAGGAGAATAAATTAAAATAAAGCAGTTATGCTAATAGCAGTGGCTTCTTAAAATATAAACTAACTTTTTTTGGCTTGTGGGTCAGGAAACTCTGCTGGAATTAACCATATCCCTGCAACAACCAAGTTAAACATTAATGGAAGCAATGGAAGCACATAATGTTTAAGTACAAATACTAATTGCATAGCCAGTAATATGGAAGAACAATTCAAATTTAATTACCTTAGGTTCCTTGATCGCATTAGGATCCTCAATATTCCCTATCATCACAGTCCGCAGGCTGAGTATTGCAAGTGACAACATATTTTCAGAAGATAAAATGAAACTTCCAAGAATTTCAATATATATCATGACAGAAAAGGTGAACCTAGAAAAACATTTGTCAATTATTGCAACATAAAACAACAATTAGTTAAAGGAAAAAAACAAATTACTCCTCTGGAAGTTCCCAATTTGGGAGCAACCAAATGGTTGAAGCACTACTGCTGGTATTTTGGATGTGGCAAAACATCAGGCCAGTCATTAGATTCGAAGAAAGAAAACTGTATAAGCATAGAACATGGGCGAAACGAAACTGAAAGATTTGAAAATGTGGGAAGAGAGAATATAAACCTGCAAATATTACCCAGACCAATTACGGTGGTGATTATCTCTTATAATTCTGACTAACCATGGTAGGGACATTGGATGCGACCCTCATTTACTGAACCCAGGTGAAGATATAATGACCTATGTGCACAGGTGTTCCGTACACATCTAGGTTTCCCAAAAAAATGACCCATTGCTCCTCAAAACAATCAATTGCAAAAGTCGAGCAGAAAAGTGAAGAGGTATGCATCAGATGACATACACATGATAATTGGTTGTGACAAAATAGAGATAGTTTGCAAGGGTGTCTGTATCAAGACACCGACGGTGAAACTGGTGGTTGGATGAAACTTTTAGAATTTTCTTTTTTGACTGGGTAATGCTGACATTAATAAGTAATACATAAAGATTGAATCAAAAAGTTATCAGGCTATAAGCTTACCATGGTATCATCCTTCAGATATGTGAATCTGTTATGATTCATGGGTCAGATATCATAGGACTAGATTTTAAGGGAAAATATTATGCATAGTCCGGATTTAAGGGTTTGCATTGAGTAGACTCCATGAAACTATAGAAACGCCACAAAACAAACTCCAACCTAAAAAACTACTTAAACTATCCAAAAGAAACTAAAATATAATCACCTCCAACCAAAAAGGTTCATGAGAGTTAGCACTTTTGGTCTTAATGTAAGCATTTGTGGCAGCAACCCCGCAAGTCATTACGGCGATTTGCTTACCATCAAGGACAACCTACCTACTCAGTAGCAGGAAGATAGAGGAGTAACTACGGAATCTGCACATATGCCCATAAATAAGAGAGTTAATTAGAGGAAGTACAAATTGAAGTAAGAAGGGAGAAGTTTCCAAAAAGATACCCTGAAGAATGAAATAAGATATAATTATGAAAATATGTAGATATATATAAATATATCTAGATCAAACACAGATGTACTGGTTAACCCATGTTTCAAATGGGTGTATGCCCTGGCATTGCTTACCTTATTCATTCATAACTATATGTACTGTAAAATTTGAAATGAGAATGGAAAGGAACAAACCTTTGATGTTGCCGGTTTCAAATTACCAAAAAACTGCAACGTAGGAAATGGTGCTACCAAAAACCAGCTGCTTGGCATACTAGTCGGCTAATGGTACCAAAACACACCACGGCTCCAAGAGGTACAAAAAATTACCCGTTACATCTCCACAAAAATGCAAGCCTTTGGTATAAGTACACAAAAACTACACCAACAGGTACAAAAATGCCTTACTAATAACTACTACATTTCCCTTCGAAAGAGATACAAAAGTTACATGTAACTATATTGACAAACTACACCCAACCCTCTCCAAGAGAAACACAAAAATGAAACACATGACACAAAATCAGCAACTCAATTATGGCGGCACATCTGAAAGAAAACAACTATAATGTAAAGACCTTTTTTAATTATGCAAGCAATCTTTAATCAAACAAAATATATTCAAAGACACGTTTAACCAAATGTTGAAGACCTCCTGATTTCCTGATGGCATTGATTGTGTCACAATACTGGTTTGTGTCCCAACACCAACCCCATCATCAAATTGCCCAATGTGTTGAGATCCTTGGGTGTCACCCAATTGTGTTTCATCAACCAATATTTTCCTGCAAACCTAAGTTAACAAACAACAAAATTGGTCCAAATGTTAGAATCAGAATACTAAAACATAACTTTAATTTGAAAATTAAAGTACCTTTCTCTTTCTCCCAATCTTCTCAACAGGTGGAACCTTTCTCTTACTTGGGGGTCTCCCTTTCCCTCGGACCACGTGGGGGCTTAATATCTTCTTACCCTTATCCATATGGACGTTTGGTACGACCTTCGTTGATTCAACCTTCGACCCAAATGTTACATCATCACATTCTTTCTCAAATTCATCGACGTATCGCATGAATGCATTGACACGCTCATCACTTGGGGATATTTTTGTTGCCAACTTCATGCATCTTTTAACCACCATCTCATATCTCCGTGCGTCTCCACTGGCCCGCAAATCATCATAACTACTTTTAATCAATGTGTATCTCCTCTTCTCGTCCTTTCTCCAGCGATCCAAGACATATATATTTGGCAGCACATTAATCCTCTTCAGCTGAAAAACTTTTAGTGCATGCCTACATAGAATTCCCCTCATCTCAAACAATGCACACGTGCATTTTAACTCACACTCATCTTCGTTATAGTAAACTGTGTAGTGGACTATCTTAGTGCATTCATCAATTAAAATTTCATCCAAAATATCGAAAGTTGAAATGCACCCTTGCGTCCTGACTAGTGTGCAATTACAACACATTAGGCCGATCAACTCCTTTTGGAACTCTTTAAACTTTGCATTTGTGTATATATTCTGGAACTGCTTCTCAAAGTTGAAAGGGGAAACGCAGGGGATCATCTGGTTGATGGAGTTGAAATCAGCTGTTGTCTCAACCTCCACCTTTTTTCTTAGTGCATTATCAAATTGGTCCACAAATTCCTTCAAGGTCGTACCGGAGTGGACATAGCTGTCGAAAAAAGCATTCATGCTTTCTGACCGTTGCGTTGTACTCATACCAGCCCAAAAGACATCCTTCAAATAAACCGGAACCCAAAAGGTCCTTTCCTCGTATAAGGACTGGAGCCAACTATTGTCTCTGAGATCATACTTATCAAGAAGTCCACCCCACATCTTTTCAAATTCAGTGCTGGTATGTGAATCATACAATGCAGTTTGAATAGAGGTTTTCAACCCTGTGCTGAATTGGGAGTGAGATCCTAACTTCTCTGGAAGTTTACGCATTATATGCCATAGACAATATCTATGGCGGGTTTCCGGGAATACAATTTGAATTGCGTTCTTCATCGCCCGGTCTTGGTCGGTTATGATGGCATTGGGCGCTCGACCATTCATGCAAGACAACCACATGCGAAACAACCAAATAAATGTATGCGTGTCCTCACTTGACAGCAAACCCGCCCCTAGTAGTATGGACTGTCCATGATGGTTAACACCAACAAATGGAGCGAAAGGCATCCCGTACCGGTTTGTTAGGTACGTTGTATCGAAAGTTACAACGTCTCCAAAATACTCATAGGCTGCTCGACTCCGTGCATCAGCCCAAAATACATTTCGTAACCTTCCCTCATCATCCACGTCCATGTAAGAAACGAAGCCATCATTTTGATCTCTCATCCTTTGGAAATACTCATTTAGGGCTTCGCCACCTCCTTTACCCAATCTCAAATGTCTAGCCTTGTCGATGAAATTTCGACAATCTTTTTCTTGAAAATCTAGATTCTCATACCCCCCAGCATCAACGACAAGAGAATAATAATTTTTGTTCATTCGGATACCGGCTCTATCATTGAGGTCGAGGATCCTTTGACTGTATTCATCAAGACATTTGTGAGATCGCAAGAGTCTTGTCTTCTTGGGGCTTACAGTAATGTGGTTGTGCTCATTTTCAAAAGTAGTGACAACCCATTTGTCACTCTTGTTCAACCTCGCATTTAACTTTGCCTTACAATCCGTTTTAGTTGTTGGTCGTGGCTTTGAGATATTAATGTTCTTAGGTTGGTATTTTCCGCCGCGGGCACAACCAATAGTCACGTACACAGGCCTCTCAGCATCATCTTTCTTAGTCCTCTGTGTCCTTACACCAAATCCTTCTTGCTTGGCATATTGATTATAGTAGGCAGTAAGCTCTTTCAAACTCTCAAATTCTATACCGGATCTTGGTGCTTCAACCCTACCCTCATCATCCGGGACAACAGTTGTACCCTCTAAATCTTCATCTATATCAAATAACATTTCTGAACATGGAAATATAGGGATGGATTAGCATAAATTCAAAATTTGCGTCATTATAGTGAAATAAAAACTAGACAAAAGTGTAATACCATCAGCAACATCAGAAAATGTACTTCCAGCATTTTCTTCGAATTCTCCAAATTCAGAAAATTCTTGCCTATAGTTCTCCGGATTACTGGCCGATGGAGGGTGGGGCATATTTATATCAAAATGATGCTGCAATTATGCAATCAATTGTATTTCATGAGCACGTCAAATGCAAGTCAATAAAAAATAAAAGACATTAACCTGCCTACTCACATGGTAAGCATTTGGATTTCCATATGTATTGAGAGGCGTCTGTAAGGAATGTGAAGTCGATGTTGAAGGCCTGCGATCTTCCTCTTCCCCCATTTACAATTAATGAGAATGTCTTCTGAGACTTTAAAGGCAAAGCACATGATGGCAAAAGAAGAGAAATAACGATTAACCTCTCATAATTGATAGCAGTAAAAATAAATAAATAAAAAGAATATGGGATGATGTATTTTTTTGGGTGAATAAAACTGAGAACTCCCAAGTGGTCTTATTTTGTTTTTTAAGATAATTGGCTCAGGTCGATCTACCATGTCATAATATTCGAAAATGCTCATGAAGTGCATGCAGCCCAAATTCTACAGTCTTCTTCTTTCGTCACAACAGAAAGGATAGAAAAGCAATAACACCAAAACTAGCACTCAGATATGAATTTATACAGATCTTGCATTTCTATTTTCTTGAATAAAATGTGTTGGACTGATATTGCTGAGAGCAGTAGAGTTTGGTGAAATTTTAATTACAAACATTAATGGCATTTTTGAATAACACCAAATAACACCATAGCCAAAAAAATTAGGATTTTCAATAATGAATTATCCCACGGCAGTATGCAGAAAAATAAAAAAAGAAACAAAAAAAAGTTCTAAACAAAACTTCAAGTTGCATAGTGCTTGCATAAGCACAAGCATCAATTTTAGAGCACCAAAGTAGAGAACATAAATGGGCATGCCAGAGTACTCAGATGATGGTGGTATTCAATTGATTGATTTGACATAGCCATCATCCGACATAAATTTTTATTTCTAAACTCTCCAATAACTTGCAGCCTGACAAAAAAGCCTAAATACTTGCATTTATGAAGTTGGTGAACTTAGTTGGATAATGTTTAGCATAAGAGCAGTGCCATCCTTAAACATTTAAAAAAAAAACACTTCTTTAATCACTAAATAAAAAGAAGAAGAAATTGTCGTGACCCAATTCAATTGGGACCCAACTGTCGGTGAGAGTAGTATTTTTCTTAGCATAATTGCTTAGTTAGGATTTTCTTAACATGGTAGACGATCACGATATGTTGACGTGTCATTCTTTCTTGTATTTAATCATTAAATTATCTCTCGTTTAAAAAAAAATCTAATGATTGATTAATAATATTTTATCCACATAGTATGATAGAAGTGAGAAAACTAGTGTAAATCCGTACGATATGTTATTTTCCTAAACTAATGTTAGGTGAATTTGCTATGCTCAATCAACAACACAATCAAAACAAAGTTAATGTCATTTTCATATGGTCCATATCTTGTCTCTTTTTAAGCTTCACCAAATTCACTAAATATGTTATTTAGTGAATTTAATGCACTCAATAGACATAACGAAAACGAGAGATGGACATGGAACCAGCCCTAAGGAGGCATAGAAGGGACATAAATTGAGGCAAAGCATTAAAGGTTTGAATGCTTACATATTTGGAGTGGACCCTTCTCAATGAGTACAAACCTAGTTGGTTTGAGTTCTTTTTATGGCATTAACAAAGATACCCAACCCAACCTCGATAACATGATATCCTCCTCATCTCATCCCTTTTTACAGTATATTTTTTCTTTTTGGGGTGTTGCTTTCATTGCCCATTTATTCATAGGTCAAACTCAAATGCATGAATGGCAAGTTGTGGTAGTGTAAATGTATCTAAATACTTTTTGTGGTCGGTTTGATGAGAATATATACCACTTTCTTTGGTCCTACTTCAGCTTGATGAAGTTGTTTTCACTTCCCATACTACCTCAAAAAATAAATCCCATGAAAGCAAAATATATATATATTAAAAAAAAGTGAAAATATATTCCCATCAATTGGTGATTTTTATATTGTCCAAAAGATGTTGAGTGAAACGATATCCAATGGCATTAAACCTAAAATGCAAAAAATTGAAAAGTTTCCATATAGCTTAGAAAGCATTGTGCATGTGAAGGCAAATTGGGATTTATTATAATTTTTGTTTATAAATAATAAAATTTGGGTACAAAGTGGAAGCTTAGCCCTCCTCCCATTAATAATCCATGGATTCTAAGTAAAGGTGGGATTTGATCTTACATCACTATCATGATTCATGAAACTGAAACACGTTACCAAATTACCAATTAAGAACCATATGACCACATTCAAAGTCCTTAACATTATCAATTCGACACCCATAAGTTCCCATTTTATTAGACACGATTCCCCTCTTTATTTTCACAGTTACAATACTACAGGGCTGGCTTATTCATAATACAATACAATACAATACAATACAATCTCCTCGTTTGATTGATGAATGTGAGAAATTAAACGAAAGGAAAAACTCCTTAATCTTAGATTAAGAAGAATAAAAAAAAGATAAGTGAAGGCACAACAACTATCCTATATTGGGTTGCTGTGAAAATCCAAGAAAAGGAAAAACCCCATCATGAATCTAAAACTATTAACTGTTTTATGATCTGGGTATGACTAAAACAACAACATCGCATCTTCCAGTTGAGTTGAACTTTTAAGTTAATGTTCTTTTCAAGGAAAACATAAAGGGAAGCAAACATCAGAAAATTATTAATGTAGAGTATAACTTACTCGGGGAGGGCGAGGAAGCCGCACGAGAAGACTCAGGGAGAGGATGGGAGGGTCGACAGGGGGGGTGCTGGGCAGAGGGGGTGGGGGTGGGGGAGAGGATGGGCGACGCGACTGGTGGGGGTGGGGGGCGAGATGGCTGGCGATGGGAGGGAGGAGAGCTGGGAGACGAGGGGTGTGGCGGCTCTGTGCAGACGGGCCTTGGTGTCGCTGGAAAGAGACGGCGTCGCCGGTGGTGGGCAGAGCACACTGGACGCGGGCAAGCGACGAGTTTTGACGCGGGCTGACTGCTGAGATCGAGAGGCAAGAACGGGAGGCAAATTCGAATTGGGGAATTACAAACCACAGTAATTACAAAACGCACGTTTTGGGTAAAAAAAAAAAAAAAAAAAAAAACCAGTGCCACGTACGGTGTGTGAAGAGTGCAATGTACAGTAGGCTGATGACTAGCAGTCCTCAAAGTTTCGCGAAAAAATTTACTCAACCTCCTACTATTCACACCACACTCCACACTCCATCTTTTTTTTAATTTTTTTTTAATTTTTTTTATCAAATATATTTTTATACGAATAGTGAATAAAAAATTATAAATAGTTTAAAAAAAAAATTTAAAAAAAATTTAAAAAAATATTTAAAAAAATATTTAAAAATATTAAAAAATGTGAAGTGTGGAGTGTGGAATATGGAGAGGATGAATACCAAAACCCATGTTTGTATATGACGTAAGAATGATAAGTAGACTTTTTCAAAAATAAAAATCAAAACATAAATATTTTTAAAATTTCACATAAGCAGTCTTAGGTGTGTTAAAAATAAACTTCTAATTAGATTTTTTTATATATAAAAACAATAATTGATTAATAGTTTTAAATGGACATAAAATGAGAGTAAAAAAAATGCGAATAAATAAAAAGTACATATCATTCTCTCAAACTATCCTTTGATTTGCAATTACCCTCTAAAATTATTAAAAAATATATATATTCATCATCTCTTTTCTCATCATCCCATGATATAGCATTAGATGATAGGTTCATAAATGAAATATAATAAATAGTCTCAAATAATTTAATGTCATATTATAAAATAATAAAAAGATAATAAGAATTGAGATGATGAGCAGTATTATTCAATTATTATCTCAACCAATTAACCTCTCCTAAATTACCAAAAAACTAAAATATACCATCCATGTAAAAACGTTGATAAAAGTACTCACTAAAAATCAGAAAATAAAAAGTGCAAATAAAATGTATATTTCTTTTGGCTACTTTATTTTTTTTAGGTTATTTTTTTTAATTTAATATGATTGCGTTATTTTTAAGAAAAATAATATTTATAGTTATAAAATATGTGTTATATATATATATATATATATATATATATATATATATATTTTGAAAAAAGTGAGTATGAGACCCACATGAAAGAAATAATTTTTTAATAATAAATCTAATTTTTTTTTTAAAAAAATATGTAATATTTGTACAACTTATAATTATATTTAACATTATTCTTATTTTAAGTCGGTAGGGATAATTTAGAAACTAAGGTAAAGGAGTTAAATTACCTTTTATTAACAGAGTCTATTTGCAAAGAAATAAAAAAGGAGTTAAATTACAATTTTTTGTAGTTTGCGATGATGATTGACAAAATCAATGACGCACTAATTTGAGAGAATTTCTTTTTAAAAAAAAAACATTATTCATTCCTAGTGAAGACAATTATGCAATCCATAACAGAATAACTCTAGAATGAATGAATGAATTTTGGACAGTTCCTTGAGCATTTCTTAAAATGACTCTAATACCGCGTTGACTCAGAAAAATAAAATAAGGCACCATCAAAATTAAGCTTCACTGTATCTTGAGGAGGGGCTTCCCAAGAGAGCAGATGTTCTTTATACACCACCACATGTTGGCTCTTTCACATGAATATATTTTCAACATATGCAAGACAATTATTAATTATCTCTAAAAGAAAACAATCAGAATTCTTAAATAACTTGAGGTTCCTATATTTCCAAACATCCCATGAACTAGTAAGGAAAATAGGAACTAACTTGAAATCAAGTTTCAGCAATGCCCACACCAAATCTGAAAATCTTCTAGCTTGCCTCAAATAAGATAAAATCCGTAGACACCGAACAACCCAAACTTCTTGAAATACCGGACAGCTATAAAGAGATTGATAACCATCTTCCTCAAACAACTTCAAATGTTCACATAAACCTAATGGAATAATCCCCCTCGTTAATAAATTCTGTCTTGTCAAAAAGCCTATCTGTACACGCCCTCCACCCAAAGTTTTTATTTTATTTTATGAGGCAGTTTTAAATTCTAGAAATTTCTCTAAAACCACTTGGAATCATTGCAAAGTTTTATGGTAACCAGTAGGGCTGTAAGCGGACCGACCGGACCGAACGGACCGACCGGACCGAACGGACCGGACCGAGACCGGACCGGACCGAGTTCATTCGGTCCGGTCCACGGTCCGAATTTAATAGGACCGAATTAATTCGGTCCGGTCCACGGTCCATGTGTTTTTCGGACCGGACCGGACCGAACCTAAAAAAAAAAAAAAAAATTATATATATAATTAATTATATAATTTTCATCTAACATAATCCTATCACTAACTAATATATAATTATACCATATTATAATTAAGTATAAACTATAGTTATACATTTATACTTATACTAATATTACTAATATATAGCTATACTATATTACTAATAGTCTTATACTTTATACTAACCAGATTTCTTAGAGTAATAGCCAATTTCGTTACCAAATCACATGAGGAGGAAAAATTGAATATACCAAATCACAATTCCAAGAAGATAAATTTTGTAACAACAAGGAATCAACAATAGTGAAAGGTTGGATGAAATGATGAAGAGAAATAGATTGAATGTGACAATCGAATGGAATCCACCTATATTGCATTATATGAACTTTATCATCCTTCTTTACTCACCAAATGTACCCATACAATAAGAGCTTCTTAGTTGCAAAAATGCTATGCTAAACATAAGATGGTTTTCAACTTAAATTTGAATGTAGAAAATCCACATTAGGAAAATACTTAGCTTTAAATACCCGAGACAACAAGGATTGAGGTTCAGTTAAAAACATCTACCCTTGTTTAGCAAGTAATTCCAAATTAAACAATTTTAAATGTTTAAAACCCATCCCTCCTTGAAATTTTAAAGCACATTTTTTTTTTCAACTAACCCAATGCATCCTTCTTAAATCTCCCTTTGTTTTGCTTGAATGCGGATATGGGTGGCAAGTTTTGGTTGTTTTGGAAGGAGAACACAGTCTTTGATGTGGTATGTAAGATGGCTCAAATAATTACTGGGTGGTTTTCATTTTTGAATTTGAAAATTTGGTAACTTTTATATATGCTAAATGTAACCAAGTGGAGCATCGGGAGCTATGGCAGTCTTTAGAGGACCTTAATATCGGAGTCTGTCCATGGCTGGTTGCGGGTGACTTTGATATTATTAGGAAGGATGATGAACGAATTGGTGGACACCTGAGAGCCATTTCAGCAATGGATAAGTTTAACACTTGTTTGGAATCATGTGACCTTCTGGATCTCCCATGTACTAGGGGTTGTGTGTCTTAGTGTAACGGCCAGGAGGGCTCTTCTCGTAGCTGGGCAAAATTGGACAGAGTTGTTAGCAATTCTGTTTTTCCTAATATTTTCTAGGAAGCTTGGTATGAGTATCTGCCAAGAAAATCTTCAGATCATTGCCCCGGTTGCGCAGGGATTTGCCGCGGTATGGCCCATCAACTTTTAGATTTCAGAATATGTGGTGAGAACATGCTTCCTTTAGAGAATGTGTAGAGACGGTTTGGTGCGCACCGATACAAGGGTTTGGTCTTGTGAAGCTAGTGGAATAAATCGGTGTTTGGCCGTGTGGAGGGTCATCTAAAAGAGTTAGAGGGTCAATTGGAGGGGCTAGAGAGACAGCTTCAGGATGGTTTCCCTACTAAGTTGGAGGCCGATTATTTGGCTACTAAGATCAAGTTAGAAGCCTGGGAATACAGGAAAGAATTGCACCTAGCTCAGATTGCAAAGAAGGCATGGATAGTTGATAGGGACAAGAACTCGAGATTCTTTCATGCTGTGGTAAACCAATGCAGAAAGAATAACTTCATTTCATCCATGACCCAGGTGGATGGCACGATCCCTAATTCTCTGGAGCAGGTTCATCAAGGGGCGGTGTGTTATTTTCAGGAATTCCTTTCGGGGGCGGCGGCTAGTAAGGTAGCAGATCTCTCATCACACTTGGGTAAGGTTATTGCGGATGATGATAATTTTTTTCTTTGGTTCCCATTTTTTTAGTAGTTGTTCGGAGTTGGTGAAGGATGATGTGGGCGAGGCGGCAAATGAATTTTTCTTAGGAGTCCCCTTACCCAGGTTTTATACATCGTCGTACATCGTTCTTATTCCAAAGGTGCAAGAGCCAAAGAGTTTCGATAAATTTCATCCTATTAGTTTATGCTCGGTTACTTATAAAAAATTTTCTAAGATTTTGGTGCAGAGGTTGATGAGGTTTCTTCCGTCAATGATCTCACAAGAGCAAGGCACCTTTATTCCAGAGAGGAGTATCTTTGAGAATATTACTTTGGCACAAGAGATGGTCCATTCTTTGAATAGAAAAACAAATGGGGGTAACCTTATGGTCAAGATGGACATGTCCCAAACTTATGATTGGGTTGATTGGAATTTTATTTTACATGTCCTTGAGTGTTTCAGTTTTTCTCCTCAATTTCGAGTCTTGGTGGGAAATTGTGTGCAGTCTCAATGGTTCTCAATTATGATGAATGGTTCGTATAAAGGCTTTTTTCAGTCGACCCGAGGGCTTCGACAAGGAGATCTTCTATCACCATATTTATTTATCATTATGGAGGAAGTGTTGTCTCGACTCCTGAAACAGAATTTTAAGAGTAGTAGGATTAAAGCTTTTTCTCATCCTTTGGGGATGCCTTTGATTTCTCACTTACTTTATGCCGATGATCTTTTGATTTTTATGAACAGGAAAAAGTGATTCTTGCTACGACTTATTGAGGTTTTGGAATGCTATGAGAGGTGGTCGGGTCAGTTGATAAACAAGGAAAAATCAGTTTTGTTTTTCTTAGAGCATATCACTCAGGGAAGGAGGGTCGGCTTAAAGAGGTTGACTGGTTTTGTGAAGGGGAAGTTCCCGGTGGTTTATTTGGGTGTTCTCCTTGTGGTGGGGCGACTTAAGATTCGGGACTTGGAGCCTTTAGTGACTAAAATCAGAAATAAAGTGGCGGGATGAAAGTATAAATTGCTTTCGCAAGGGGGTCATCTTACGCTCCTTCGACATGTTCTCTCGAGTATGTCTATGCTTCTTCTAGCTGTAATCAATATTCCGAAAGTAGTGCATCACAAGATTGATTATATTTTATCTACTTTCTTTTGGGGTGTCTCGGCTGGACATAGAAAGCAAAAATGGCATTCGTGGTTGAATTTGTGTAAACCAACTGGAGAAAGGGGATTGAGTTTGCAGAATTCTTTAGAGATTCAAAGGGCACTCCATATGAAATTTGCGTGGCGTTTACTGTCATGTGGCACTGGCTAGTGACAAATTGGTGGAGCTAGTGGGTGCTGTCAAAACAGTGATATAGATAAATTGGTGGAGCTAGTGGGTGCTGTCAAAACAGAGGAGATTGTTCAGACTATTGCAGCTAGCAAAAGTGGTGAGGATGTACTGGTCTGGATGCCGAGTAAAGATGGAAAGTTTTCTTCAGCCTCCGCATGGGATCGTATCAAAGTCAAATCCCCTCAAGTGCTTGAAATGAAATGGATTTGGCATGGTTTGCTACTTAAGAGAGTCTCAGTTTGTGTTTGGAAAGTCTGGTATGATTGCTTGCCGGTGGATGAAAATATTTCTCGTGTACGGATACAACTTGCTTCCAAGTGTGATTACTGTGTTTCAGGGCAATGTGAGTCGTGGGACCATGTGTTGAGCTCAAGTGAGTTTGCAGGAAAGGTGTGGGCTTTGGCAGAGGCAACGTTGGGTATTTCAGTTGTTCCACACTCATGGTGGTCGAGAGTCATTTAATGATGGTCTTATGCGAAAAAATATACTATACGGGGGAACCTTAATGGGAATCATGCCTTGCATGATAACATGGAGGCTTTGGCTACATAGATGTAAGGCACGTGTGGAGGGTATACAAGAGACGGTCGAAGGCGTCTGGCTAGCTATAAAGGCGTGGCTTAGAAATATGTCAGAAGGTATGAAGAGACGTGAGGAGGTCTCCAGTGTTGATATGGCTATGCTCGTTGCATTGGAGGTCAATTATCATCTGGTTATTGCACGTAGACCACAACTAATCAAATGGAGAAAACCAATGGCAAGTAGAGTAAAATTGAATATGGATGGTAGTTGTAGAGGGAACCCGGGGAGTATTGGGGGTGTCATACGAGATTGTGATGGCCAGTTCCTAGCCATTTTTTCAAAGCATTTCGGTCATGGTACTAACAATAAAGCTGAGCTAAGGGCATTGACGGAAGGGGTAAAGCTGTGTACGGAGTTGGGTTTCACGCACGTTGAAATTGAATGTGATTCTAAACTTGTGGTAGATTGGGTACAAGCCAAACGGTGTACGGTTTGGTATTTGTGAGATTTCTGGGAAGTGTTTCTCGTCGCAGCTAATAAAATTTCTTTCTCTATTTTTCACCAATTTAGAGAAGAAAATAGGGTCGTCGATCTTTTGGCGCAAAGTGGAGAGGGAGGGTGTAGTAGATGGTATGAGATTTATGGAATGCTTCCTAAGGAGTTGAAGGGAATAATCCATTTGGAGAGGTTGGGTTTGCCGTATTTACATACATAGGATGGGAGGAGTTTGTTTCGTCTATTTTGATTTTACGATTTGTTGAGTATTGGTATGTTTTGGGGCTTAGGTTGGGATTTTATTATTCTTTTATTTTATGATTTTCCTCCACCATAAGCGAGAGTTTTATTTAATAAAGTTTGGAGGTGTCGTCTTCCTTTCATGAAAAAAAAACCCAATGCATCGTGTGTTCTGAATTCCATTGATCCCACAGCTGTTTAGGCAGCAAAAAAAGCTCATTGAATAGGCTGGTAAGGCTTGAACAACTACTTTAATCAATATCTCTCTACCACTTTGAGAAAGTATTTGCTCCTTCCACCCTTGTAATTTACTCCACACTGTTTCTTTCAAATCAAGAGAAGTAGAACTCATAGATCTCCCAACAAATAAAGGAAGTCCTAAACACCGAAAATTGTGTTATAGAGAAAAAACATTCCAAATGGACATAATAGCACTAGCCTCTTCCACATCCACATTAGGGCTAGTAAGCAATTTAGTCGTTTCCAAATTCAATTTTTGTCCCAACGCAAGTTCATAAATAGCCAAAATCTGCTTCAAAGCTTCATTTTCAGAACGAGTGGCTTAACAAAATAATAAGCTATCATCCACAAAAAACAAATGACTAATTGTTGGCGACCTAGAATAGACCTTGACACCATTAATCAACTGTCGACTCTCAACATTCCGAAGAAGAGATGATATACTTTCAGCACATAAGGAAAATAAATTAAGTGATAAAGGATCGCCTTATCTCACACTTTGTGATAGAAGAAAAGATGATGTAGGCACCCGATTCAACATCACCTTATAGGAGACTTAAGTGATACATGAGTGAACAAACCCACCCATCGATGATTAAAACCAAGTTTCAACATAACTTATTCTAAAAAATATCACTCTACCATGTCGTAAGCCTTACTCATATCAAGCTTCATAAACATTACACCTCGAAGACCTCGCTTCTATTTTTGAATAGCATGAACAGTTTCAAAAGCCAACAACACATCATATCTGATAAGATGGCCCGGTACAAAAAGCACACTAACAATCTGAGACCACTTGTGGTAATATAATTTTAAGCATATTAACTATGACTTTAACAATAATCTTATAAACAACGTTACATGGGCTAATAGGCCTAACATCTTTCATATTTTCAGATTGCTTCTTCTTTGGAATAAGAACCACAAAAGTCTCATTAAGATCCGCAGGTACAGACCCATGAGACAAGCAAAATAAAATAGACTTGGTCACCAAATTCCTCCCTATATGCCAATATTTCTGAAAAGTAAAGAAGACATACCATCAAGACCCGAAGGCTTCAAATGTTGCATTTGAAATAATGCATGTTTAACCTCCTCTTCATAATATGGCTCATTATAAATAATCATTTATAGAATCAATAACTTTCAACAGGATGATATGAAGGACAACCCCTATATTACTCAGATTAGAAGTGGGAAACAACGACTCAAAATAGTTGATGACAATATTTTCTATTGCTTGTCCCTCATGCTAAACACCCCCATCATCCAATAACTTGCTAATGAGATTTCTAGCCTTATGTTGTGATACTTTCCTATGAAAAAATTTGGAGTTCTGATTGCTTGAAGTTCTGATTGCATGTGATACTTTCTAGCCTTTTTTTTTTTTAAATCAATTAATAAAAAAAATTATTTACATTACTAAATTAAACTAAGTAACTTATTAATATGGATTATGTAACAAACTCAATAAAAAAATATTTTATATGGTCAATGATAATAAATTAGATAAAAATTACATTATTGATGATGTTAATTATTATTTTATTACTAACTTAAAGTATGTTAATGCATAATGAGCCATATACAACTTTTAACATTTTGTATATGAAGCAATAAGTATGAATAATTTAATTATCCATACATATTATATCCATAATTGAGAAAGATATATACTTGACATACTATTATAAATAAGAATAAAATATTTAATTATACATACTATTATAAATTTATAAATTATATATATATTATAATTTACACTATAACTCTTAATACTTAATAGTATTAGAAATATATTAAAGAATATATTAATACATTGATACTAAATATATATAGTGATAGACTTATAGTGATTAGTTATTATGAATCATGATTTAGAGTAAGTAAATGACTCAAATTCAATGTATTATAAATATTATAATTTATGATTCTAATACTATAATGACAATTATAGTATAACTATATAATAGTATTAGTATAAAGTATTAGACTATTAGTAATATAGTAATATAGTATAGGCTATAGCTATATATTAGTAATATTAGTATAAGTATAATTGTATAACTATAACTATAGTCTATAGTTAATAGTTATAACTATACTAAATCGTTATAACTTATACTAATATATAATATAGTTATAATAAATCACTATAATATAGTATAACTAAACTAATATAACTACTAGTATAACTATATAATAGTATTAGTATAAAGTATTAGACTATTAGTAATATAGTATATGCTATAGCTATATATTAGTAATATTAGTATAAATATAATTGTATAAGTATAACTATAGTCTATAGTTAATAGTTATAACTATACTAAATCGTTATAACTTATACTAATATATAATATAGTTATAATAAATCACTATAATATGGTATAACTAAACTAATATAACTATAAGTGTATAACTATATAATAGTATTAGTATAAAATATTAGACTATTAGTAATATAGTATTATAGTATAGGCTATAACTATATATTAGTAATATTAGTATAAGTATAATATTAATTGTATAAGTATAACTAATAAACTATAGTATATAGACTTATAGTTAATAGTTATAACTATACTAAATCATTATAACTTATACTAATATATAAATTAGTTATAATAAATCACTATAATATGGTATAACTAAACTAATATAACTATTAGTATAACTATATAATAGTATTAGTATAAAGTATTAGACTATTAGTAATATAGTAATATAGTATAGGCTATAGCTATATATTAGTAATATTAGTATTAGTATAATTGTATAAGTATAACTATAGTCTATAGTTAATAGTTATAACTATACTAAATCATTATAACTTATACTAATATATAATATAATTATAATAAATCACTATAATATGGTATAACTAAACTAATATAACTATTAGTATAACTATATAATAGTATTAGTATAAAGTATTAGACTATTAGTAATATAGTATATGCTATAGCTATATATTAGTAATAGTAGTATTAGTATAATTGTATAAGTATAACTATAGTCTATAGTTAATAGTTATAACTATACTAAATCATTATAACTTATACTAATATATAATATAATTATAATAAATCACTATAATATAGTATAACTAAACTAATATAATTATTAGTATAACTATATAATGGTATTAGTATAAAGTATTAAACTATTAGTAATATAGTATAGGCTATAGGTTATAGCTATATATTAATAATATTAGTAATTTAGTATAAGTATAATTGTACAAGTATAACTATAGTCTATAGTCTATACTTATAACTATATTAAATCATTATAACTTATACTAATATATAATATAGTTATAATTTCTTATAAACTTATAACTTATAATAAATCACTATAATATAGTATAACTAAACTAATATAACAACTAATATAACCATTAGTATAACTATATAAAATATATAATAGTATTAATAGTCTATACTTAATTATAATATAGTATAATTATATATATAAATTAATTATATATAAAAAATATATAAAAATTAATTATATTCGGTCCGGTCGGGTCCGAAAATCAGCCGGACCGTGGACCGGACCGAATTCATTTGGTCCAAAAAAAAAAGGACCGGACCAAATTCGGTCCGGTCCGGTTTTTTCGATCCGGACCGACCGATTATCAGCCCTACATCCACCCCAATAACCTTTAGTATTTCCTTGTTCAAAATCTGTAAAACCACAACCCTACAGTGAAAAATTCGGCGAAAGGCTCAAAAAGCCTTCTTTTGGTTACTCTAGGAAGAACATGGAAGTTAAAAAGAACTCACCAATTCTACAATGAAAGTTCCAATGAGGCCAATCATACGAGTTCAAGAAAAGGGGCTCTGAATTTTGGCTCTACTTTTTGAACTTGTACCTGAAATTTCCAAAACCCTTTTATTTCCATAATCAAACCAACCTAATATGAGAAGAGTTAGAAAAACTATAGAGTATAACAGAAGCATTTATCTTGATGATCACTTGCAACCAAAGAAGAAAGAGGCTTGGGGGTTTAGGGGAACACCTACGATGTCTAAGTCAATGAAAATAATAGGATTTCTCTAGTAATTCATTCAAGTGAGTTCATAATCATACGTGGATGATATCAATAAAACTCACGACTCTTCCTTAAATCCATTATTTGAAATTCAAGCTTTTGAGATATTGGGGCTTAGCTTATATTTAAATGAGCCGATAATCCTTTCATCCTAAAGTTCTCAGACAGTTGTTCCTCTGGCTCTAGCCAGAATATGCTTGGATTGGGTTAGGACTTGGATCAACTGGATTATCAAGCCATGCTATAGCCCAAGCCCATGATATGAGCCAACAGGCCCCCAGGAAAGGATTAGGCCCCTTCCACTTCCACTTGATGTCCTCATTTTACTTTCCATTACCTCCCAGATTCTCTGTAAATCAAAACCCGTATGAGTGCACATTTGGTGATAGTTGTGAAGAAGCTCTTGCAATTTTAGTGCATTTGTTTGTATCTTCTTCTACTAGCGGTTGTTATGGTTGCCAAGAACATTTTCTTCTTTGACTGGATTTTGTAAATCACATTTTCTTTTTCAATTTTAGTGCATTTTGTAAAATGGGACGAGATAGAAAATGAGATTCTGAATGTAAAACAAATAAAAGCCATAATTTTTCCTTATGAAACTGTAGAGGTAGAAAATGAGATTTTGAATATAAAACAAAACCGTGTATTTCGCGAAGAGGGCAACGACAATGGACGCTATAAGGATGACGATGTGTGGGTAACGACGACACATCTGGTGTGGTGGTGATGGGACTTGGTGGACACAAGGAAGTGCAATAGAGTACGGCGACAAGAAGAGGAAGCCGAAGGAGAGAGCTCCAATCAGGGATTTCTTAGCCTAATCAGCAAAAATGCCATGGGTGGTGTTGAAATTATTGCAGAGGATTAGAGGCTTCCGAGTTTCTGATGGGGATGGTGGGAGTGTGGAAAAGGGACTGGGTCTCATCTTTGGCGCTGGTGGCGGCAAGGTGGTGGTTGTCGTTGGTGGTGACAAACCAACTCGTCAAGTATGAGAGACAGAGAGGGATGGGAAGAAAATTTCTTAAATAGAGTATTCCATTTTAGTAGAAATCACATGTGGTGAACCTCATGGTCTTATCTTATGTAATGCTTAGATAGCATCTTTTTATCTGTTGCTATTAATAGGGTGAAACCATCTAGTGTCGGTCAGAAGCGTTTCTGTTTTTATTTTATTTATTTCATGGTGGGTACTGAGACACATTCATCTTGCTCTGTACTGCGCACAAATCTGCTATTGGGTCCCTCCAGTGGACGTGGACATTCGAATGTTCTTGCATTTCGCGTCTCGCAGGATAGATGGAACTGGGTCGTCGTTTTCAGTCCACATCATTGCTCAGTTCTTTTTCAACCCAAAAGTAAAGTAGTTATAGCTGGACTCCTGTTGGGCTCCGCTTCCCTAAAACGAACCCAATCTTATTTTACGGGGTTTATAATTGATTTTCTTTTTTAGTTTTTTAGCTAATAACTTTTGATCGAATAAATCACTCGTCACGGGGGATATAGAAGAAATTATTAAGTATTTTAGAATGTGAATGAAGTGGGTATTGATATCTTATCGCAGCGTAATTAAAATGTTTGGACCAAACGAGGCCTAAAATTAGTATATCTATGTAACAAAATGAGAATACCGCATGTTATTACATTCTATAATAGAATGAAAGTACCACATATATGCACCAAGGAAAATACTACTTAGCTCTATTAATATTACCGCTCAAAGATACGTCTTGTATTTTAATTTTTTTTTAATTTTATTTTATTTACTTAATGATTAAGGAAGGTCATGACTATTAGTTAAGAATGTTAAAAAAATACTTCAAAAAATAATAAAAAAAGAATTACAAATTTGTATTAGCGGTACACAGCCCGCTAGCACCACCCATGTACTAATTATCTAATAAATGTTTGGAATATAGAGAATTCGATATTTTTTTCCCAAACGGTAAAAAATGATGAGTTTGCAAATTCTCGTCATGCACTAAAAGGGAACTTGAATATTGGAAAGTGGTGCATGTATCTCATACACAATAGATCAGGAGAAAAGGTGAATTCGAGTAAATTATAACGAGTAATGACAATTAGTTTTACAACGTTTTACACCACCATGTTTTAAACCGAGTGTATTTTCATAAAACGATATTATTTTTATAATTTATTTTGTAAAAATAAATCTCCTTTAAAATATAATTACATAAAAATTGTGAAAAGAGTACATGCGTGTAATTTTTTCTAAGAGACCGAAAATGAGAAGGGTTGGCCCAATTTGATATATGTTATTTAAACGTAAATTATTGCCATGATTTTTTTTATTTTCACAACTCCTCTCAACTTATTTTATCTAATTATTATAATTTTCGTAAATTCTCCTACAAAATAAAATAAACAATTCAACATTTTCAAATCTAAAACAAAAATAATATTAAAAAAATATATTCTAACAATATTTTATTTAACTTTTAATTTTAATCTCATTTCATCTGTGAAAACAAACGAGATATTGATTTTCAGTTGTATAGTGTCTTTATTAAATGTAAATAAAATTAGTGACAAAGATCACTTCCAATATTTTATTAAGAAAAAAGGCATGGTATGTATAGATGTTTACCAAACTCATGTTTGGTTTTAACTTTTCAAGGGAAGTCAAGTGATAAGTCAAATCTCAATAAGCACAAATCTGAGGTAGTATTTAAGGACAAAATTTATTTTTAAAGAAAAGATATAGTTATTTGTCCGTCCAAGTACTTCTGGCGACATGAGTTAAAGGATTAATCAAACCATCCTACAGTTGTACATGTAATGTCTGAATCCAGCTATAGCCATCGAGAACATGAAAATTATTACAGTACTACAGTAGTATGCAAAGATGAAGGCATTTTATTGCTCAGATTGACAGCCTACAAGCAGGAGTTAGGGAGATGACCGGCCAATCAGTACTGATCTGATGCTGATTATGGTCATCATTTATGTAATGAATTGCGTTTGTTAGTACCATGTTTTTTAGCAACCTTAACCTTATGTACTGTCCTTCGTACAAACAGTTACAACCATATATAGAGAAAGGTCGTCGACCGTGATGATGTTCTTTTCAAGAACAGTTTTTACCTACTGTTCTTCTCTCTTTCTTTTCTTCGTACTTGATTCGTGATAAATGCTGTTTGGACCAGCAGTACTACCCGTCTTCAAGAAACAGAAATCGACATGGCACTCATATATGTCAATGGGCTGCTTCTGCAATACTGTTGTGGGGCTTGGAGGGCAGTCATAATAATGTATTAAGTTGTGCAGAGGACCATACTTCTGAGCTTCCATGACCCTATGGCACTTGACCAAATCATCCTAGTAAATTGAGAACGAGCCCTGTCAACAAAACATACTTGCATCGCATTGAGAAAGTGGAGGGAGGATATTTTCATTCAGAATTTTACCTTTTGAGCTTGATTAAGGAGTCTGGTAATAGAGGAAAGGTAAGCATCCGATTTTGATGGAAGTAACTCGTCTAGGCTGCAACAAAGGGCAGATGCTGCAACAACACTTGGCCTAAACTCCAGAAATCTTGAATCTGGAGGGTTATGTTTCAATAATTAGTGGAAATAGATAAAAAAGATTGGGCCTAGCAATGCTACCAATTGTCTGCATAAATAGATACCATCAACTAAACTTTTAGAGTGGCAAGAGGAGAAGAGAAGTTTATTAATTATATATAACACATTGATAACTTTCCTGTCCCTGTTCTTTGTATATATACAATAAGTAAGCTTTAAAAGCTGCACAATATCATGATGATAATGAGGATACCTGAAACAGCTGCAACAAGCAACTTAGTGACTCGGGTAATACACTCCTCATGAAGCTGAGGTTTCAAAGAGTCAAGACTCCACAGCAACAGTTCTGTGCACGAATAAGCCGTAGTAGAGCCAATGCACCATCCCAGGGCCTCTAACAGCGCCAATTCCATTCGCTGGATTGTGCTTGACTGAAATGAATGCCCCAAATCCTCCATCTTCGATATTAACAACAAGTGCTGATCAATTACAAATCCAAATAATAGAAGGATATTAATAACTGTAACAATAATAACGACATGAGTCACCTGAATTTCATGCAAGGTTGGAGTGCAGGTTTCACTGAACTTGGAGGCAACAAAAAAGCACGCAACCGACAACAACTGAACCATCCAATCTTCTTTCCATCCCTTAAAAGTTATGTTAAGAGTTAGTACTGAATCCGTATATAATTTTGATCAAGAAGAGAACTATATGCATTCAAAATTCTTTACATTGCATTGATTCATAGATAGGACTCGATCAAGGTAATTCACAGCAAGGAAAGCAGTTCCGAAAGAGAGATTCAAGCGACTTCTGGTCTGGAAGCAAACAAACAAACAAGATCATAGAGAGACTGATGAGTATATATATCTTAAAGATTTTCTTATAGTTCTTATCAAGATTTAAACCTAAGGAAGGCATTTTCCTATCTCGCCCTATATAGATATCCATTACCACAACGGAAAGGACAGAAGCTAACACGCAAAAGTGGTGTACACTATGAGAAACTGACCCTGAAAAGCCATTGAGTAGCTCTAAACCTAGCAGTTGTCAAGTTTTTCGAGCGGAGATGCTCAACATAATTAGCTGCGGGTATGAAACTGATCTCCTTCTCAAGGTATATTGCAAGGGCCTGCTCAGAGTCTTCCTTGGTCGTATAAAACGAACCACCACATGAGTACTTCTCGAAACTGCAAAGCTTGGTTACATGATGATGAAGTACGGGTGTTACAGGGCTGCCTAGCCACGTCTCCTCACAAAGCAAGTTAATTTCCATAACGATTACCCAAATAACTGCAGAAGTTGGTAGGGAAAACGTACGTATAACTATTGTCGATGAAATTATAAAGGTTCTGACAATGATAATCATATAAATATCTGGGTTAGTATGCTAGGGAGGTGGAGGGGGAAGCTGGCCTGGAAGGTGTGGCATAAGGGAAGTGAGTGGGGGGTGATGCATGGGGTAGTTAAAGGCAGATCGTGAAATAAAAAGAGGGACACGACCCTCATGAAATGGGGTAAATGCTACAGTGGGGGAGTTATATTTTGATCCCAGCAATGAGCAAAGCAATTGTGTGAGAGCACGAGGATGACTGTGTGGGTTGCATGAAATAAATGAACAGCATGCTCTTTCCTTCAATATTGGGTTAAGGAGCAATTAACTGTACGTGGGTTTGGGTCTTGTTTTGAGTTCTTTGACACAATGAGGCAGATTGTTTTTTATAGTGGGTGGGCCCTATTTCGTTGGTATGTATGATAGCTTTTCCAGTTGGGCGTGGGGTCACGTTCTGATCATATTGACCTCATGATCATGAGCCGCCTCATAACTGCGAGTTCAATTGGCCAGCCTTGTACGTGCGAAAGATCTTTTTTATTTTATTCATGTTTTTATTTTTTCTATTTAATTTTATGGATACCATGTTTAATGTCATTAAAAATAAATAAATAAAGACTTGCTGGCTCATTTTTCAAAAAGTGATCAGATTAAATACTCGTTTGGATAGTAAAATGAAATGATTTTATATAAATTGAATAAAATATTATTAAAATATTATTTTTTAATATTATTATTATTTTAAGATTTGATAAAGTTAAATTATTTATTATATTTTATATGAAAATTTAAAAAATTTATAATGATGAGATGAGATGATATAGATTGAGAGTATTTCTATATCCATACGGGACCTAAGAATTTAAGTCGAAAGACCGCTATCTTGGATTGTTGTCCTACATCCACGAGATCACCAAGAAGTTTTAGGATTGATTTGGTTACACAAAATTAAACTAACTTATCTCATCTCATCTTATATAATTATTACAATTTTCTTAAACTCTCACATAAAATATAATAAATAATTCAATTTTTTCAAATTTTAAAATAAAAATTATATTAAAAAAATTATATTATAATAATATTTTATTATTTCAATAAAATATCTTATCTTATTTCATCTAAACTGTGTAACCAAATAAAGCCTTAGATAAGAAGAATAGTAATATTTATGCAACTATTTTACAACCTACTAAATTTTATTTTTCTAGAGAAATGTTTAAAAAAACTGTTTACCGTACAAATGGTTCTGGCTGCAATGGCTATGTATATTTTCAGCTGAGATCAAACTATTGATTAGTGCTATAATACTCCGACTCCCCAAAACCTGGGAGGAGTATTTTGCTTTTGGATAATTTTGCGACAATAAGTATTGAATAAACTTTGGATAAATTTTTTTCAAAGATGAAAGAGTAATGACAGAAATCAGTTAAACATTAATCTCTACTTCCACCCTAATATGCACACACATATTGAGACCTTTCCCATTGCCTCGAATTCGGGCATCCCATTGTCACCCCCCACCATCGCCACCAGTCACCCACAGCTCCAATATCTGCCGTGGGGATACCTAAGGTTCTAAACATCCGCCGCAACTTACAGTCGCTAGCAGAGTCCCACCTTGGTTATTATGGAGATCAAGGATCATGATTCATGATGCAATCTATATAATTAGGATGACTGATGGTGAGTGCTGACAAGAATTAGATAGATTGACAATTGTTTGCAGGCCATACGTAGCTGCAATGATCCTCAAAATTTAAAGAGCTAGCACAACTTTGGCTGGACTTGCATGTGTTAACTTGAATTCACAGACAATAAGTATTCCTTCAACGTAATTCTTGACTAGCACCTAACACATACAAAGAGATGCATATCACTTGTCAATTTTTACAAGATATACATCACATGGCTAGAACAACTTTCACTGAGCTTCTTGCATAATCTCCCTAGTTTTTCCAAGATGTAAATCAAGCAATTCACCTGACCAAGAGTAGTTCAATACAGTGATAACCTAAAAATCAAATGCTTGTTCGTCCATTTATTGCAACTCGTACGATGAAAAACTGAAACCTGATCTTCCCTCGTTGGTTGATTTTAACTCAAGCTTCTGAAATGGGCTGCAGGTTATTTCAAGTATATTCTATTCATCAGTGACTTCTTTTATGGGGAGAGGGGGAGGGGGTTACTGGTTAGGAGTAGCTAACAGAAATGAAGAAGAACAAAAATAGAAATTAGCACATGAGCATATGCACATTTCCATTGGAAGTAGAAAATTCTGCGTACCAGATTTTGAAAACAGGATGGGAAAAAATACCTGCTATTAGGATCATAATAGAAGCCACTGATGGAGCCATCACTACAAGAGAAACAAACGTAGTAAAACCCAGCTATAGTTAACCCACAGTCTGTCCCAACATTCACAAAGTACTGCTCTTTCCATCTCTGTGCCACAGATAAAAGAAATTGGCATGTTATTGATTCACAAATAGTGAGTTCTTTCACCAAATGGCTAAAACAATAGAGGGTTGGTTACCATAAATATATAGGGATAGTTACTCAGGTCCAAAGATTTGCCACCATCAACCTTCACTTGACTCTGAAAAGAACAGAGTTAGTTCAGACAGCAAATAGTGCAAATGTGAAAGAAAAGGTTCCAACTCTTTACCACAAGGGGAGAAAAAGATGGAAACTTGGTCCAGTGCCTTATATCATCCTCTGGCCTGTAGCAAGAGATCATCCAAATGAGAATGCATTTCTTTGTCGAACATCACGGTTTTTAAAAGTCTCCATGATAAAATAAATGGAATAAAAAAGGAACATACGTTGCTTCCCATTTTCCAGTGAAGAAGGTATAATTCTTTGTATCAACAATCTCACCTTCCCAGAAGGTTACTACCTGACGTAATCATAAATGATATGAAAATGTGGTCATGACACCTTGGCAGCTTTTTGAATAAAATCCAAGTTGCATACCAAGCATGATACTGAGGATATATATACTAAATGAAAAATTAGCCTTGCATTATATTTTATTGAACAAAAAAATCATATCCTCTATTTTATAAAACTATCAAAGAATTTATTTAGAAATGCAAAGAGAAATGATATATACAAGCCCCAAATGCACAAGCTCCGCACAAGCCCTTTATAAAAAAGTGGACCCCACCATGGAAAAGTGTGAAAAACTCACTTTTTCTTGATGGGGTCCACATTTTCACAAAAGGCTTGTACAAGACTTGTATCTTTGGGGCTTGTATCTAGGCATTACTCGAAGCTCATCTCCCCCAATGTCCACTTGAGATCCTCAAATGCCTATCATTCAATTCTCTCCAAATGCACCACAAAGCATCCTGAATTATCTTACTAATAGAATAGGCTATGAAACAGAGTAAAATGAAAAACTTGGGCCGCTTAAATTCATGGCTGCTGTAATCAGAGATGATGAACTATGTATGTATGAAAAACAATGAACTAGGTGGATATGGAAAAAAATAAATAAAACTATGCAAGCAAGAATTACAGTCTCATGCAACAATGATAACATTGGAAACGCCAGTGGAGATAGACCTCTTGATCAAGCGCTTCATAACAGCATCACGTTAGAACATTTGGGAAATAAGGCCAGTACACAGAAGTTCTAAAAAAACAAGTAGCCGCTTCATTCGTTCATAGGAACATTGAGAGCTTAGAGATTTGTGTTCTATACATAAAACAACTCAGAACAAACAAAAGAAATTTGCAATTTCTGATGATTAAATGGAAAACAGAAAATGCTTGCCGGTGTGTCTGCCATAGGAACATTGAGAGCTTCCATGGTGCCACATAGATATCCATGTTCGAGGTCACATCCCTGTATTCGTACATTAACTCTCCACGCTTCATCTTTCTGTAGACTAGATACATTCTGAGTACCAGAGAAGGCCTGTGACAAATTTATGTGGTGAGGGTCAGGTTAGGATGACCCAAACTTCACAAGCTACTGCAGAAAGGACAAGCTTCCTGATATGATTTGAATTATGAATACATTATGCATCTTTCGAGAAATTTTACAAAAGTAAACTTACAAACTGACATGGTTTCATATGATACGTTACATCTACTTTACAATAAAATTAACTTTACAATTTAACGTATCACGTCAAGCCACATTACTCGTTAGTTTGTAGATTTACTTTTGGTGGATGCTAAAGTATTTCTTGCAATCTTTATTATCACTTCAAATGACCATAATCCTCACGTCTCCCTTCAAACCATAAAGTGATATGATCATCTTGCAATGACATAAGAGGCTATAAACTTTTGTGTTAAACTACATAACCTCGTGAGACTATTAGGCTCAATGTCTATTACCCAACTAATCATATCCAGCCATATACGTGGCACGGCCAATAAAGGAACCGAGAAAAAAAAAAACACACGAAGATTAACCTGTCCAACACTCAAAAGCGTGCATGCTGGCGGCAATGTCTGTCCAGAATTTGCACCTTCACAAGTAAACATATACATATGAATTAGAACTACCCAAAAAAGCAAAATCTTCTACAAGGCCAAGCAAGTAGAGAGCAAAAACACGGAACAACATGAATGACGGTTTCCAGAATCGTGAAAAAATTCCACTGTGAAAGTAATCCATTATTTTATGGCTATCCTTTGAACCTAAATTTTCAGTAAGGAAACGAGATGAACAGAAAAAACGCGAAGCCCTAACTTTGGCACTGAACATCATTCTAATGCAAATCGGAAGGACGACCAAATACCTGAAACTTGAGAAGGTGCGGAAGCCTCCACTACTCTCACCGGCATTTCTTTAATTGAAGATCGAATCCCAATTTCAAAAAGAAGCGTACCCAAATGTGGAAGACGAAGTATCCGGTTCGGTTGTAGACTTGTAGTGGATCTAATTCGTTACCTCTTGCTCAATTATTCATCTTTTTTCTTTCTTTTTTTCAACAGATAAACGAAGGAGAAAGAATATCCTTCCTTATACCCGGTTCCGTTAGGATAAAGTTTCGCTACCCATATGTTCTACAATTATTCCTTTAAAGTTTTGCTCTAAATTGTGTGCGAGTACACTATTTATAAATTAAAAATAAAGAGAAATGTTCCTCATTATTTTCACACCAATCACCCTATACTAATATGTGATTGATTAATTTTATTATTTTATTAAAATATACATATTTATATCTCAATATATGTGTGTTTAAACAGAATGATAAAAATGATAAATTATATGTTTGTGTATGACGTAAGAATGATAAGTAGACTTTTTCAAAAATAAAAATAAAAATATAAATATTTTTAAAATTTCACATAAGCAAAGCAGTCTTAGGTGTGTTAAAAATAAACTTCTAATTAGATTTTTTTTTATATATAAAAACAATAATTGATTAATAGTTTTAAATGGACATAAAATGAGAGTACAAAAAATACGAATAAATAAAAAGTACATATCATTCTCTCAAACTATCCTTTGATTTGCAATTACCCTCTAAAATTATTAAAAAAAATATATATTCATCATCTCTTTTCTCATCATCCCATGATATAGCATTAGATGATAGGTTCATAAATGAAATATAATAAATAGTCTCAAATCATTTAATGTCATATTATAAAATAATAAAAAGATAATAAGAATTGAGATGATGAACAGTATTATTCAATTATTATCTCAACCAATTAGCCTCTCCTAAATTACCAAAAAACTAAAATATACCATCCATGTAAAAACATTGATAAAAGTACTCACTAAAAATCAGAAAATAAAAAGTGCAAATAAAATGTATATTTCTTTTGGCTACTTTATTTTTTTTAGGTTATTTTTTTAATTTAATATGATTGCGTTATTTTTAAGAAAAATAATATTTATAGTTATAAAATATCTGTTATATATATATATATATATATATATATATATTTATTTTTATTTTGAAAAAAGTGAGTATGAGACCCACATGAAAGAAATAATTTTTTAATAATAAATTTAATTTTTTTAAAAATATATATATAATATTTGTACAACTTATAATTATATTTAACATTACTCTTATTTTAAATCGGTAGGGATAATTTAGAAACTAAGGTAAAGGAGTTAAATTACCTTTTATTAACAGAGTCTATTTGCAAAGAAATAAAAAAGGAGTTAAATTACAATTTTTTTGTAGTTTGCGATGATGATTGACAAAATCAATGACGCACTAATTTGAGAGAATTTCTTTTTAAAAAAAACATTATTCATTCCTAGTGAAGACAATTACGCAATCCATAACGGAATAATTACAAGGCAGCATCTAAAATAACTCTAGAATGAATGAATTCTGGACAGTTCCTTGAGCATTTCTTAAAATGACTCTAATACCCCGTTGACTCAGAAAAATAAAATAAGGTACCATCAAAATTAAGCTTCACTGTACCTTGAGGAGGGGCTTTCCAAGAGAGCAGATGTTCTTTATACACCACCACATGTTGGCTCTTTCACATGAATATATTTTCAACATATGCAAGACAATTATTAATTATCTCTAAAAGAAAACAATCAGAATTCTTAAATAACTTGAGGTTCCTATATTTCCAAACATCCCATGAACTAGTAAGGAAAATAGGAACTAACTTGAAATCAAGTTTCAGCAATGCCCACACCAAATCTGAAAATCTTCTAGTTTGCCTCAAATAAGATAAAATCCGTAGACACCGAACAAACCAAACTTCTTGAAATACCGGACAGCCATAAAGAGACTGATAACCATCTTCTTCAAACAACTTCAAATGTTCACATAAACCTGATGGAATAATCCCCCTCATTAATGAATTCTGTCTTGTCAAAAAGACTATCTGTACACGCCCTCCACCCAAAGTTTTTATTTTATTTTATGAGGCAGTTTTAAATTCTAGAAATTTCTCTAAAACCACTTGGAATCATTGCAAAGTTTTATGGTAACCAGATTTCTTAGAGTAATAGCCAATTTCATTACCAAATCACATGAGGAGGAAAAATTGAATATACCAAATCACAATTCCAAGAAGATAAATTTTGTAACAACAAGGAATCAACAATAGTGAAAGGTTGGATGAAATGATGAAGAGAAATAGATTGAATGTGACAATCGAATGGAATCCACCTAAATTGCATTATATGAACTTTATCATCCTTCTTTATTCACCAAATGTACCCATACAATAAGAGCTTCTTAGTTGCAAAAATGCTATGCTAAACATAAGATGGTTTTCAACTTAAATTTGAATGTAGAAAATCCACATTAGAAAAATACTTAGCTTTAAATACCCGAGACAACAAGGATTGAGGTTCAGTTAAAAACATCTACCCTTGTTTAGCAAGTAATTCCAAATTAAACAATTTTAAATGTTTAAAACCCATCCCTCCTTGAAATTTTAAAGCACATTTTTTTTTTCAACTAACCCAATGCATCTTTCTTAAATCTCCCTTTGTTTTGCTTGAATGCGGATATGGGTGGCAAGTTTTGGTTGTTTTGGAAGCAGAACACAGTCTTTGATGTGGTATGTAAGACAGCTCAAATAATCACTGGGTGGTTTTCATTTTTGAATTTGAAAATTTGGTAACTTTTATATATGCTAAATGTAACCAAGTGGAGCATCGGGAGCTATGGCAGTCTTTAGATGACCTTAATATCGGAGTCTGTCCATGGCTGGTTGCGGGTGACTTTAATATTATTAGGAAGGATGATGAATGAATTGGTGGACACCTGAGAGCCATTTCAGCAATGGATAAGTTTAACACTTGTTTGGAATCATGTGACCTTCTGGATCTCCCATGTACTAGGGGTTGTGTGTCTTAGTGTAACGGCCAGGAGGGCTCTTCTCGTAGCTAGGCAAAATTGGACAGAGTTGTTAGCAATTCTGTTTTTCCTAATATTTTCTAGGAAGCTTGGTATGAGTATCTGCCAAGAAAATCTTCAGATCATTGCCCTGGTTGCGCAGGGATTTGCCGCGGTATGGCCCATCAACTTTTAGATTTTAGAATATGTGGTGCGAACATGCTTCCTTTAGAGAATGTGTAGAGACGGTTTGGTGCGCACCGATACAAGGGTTTGGTCTTGTGAAGCTAGCGGAAAAATTGAAGAAGTTGAAGGTGGCTTTGAGAACGTGGAATAAATCGGTGTTTGGCCGTGTGGAGGGTCATCTAAAAGAGTTAGAGGGTCAATTGGAGGGGCTAGAGAGACAGCTTCAGGATGGTTTCCCTACTAAGTTGGAGGCCGATTATTTGGCTACTAAGATCAAGTTAGAAGCCTGGGAATACAGGGAAGAATTGCACCTAGCTTAGATTGCAAAGAAGGCATGGATAGTTGATAGGGACAAGAACTCGAGATTCTTTCATGCTGTGGTAAACCAATGCAGAAAGAATAACTTCATTTCATCCATGACCCAGGTGGATGGCACGATCCCTAATTCTCCGGAGCAGGTTCATCAAGGGGCAGTGTGTTATTTTCAGGAATTCCTTTCGGGGGCGGCGGCTAGTAAGGTAGCAGATCTCTCATCACACTTGGGTAAGGTTATTGCGGATGATGATAATTTTTTTCTTTGTAAAGAGCCAACAAAATTAGAGTTCAAGGAGGTGTTAATGTCCATACAGCAGCTCTGGGACGGAGAGTTTTGGTTCCCATTTTTTTAGTAGTTGTTCGGAGTTGGTGAAGGATGATGTGGGCGAGGCGGCAAATGAATTTTTCTTAGGAGTCCCCTTACCCAAGTTTTATACATCGTCGTACATTGTTCTTATTCCAAAGGTGCAAGAGCCAAAGAGTTTCGATAAATTTCATCCTATTAGTTTATGCTCGGTTACTTATAAAAAATTTTCTAAGATTTTGGTGCAGAGGTTGATGAGGTTTCTTCCGTCAATGATCTCACAAGAGCAAGGCACCTTTATTCCAGAGAGGAGTATCTTTGAGAATATTACTTTGGCACAAGAGATGGTCCATTCTTTGAATAGAAAAACAAATGGGGGTAACCTTATGGTCAAGATGGACATGTCCAAAACTTATGATTGGGTTGATTGGAATTTTATTTTACATGTCCTTGAGTGTTTCAGTTTTTCTCCTCAATTTCGAGTCTTGGTGGGAAATTGTGTGCAGTCTCAATGGTTCTCAATTATGATGAATGGTTCATATAAAGGCTTTTTTCAGTCGACCCGAGGGCTTCGACAAGGAGATCTTCTGTCACCATATTTATTTATCATTATGGAGGAAGTGTTGTCTCGACTCCTGAAATAGAATTTTAAGAGTAGTAGGATTAAAGCTTTTTCTCATCCTTTGGGGATGCCTTTGATTTCTCACTTACTTTATGCCGATGATCTTTTGATTTTTATGAACAGGAAAAAGTGATTCTTGCTACGACTTATTGAGGTTTTGGAATGCTATGAGAGGTGGTCGGGTCAGTTGATAAACAAGGAAAAATCAGCTTCGTTTTTCTTAGAGCATATCACTCAGGGAAGGAGGGTCGGCTTAAAGAGGTTGACTGGTTTTGTGAAGGGGAAGTTCCCGGTGGTTTATTTGGGTGTTCCCCTTGTGGTGGGGCGACTTAAGATTCGGGACTTGGAGCCTTTAGTGACTAAAATCAGAAATAAAGTGGCGGGATGAAAGTATAAATTGCTTTCGCAAGGGGGTCATCTTACGCTCCTTCGACATGTTCTCTCGAGTATGTCTATGCATCTTCTAGCTGTAATCAATATTTCGAAAGTAGTGCATCACAAGATTGATTATATTTTATCTACTTTCTTTTGGGGTGTCTCGGCTGGACATAGAAAGCAAAAATGGCGTTCATGGTTGAATTTGTGTAAACCAACTGGAGAAAGGGGATTGAGTTTGCAGAATTCTTTAGAGATTCAAAGGGCACTCCATATGAAATTTGCGTGGCGTTTACTGTCATGTGGCAAATATGTAAAGAAGGGTCATGTGGCACTGGCTAGTGACAATGGTTCTCGTTTTTGGAAATCTGTCATGGGGGTGTTGCCAGAGGTGCTTGAGAACATGCGGCTAATGGTCAATGAGGGTAAGGGGTCCTTCTGGTATGATCGGTGGCTATCTTCTGGACCACTTAGCCTACAAGCAAATGTGAATATTACTCCCGATTTATGCATAAAGGATTTATGGGTGGAGAATAGTTGGGATAGAGATTAATGTTTTGAATGTCGTATCGGATGCCGTACCGGTCAAGGCACTGGAACGAAATATTTCTGTACCGGTACCTTTTCATGTACCGTTTCGGGATAGTCGATATATGAATAAATTATATATATAAATATATATATATATATAAATTATATTTCAAAATAATAGTTTATATATGAATAAATTATATATAAATACATAGATATATAAATTATAAATAACCTAATTTAAATTAGAGGTAAAAAAATGAGTTTATAACTTGAAAAAATGAAAATAAATAAACTAAGGCTGCAATATTGGCCGGTATCAGCTGAAATATCGACTGAAACGGCCGGTATCGGCTGGTACAGCTTAAATTTTGGCCGGTACGAAATACACAGTGAATCTGTACCTGACTAGTGGCTGGTACGGAAAATTTTGACTGTACCGGCCAGTACGGAACGAAATTTAAAACAGTGATAGAGATAAATTGGTGGAGCTAGTGGGTGCTGTCAAAACAGAGGAGATTGTTCAGACTATTGCAGCTAGCAAAAGTGGTGAGGATGTACTGGTCTGGATGCCGAGTAAAGATGGAAAGTTTTCTTCAGCCCCCGCATGGGATCGTATCAAAGTCAAATCCCCTCAAGTGCTTGAAATGAAATGGATTTGGCATGGTTTGCTACTTAAGAGAGTCTCAGTTTGTGTTTGGAAAGTCTGGTATGATTGCTTGCCGGTGGATGAAAATATTTCTCGTGTAGGGATACAACTTGCTTCCAAGTGTGACTACTGTGTTTCAGGGCAATGTGAGTCGTGGGACCATGTGTTGAGCTCAAGTGAGTTTGCAGGAAAGGTGTGGGCTTTGGCAGAGGCAACGTTGGGTATTTCAGTTGTTCCACACTCATGGTGGTCGAGAGTCATTTAATGATGGTCTTATGCGAAAAAATCTACTATACGGGGGAACCTTAATGGGAATCATGCCTTGCATGATAACATGGAGGCTTTGGCTACGTAGATGTAAGGCACGTGTGGAGGGTATACAAGAGACGGTCGAAGGCGTCTGGCTAGCTATAAAGGCGTGGCTTAGAAATATGTCGGAAGGTATGAAGAGACGTGAGGAGGTCTCCAGTGTTGATATGGCTATGCTCGTTGCATTGGAGGTCAATTATCATCTGGTTATTGCACGTAGACCACAGCTAATCAAATGGAGAAAACCAATGGCAAGTAGAGTAAAATTGAATATGGATGGTAGTTGTAGAGGGAACCCGGGGAGTATTGGGGGTGTCATACGAGATTGTGATGGCCAGTTCCTAGCCATTTTTTCAAAGCATTTTGGTCATGGTACTAACAATAAAGCTGAGCTAAGGGCATTGACGGAAGGGGTAAAGCTGTGTACGGAGTTGGGTTTCACGCACGTTGAAACTGAATGTGATTCTAAACTTGTGGTAGATTGGGTACAAGCCAAACGGTGTACGGTTTGGTATTTGTGAGATTTCTGGGAAGTATTTCTCGTCGCAGCTAATAAAATTTCTTTCTCTATTTTTCACCAATTTAGAGAAGGAAATAGGGTCGTCGATCTTTTGGCGCAAAGTGGAGAGGGAGGGTGTAGTAGATGGTATGAGATTTATGGAATGTTTCCTAAGGAGTTGAAGGGAATAATCCATTTGGAGAGGTTGGGTTTGCCGTATTTATATACATAGGATGGGAGGAGTTTGTTTCGTCTATTTTGATTTTACGGTTTGTTGAGTATTGGTATGTTTTGGGGCTTAGGTTGGGATTTTATTATTCTTTTATTTTATGATTTTCCTCCACCATAAGCGAGAGTTTTATTTAATAAAGTTTGGAGGTGTCGTCTTCCTTTCATGAAAAAAAAAACCAATGCATCGTGTGTTCTGAATTCCATTGATCCCACAGCCGTTTAGGCAGCAAAAAAAGCTCATTGAATAGGTTGGTAAGGCTTGAACAACTGCTTTAATCAATATCTCTCTACGACTTTGAGAAAGTATTTGCTCCTTCCACCCTTGTAATTTACTCCACACTGTTTCTTTCAAATCAAGAGAAGTAGAACTCATAGATCTCCCAACAAATAAAGGAAGTCCTAAACACCGAAAATTGTGTTATAGAGAAAAAACATTCCAAATGGACATAATAGCACTAGCCTCTTCCACATCCACATTAGGGCTAGTAAGCAACTTAGTCGTTTCCAAATTCAATTTTTGTCCCAACGCAAGTTCATAAATAGCCAATATCTGCTTCAAAGCTTTATTTTCAGAACAAGTGGCTTAACAAAATAACAAGCTATCATCCACAAAAAACAAATAACTAATTGTTGGAGACCTAGAATAGACCTTGACGCCATTAATCAACTGTCGACTCTCAACATTCCGAAGAAGAGATGATATACTTTCAGCACACAAGGAAAATAAATTAAGTGATAAAGGATCGCCTTATCTCACACTTTGTGATAGAAGAAAAGATGATGTAGGCACCCGATTCAACATCACCTTATAGGAGACTTAAGTGATACATGAGTGAACTAACCCACCCATCGATGATTAAAACCAAGTTTCAACATAACTTATTCTAAAAAATATCACTCTACCATGTCGTAAGCCTTACTCATATCAAGCTTCATAAACATTACACCTCGAAGACCTTGCTTCCATTTTTGAATAGCATGAATAGTTTCAAAAGCCAACAACACATCGTATCTGATAAGATGGCCTGGTACAAAAAGCACACTAACAATCTGAGACCACTTGTGGTAATATAATTTTAAGCATATTAACTATGACTTTAACAATAATCTTATAAACAACGTTACATAGGCTAATAGGCCTAACATCTTTCATATTTTCAGATTGCTTCTTCTTTGGAATAAGAACCACAAAAGTCTCATTAAGATCCGCAAGTACAGACCCATGCGACAAGCAAAATAAAATAGACTTGGTCACCAAATTCCTCCCTATATGCCAATATTTCTAAAAAGTAAAGAAGACATACCATCAAGACCCGAAGGCTTCAAATGTTGCATTTGAAATAATGCATGTTTAACCTCCTCTTCATAATATGGCTTCATTATAAATAATCATTTATAGAATCAATAACTTTCAACGGGATGATATGAAGGACAACCCCCATATTACTCAGATTAGAAGTGGGAAACAACGACTCAAAATAGTTGTTGACGATATTTTCTATTGCTTGTCCCTCATGCTAAACACCCCCATCATCCAATAACTTGCTAATGAGATTTCTAGCCTTATGTTGTGATACTTTCCTATGAAAAAATTTGGATTTCTGATTGCTTGAAGACAACCATAAAACACGTGATTGTTGTTTCTACATTAATTCTTCTCTTTCCATTAACATGTTGTTATCATAACGTAAAGACTTAACAAAAGACATGGAAAAAGCTAATTGAGAACCACAAGAAGCATGGGACAACTCTAATCTTTTATTTTTCCAACTATGTTTTAGTGTCACTAAACCGAACAGCACTCCATACTTTCAAATTACGCTCACATGAAAGAGGTGCACTACACAAACCCTCCACAACATCAACATAATTTTGTCCCTATCATGAACTTGCGATAATTTCTTCATAACTTCAAATCGACATGGTCTTCTTCCTTTCTGTATACGTTAAATAGAACTAACAATATTTAATAACAAGCAATGGTGATCAGAAGGAGATGTAAGAAAATTATTAACTGTTACATTCGGGAACATAGAAAGCTAATCTGGAGTAGCAAGAAAATGATTTAGGAATTCTTCAATAAGTGCATCCCCCTCCCTCAAGTTAGACCAAGCAAACAAAAAGCCTTCAAAATCAAGCCCTATCGGTCCACTAAAATCTAGTACATCACGAAAACCTTGCATCTTTCTCTCCATACAAACCTATCTGAATTAGAAATAATCTCATTAAAATCTCCAAAGTAGAGCCAAGGATTATGATCTCAAACCGACAGTGACTTCAATAAGTTCGACATTGCACTTCTATGACTAATCTCAAGATGGCCATACCTCAGGATGACTATACACAACAATAATTCTACTCTTCAAACTAGTATCCCAATCTATCACCCAAGTATCAAAATGATGCTTGGAACATGATAACAGAGTTAAATTAGTGTCCCCCTTCCAGAATAAAACCAACCCTCCATTACGGCCAGCACAATCCACTGCCAAAACACTAGTAAAACTAAATAAAAATTTCAAACATTCCATTGAACATGCAGCAGAATTGGTCTCCATAATGAAAACCACATTGGGAGCCTCTCTTCGGACCAAGTCGTGAAGTACACAAACTCCCTATGGGTTCTCAAGCCTACGGGAGTTCCAACTGAGAACTTTAATGGTTGTCGGCGTGGTTGATTATCAGCCTCCACTAATTCTAGAGCAACCTCCACCAAACAGTCCACATTCGAGGATTTGATCCGATTTAGATCACAAAACTATGATTGCATAATTGAAAAACAAGACTCAAACATCTCGTTTAGAAGGTAAGTGAATTGAATGCTTACCTGTAGTCACCAGAGAAGATGCAGTCCCCTTTCGTCGAGCCTTCTCCTTCGTCTTCGCAAATGAAGCCCTAATTAGCTTTTATGAGTTAAGTCGTATGCTTTATGGCCAAGTAAGTGGTTGTGGAGCATTAGAAGCCCCAGTCAAAATCAAAGGCCCATTAGATGATGTTGGACCATTATCAGTCCCGGTGTCATTGAAAGGCCCAGGAAGGCCTAAACCACTGGAACCTCGTTGAATAGAGCCCCAATTTGTCATCTTCAACCTCTGCTAGCAGTTACCCTCAATGGTAACTACATCCTCCTTTGACTCCATCACCAAACCACCAACAATCAGTACAGTGGACATGGATGCATCAACACTTTTTTTTGTAGCAAATAGACAACCCCCAAGTGATTACCAACTGCTGATGGATTCTTGAGAACAAAGTGTGACTCCACTACAAAAGGATTTTTACGACTACGAGACATGTTAGTTCCACCATCTCCCTGCAGCCAAGAACCATAAGGAAACCCTCCTGTTCAAAAACTTCCCTCTTAGTCAGCCACAGATCATAGTCCCGATCGGAATGACCTAACCTCTCACAACAATAGCAAAAATTTGGGAGTTGTTCATATTTCAGAAGAACCCAAATTGTATCTCCTCCCAACAAACAAAGTCTTTTTACACGGGTCAATAGTTGATGAATGTCAATATGAACACACACTCTTGAGAAAGCACCTCAACTAGGGGATTGATCAGACAAATTGATATCTTCTATCAAGACAATTGACTTACCAATAGTATGGACAGTGACAACATTTATCCCTTTTAACGGCAAATCATGTAATCAGATCCAAAAGGATGCAAGATTCAGTAAAATACTTGATGGTTGAAGATCACCAACGTATTCCATTAAGAGCACCAAATGCTTATCAAAAGACCATGGGCTATAAAGAAATACCCTCTCCTTATCACTCTGTTATGTGAATTGAGCCAAGAACAAATTTTCACCCAAATAAAAAACTTCACACGTTTAATCGGGTTCCACACAATATGCATCATAGACTTAAAAGCATCCTTATTATAGAATTTTCGTGTCAATAATCGGGAGATGAGACAACTATTATAAGCATTGGTGCTCAACATCCGACGGAGATAATTTCTGCCACTTCTCAGATAGATCATCATCTATTATAAGATGGATAATTCCAAACACAACCCAAAGAGAGGGATCAAACTTGTATTAGTAACAAGAATCAACTCTCAAGTTACGGAAGCAGATAGACTACCAATGTTAACTAAAAGAGGTCACAAAAACCAACAAAGTAGTTACAAAGAACATTCCGAAATCGCTATATCAACTAGGAAAAGTTTAATTCAATTAGATGCATTTTTCCGTTACAGATAAGGAAAATGGTATTAAGAAACCAATATTGGTAAATAGGTTGTTACTGTGGGATTATATATTTCTTGGATATATGTATGTGTATTAATATGTAGAGCAATACTTCTTTCATCTATATCTTATCATTTCCGGTCACAATAATGATGTGACATATTTCAAGTGGGCACTATTTAAATGAGTTATAGACGATATCACTTAAAACTTTAAACATTATCATATGATATTGAAGATTGCAAATTTTAAGATGAAAAATAAGTCATAACATATCAACACCTCCGAAAATTTAGAATAGGATAATGATAGGTGTACTATCTCCTACCACCTGTTTATCACTCATTTTATTTTATTTTTATTTAATGGTTAAGAAAGTGATTATTATTAATATTGTATATTTTTTAAATTTTTTTTTAATGATTAAGAATGTTAAAAAAAATATTTAAAAGAAAATCATAAAAAAATAAAAATTTTAAATACATTATAGAGTAATAGACAAATAGTAAGAGATAACAAGCTTATCATTATCCGAGTAATGAACGGGTTGAAATTTTTTCCAAATAAATCAGGCAAGTGGCAGGTAAGATACCCATTTCATGGATTTAGCTCACTCATCTTGTACTAGCACATAAATCGTGGGCTGGGAAAAGGTGGGGGAGAGAAATAACTAGTTCAATAATGGGGAAAAGGCAAGGTAACTACCCACCCATTTAGGATTGAGACTCGCCTTAGCCTTTAGTTTTTGTATAGAGAAAAATTATAAAAAGACTTTATAAGAATAAAATGACATGGTGATGTTATTTGATGTCAGCTTATAAAATAATTTAATATATTAAATAAAATTACATTAAATTATAAATTTATTTGTATAAAATATTTTTATAAATATAACACTTCTCTTTTATATCATTCACTAAAGAGAAAAATTTTAAACTGAAACAAGCGTAAACTTTAGAATTACACTAGCCAAAAAACAATTGACACGTAGAAGACTCACTTAATTTAACATGGGTATTGAGAGCATTTCTCTCACATTTTCCAGAAACCTTCTTTTCAGTCTTGTCTCTCTCGCTCTCTCTCTCTCTATCCAAACAGATTCAGTTCGTAGTATTTTATAAATTAGTTTAGTGTAGTGTAGGTTTCAATGCAGTGGTGAAGTAGTGAAAGGTGAAAATAGATTATTTTATAGTGCTTATGAAAATAGATTATTCTATCCAAACACCTTTTATCACTCTCGCTCTCCTCGTGCCAAAGTAAGGTATTTTATAGTGTTTTGCATAAGAATCGGGGTTCATGTCAAAACACAATACTTACTTTGGCACGAGGAGAGCGAGAGTGATAGAGCGAGAGAGGGGAGGCTAAGAATCGGGATCTAGTTATTAGATACTTTGAAGGAGGGAGAGAGAGAGAGAGGGTGAAATGGGTGAAAAGTGAAAACACTAAAGAGAGGAGAAAAAGGTATCGGGTCCCTAGCTAAAAAATTCTTCCGGATTCACTATAATCAGTTTTACTTTACTTTTGAATAAACTCTTATGTGTCATCTTTTGATTGGATGGTGTAAAAGGTGTAAGTAAATACACCCAATCCTGCTGCCAGCCACCCCCTTCACTAAAATAGTTCATGTGAATCCGTGATATAATATTTTAGTTGAATTAGTATTTTTTTTTGTTTGTTTTTACAGATGAGATGAGATAAAAGTTGAAAGTTAAATAAAATATTGTTAGAATATATTTTTTTAATATTATTTTGTTTTGAAATTTGAAAATTTTAATTGATTATTTTATTTTATATAAAAATTTAAAAAAATTATAATGATTAGATAAGATGAAATGAAATAAATTGAATTTTTTTTTTTTTTTTGATGGAAAGAAACGAAATTTTCATTGAGATGAGTGCACCATTATTTTATTTTTCTATTTGTACTTTCAACTTTAATGGAATTGGTACTTTCATTAGTGCACCATTAATGGTGTTATATCAGGCACCAATGACTGGACGTCACGTGTAATCTACAGATTAAAATGATAAATTAAAACATAAAATTAAAAACGATTTGAAGAGAATACTGTGAATGTCTGAGTTTGGACGTCGAAATAAATTAAGTTAAGGTATAAATAATAATATTTTGTGAGTTTTATTAAGATGGGTTTAATTTTTTTAAAATTGAGATGAATTTAATTTTTTAGATTGAAATATATGAAGTAGGTTGAGATGAGTTTAATTTTTATTTATAAAAAATTAAAAAAAATAATAGATCTCATCAATAATTGATTTGAGATAAATTAAATTTGGTTAAACAAATTAAGAACACAAAGTATAACAGAGGAACTAATCTGTCCAAAGATAAACAACAGGAACTGTGTTGATATTTAACCAAGTATTCGTTTATCACGACAACGATTTACAACAGATTTCAAAAGGTTAAAGACTGCTCACATACCCAAAACAAAAGTGAATTTGAATCAGCGACCCCCCGAGAGAAGCGAGTCTGCAACAGAAGAGGGATGCAAAAACGCCTTGTTCATAGAAGACGGATAGGACATGGCAAGATCAGTGAAACCTCCCTTATGCGCAAATGTCAAGCCGCTGGCACATAGACCAACCGATGACAACTCTGGAAGACGAATATCACCCTCCAAGTATTGCACAACTTGGCGCATGCTTGGCCTAACTGCAGGCTCTGAATGAGAACACAGCAACCCAAGTTTCAATACCAACTCCAGTTCCTTTACCACATAATCTGCACCTAGATTTGGATCCCTTGCCTCAAGAATTTCCCCTCGTTTCCAAAAAGAAAAAACCCAATCGACCAAAAGGGCATCTTCGGCTCGTTGCTCTATTGGTCTTCTTCCACAAGCAACCTCAAGCAAAAAGGCCCCAAAAGCAAACACATCTGTGCTTGTTGTGGCCTTGCCGCTTCGAGCATGCTCTGGGGCAAGATACCCAAGAGTTCCTACCACATGGGTAGTTTGAGGATCAGTTCCGTGATCATACAATCTTGCAAGACCAAAGTCTCCTAATCTACTATTCATTGCACCATCGAGCAAGACATTGCTGGCCTTGACATCTCTGTGCACTACAACTTGCTCCCATTCTTCGTGTAGATATAGCAGACCCGATGCCACGCCTTTAAGGACTCGAAATCTCTGGTCCCAATTGAGTGTGATCTTGGGTTGACCGAATAGGTATTTGTCTAGGCTTCTATGGGGCATGTAGTCATACACCAAAAGCAGCTCTCCCTTGCGCCGGCAATAGCCCAAGAGTGAAACTAAATTCCTGTGGCGAAGTCGACCTATACTTACAATTTCTGCAACAAATTCTCTCATTCCCTGTCTTGATTCATGGGAGATTTTCTTCACTGCAACCTCAATTTTAGAGGTAGGTAATACACCTCTATAAACCCTACCAAATCCACCAACGCCCAACAGTTCTTTATCCTTGAATCCTTTTGTGGCAATATAAAGATCTTTGTATTTGAATCTGTGAGGCCCATAGTCAAGCTCCCAGTCTTCTACCAATTCTGCAAACTTCCTCTTCCTTTTTACGACAAAAACTGCAGCTGAAATTGCCACCGAGACTAAACTAACAATCATCATAGGTAACCCAATTGTCAGAAGTTTAGATCTCTTTTTACCACCAATCCGAGGCAGCTTGGGAAGTTGAGAGAGGACAAGTGCTGGAGCCTCTGCCTGGCCATTCATCTTAAAACTCCAACCCAAAACATAATGGTCTGATAGAACAGAGCCAGTCGAGGAAGAGAAGCCAACATACATATTGTCGTTAATGACAGGTGAAAGATCAAGAGACATAGACAACAGCGGGATTTTGGGTTTATCGACATTGATAGGAGCTAAAATGACATTGATTTGCTTCCCCACACCATCATAATCCACCCAAACTTGCATTTGGTGGCCGCTAATAAGGCTCATGTCCTTAAACCCACCATTATTATCAGCAAAGTATCCTGCAGGAGCAGATTTTTCGGACTTCAACCCATTTATATCAATCCCAACATGATTGTCGTTTATGTCAGCAAACTCTCTGCTCTGGATTGTATCGAGTTCTATGGCAACCACATGATTGTTGGAATTACCATTGTTGGTCTCATTGAAAAGGCCAAGGTACTGGCTTGGAAGTGCTTCTGGGATCCCTTTTGTTGGAGCAATCACGAAAGTAATCCCATGACCGCTCAAAGTGGAATATTGGGAAATGATGGAGAACACAAAAGTCGTAGAGAAGGAAGAAGGGTTACCATTTAAGGAATTCTTGAAGCTTATTGGATTGGGATAGAAAGCATGACCCGTCTGCTGTTTGGTGTCATTGGTGAGCTTCAAAAGGCCATTAGCAGTGATTTCGGCTATGCCGTCTAGGCTTAGATTCGCCGATCTAAATCCATTGAAGGTGAAGCTGATATCTTCTGAAGCTACGAAGCCTACCAGCAGAGACAACAATATTCCATGCTTCGAAAACATGGCTATATTTTGCATACACCTCTCTCTTCTTCACACGGTTTCTTAGTTTCAGTACTTAAATATCAAGTAAATGCAGCGCTTGGTTACATATCCGTCATTACAAGATGATGAACTTTGGAGTTTTTACTTTCTCACCCACTTTGTGAATGTCCCATAATCACCTTGGAATATCCACTTAAATTCCACCCAAGTTTCCAGGTCCCCCGTGAAATACGAAAGAAACAACTTAGTATAGGTTTGGAAAACCTATACTAAGTTGTTTCTTATCATCTCCATATTCTCATCTCATTTTATCTTATCATTATAACTTTTTCAAATCTCCATATAAAATATAATAAAAAATTCAACTTTTTCAAATTCCAATACAACTTTTTCAAATCCCAATTTAATTTTTTCAAATCTTAAAACTAAAAAATAATATTTTAAACTTTAAAACAAAACACAAAATTCTCATCTTACCCTCAAACCTGTTTTACAGAATCTCTCATTTTCCAGACAAAAATTGGGGGATAAGTCTAGATTTATGCAAATTGGAGTCCCATGACGAACCTAAATAATTTGCATTTTTAAACTTGTAAACATGTGTGATTGCAACTAATATGGTCTATAGTCTCTGTATGATGGATGGACAGTGATATCAAAGTGCAGCACATGGGATCATCACAGCCGCCATTCTAGAAGACTTAGATTACGTGGAAAGATTTCGATTGTGTCAATTTTACTCAGTTTTGGTACTGACAATCTGTATTTATTATTTTATTATTATTTATTATTTATTTTTTACTGTTATTTATTATTTTTTCAATATTTCACTATTCATAAAATATCTAAAAATATCTTACCCAAACACAATCTTAGACCCCGAACGTTTATTTGAGATGAGTGCCCAACTGCCCCTTACTCTTCTAAACCGGTGGTAGACTTTTTTTTTCACCACTAATCATATCTTTTGACACGTAGCATATATTTTTCTTTATTTTTTTTAATATACTTTTATTTATTTAGTATTTATGAATAAACAGATTAGAACATGTCATATCAAATAGTTTGGGCTCCGACCACCTCCTCCCCTAACTAGTTAAGAGGCCTTTTAATTTTTATACTTTTTTGTTTGTCTTTTTTTCCTAATTTTTTCTTAGTTTTTCCTCTTTAGCGTTGATCCTTGCCGATCTACTATTTTCTGGCAATCTTCGACCAACACGTGACGTCGGTTCAACCTCTCTGATCCCTGATCTTCATGTTTGTAGAAGAAAAATGCATTTCTGCTAGGCGCGGCCCCTGCCGTGCGGGTTTTCCAGTCGTAGCCACTTCCCAGAGCGTCATTCGCAGCAACACGCGGCCCCATCGGCTTCAAAGGTCTCAGGTCCTTCAAATCTACTCATCCGTTCACCTCCTCTGGTGGCGCTTGTCCTACACGCGCCGCCACTACCTGTGTTGGTTCGTTGTCGCCAACTCGACTTAGATTTCGGCTGCTATTCTATGTTACCGCTTTCCCTAACCAGTGATTTTGTAAGAGAGATCGTGGACTTCTCCAAAAATCAACTCCAAACAATATGTGACAGTGCACCAACCATCTTCACTGTTTCCAGCGGAGGATCTACCATCACCAGCGGTAGTTTTATTATTCGTTTTTTTGCGAATACATTTTGTCTTTCTATAAGACATCGTCTTATTGTAGGATAGGGGTAGAGACTAAAAAATTTGTCCCAAATAAATCCGTTCACCACTTTGCATGGTTTTCTATTGCTTTGGGACGTTTGTTGGGGAACCCCACCCCCTTCTCATGTATCATTTTTCTTTTTTAATGAAATTAACTTGCTTACAAAAAATATATATAATTAAAAATAATAAGATTTAAAATAAAGAGCATTATTCTTTATATACTTAATTAAAATAAAGAGACCCAAGTGCCAAGGTCAAGGGTACCTGCACCGTTGATATTACTTGGAAATTTCCTAAGCAGATCACAGCTCCAAAGCGAAGAGAAAAGAAGAAAGTTCGTAATATGTGTAATCGATATATCCACTAGAATGTTTTTACATGTGAATCTGAACAAAATTGCCCTTAATTTCCGATAAGCAAACAAGTCTTTATAACATGAATTTCTTGCCATACAACAGTGAAACACCAAAGGGAGTATTATTTCTCTACTGGTTTCTTCTTATATTGTACCAGCGTAAAGGGGGATATCAATGTTGACTGAATAATAACAAATTTCCAGGAAATTAGATTCCCTATATTTCACATGCAATTTCTGCGCCAAAGTGTTCATGACTAAATGCATGCATGCATGCATCATGTGAATTAGGAGGTAAGTCTTCAAGGGATGCTTAGAGATGTTTTGGTATATTCTGGGATTGTTATGGATAACCTTCATGTCGTTGTCAATGACGAAATATGAATTTCACTGCAATGGAGCTATATACGCTTCCCATTATAATATTTGAAAAAAAAAAAAACACAGATACACACACACAAATGGAAAATTAATCGATGGGCTATTTGTTCTGTGAAGTCTACAAAGAATCTTGGATAAGAACAAATAGAAGATCTGTGGACCATGTCTTCTGGAACTTCTTCGTCGCTTCGGTACTAAAAAACAAAATCAGAGTATTCATTTTCAGTCTGCTCCACTAAAACTACTGTCTTTGATATTGATCAGTATCTGCTCAAATATCAGTTTCGATTGTGAAGGATGCAACAAATTAATAGTCCAATTAGTTCCTTATTTCTAGCTTGTGGAAACTTAGAATATTATGTTTAATATTCCCATGTTTATGCAATTAAAATGTAGGGGACACTATTTGAATACTATTCATTATTATTTATCGTCTACATATTCAACTTACTCTATTCTCTTTGATCATATTCCAAGGCGAGGGAACCGGACTCGACTCTGAAGCTAACTAAAAAGAGTTTCGACTGCGGCCGTTGTATTGACTTTAAAACTCCTAGCAACTACGGTTTTTGTTCTCCTAAAACTCTAGGAAACTTAATATGGGATCATATGATTAATAGATTAGTGAAAAATAATAAATAGTTTTTCAATAATTTAATGAATAAGAATTCCCATTTGAACATCATCTGTGTAATAACCCGACCCACACCCAAAAGGCCCAACCCCCTCCTTTTTTTTTTTCTTTTTTTCTATGCGTATATCTCTCTCTATATAAAAAGTATCTATCTAATAGAAATTGTTAGTTTAACGGTTTTTTATTGTCTTCTGTTAAAATAAACGATTTTTCATATAGTCCGTTATCTATAAAACGTTATCTGGATTTAAAAAAAAATAGAAAAAAAAAAACCAAAAACTCTTAATATTTATTTTGTTCACCGAGATTCATGCATCTGTTAAAAATATTAAGTTAGCCATCGTTAACTCTTAATTCATTAAGTCATTCATATAGTCCGTTAAAATTCCCACCAGTCAGCCATCATAAAACAATCTGGGTTTTAAAAAAAAATAGAAAAAATTAACCAGAAATTCTTCATATTTATTTTGTTCAACCAGATTCATGCAGCTATTAAAAAAAACCCTCATGCTCGAGATAAAAAAATTATAAGTCATTCATGTATTTGACTTGATAATGAAAAAATGTCATTAAATGTCAATCATTTCTCTTCAATTCCCATTATTTCAATTCAGCACCACCTTCAATCTCTTCTCTTCAATTTCCATTATTTCAGTCCAGCATCACTTTCAGAGAACAAAAATGCAGCACCTTAAGAAGATCTGGGAGTTAGTCAATTACTAGCCTTTTGCTTCTGTATATCGTTCTTCAATAGAGGTGATCTCTGAGAAATAAAATTTTGCTTCTTAATTTTATTTGTAATTTCTTCTTTTCTCATTTATTTTATGTTTTAAGTTTAGTTTTTCCTTTTTTTTTCTCCTTTTTTTTTTACTGCAATGCTTATTATTTTCTGTTGGTTTATTTTTAATGATTACTTTTTAGGTATTGTCAATTGAAGACTTCCAGAACTGGACATTTTTGTTTCATCTTTGCATGTGTAAGATGATATTTATTTTGAAAGTTTTTCTATATAAATCACTTTCATCTTATTACTGTCATAAACTGTGTTTTGCACAAGTTTGACAGAAATGTTTTTTGCCACAAACCAAGCAAATCATACAATATATACAACGTAACATGCATTGTGAGTGTATTGTAAAAAATCGAGTTTTATAATAACCCAGAAAACATTGAATAACATATTCCAATAAAAATTTTGCTTCTTTATTTTATTTGTAATTTCTTATTTTTTCATTTATTTTAGATTTAAGTATAGTCTGTGTTGAGATCTAAATTGTTGCTGTTAATACATGCAGATCCGAGGTTATATTTATGATGTTATATTGTTGTGATGAATATATTGGTTGAAGGTTTTTATTTTTGAATGCTTGTAAATCTTTACCTCTGTGTTTATCATCTTCTGATTTATTTTTTTATATATGCTTTTGTGTTCTTTTAGCATAATTTGACATGTTTCATATTTATTTAGATTTTTCTTTCCTGACCTATACTGATAGTTTTTTTTTTCTCAGTATCAGTTTTTTTTTTCTTGTTGAGATTTTTTTTCTTTCCTGATCTGTTTATCAACTGGCAGGAGTACCTCTTCTATTCTGTTCCATTTGGTGCATTGGAGACCTACATAAAATCTATTGAATCTCATCTGGCTACAGTTTGAGGTAAATATTTTTTTTACTGAAAATATTTCTTCCATTCATGTTCATTGTGTATAAGAGTATTTTTCCTATGCTTTATTGATTTTTTCTATGGTTGTGAGTGAATGCAGATTATGATGTTGATTTCTGAATTTATATTACTGTGTTGTCATGCCTGTCTGCTATATTTTTCTATTTGCTTCACTATTAGGTGAATTAATTATATCTTACAGTTATATATATAAGGGTCTATAATATGAAGGATAAACTTGGGTATAGTTCATCTCAATTTTTGTAGGATCATAAAAGGCCAAAGAAGGTATAAAAATAAAATCTTAGTAATGTGGGGTGAGAGAGGGAGATAATTTTGAAACTAAATGAATTTGTTTTTACAGGCCCTATTAGCCAGCTTACTTGAGTTTGAAGATTTTGTCTTCTTCTTCTTTATAAATAATAGTTACATATAGGGGAATACAAAAGACAAAGAAATTGTTTATGGAGGGGTGTATTTCATTTGCTACTTGGAAAAATGCTGGCATTTTTTATTTTGAATTCTGTTTAATAAAAAAACATATTTAATAACATATTGTTTTTATTCAAATAGATCAAACTTATATATGTGTGGGTTGACAAAAAATTATTTATGCGAAATAAAGAAATTACCACAGAGAAAGGGACAAAACAAATCACGAAGAACAAATTAACGCACATGAAACGAAAACAGAAAAAAAAAAAACATTAAAGATGGTGGTTCAAATTCGTAGGGTTTCGAAAAAGAACCTTGTGAAAAATTAGAAAATACAAAGAAAGACAGAGTTAGCTGTTTTTACAGATCTATAGATCTGTAAGCATTCGAAAAAAAAAAAAACTTGGCTCTGCAACCAAAATGTGAGGAACCATGAAAAATCCTAACGAGAGAGGGTCATTGTTGCAAAAAATATACTGAGATAGAGATAAATTGCTAAAAATTTTAATTAACAGATTTAGAAATAAAATCAATAAGAAGAACTGCACAACCAACAAGAATGTAAAGGCGAGTAATGAAATAAATAGAAACAATTGGATATTACCAGGCTTACAGCTCTTCTCCTTGGCAGAGAACTTGACGAAAATATTCAAAAGAGCCCTAAATGAGCAAAAACACAAAATCGAAAATAAACAGTAAGGCATAAAAAAAACTAAAATTAACAAAAATCATGGCTTCCGAAGGTCACACGCAAGAAATTAAGTGCGGAAGCAAACTCCCACATTGACATGATGGTCTGAAGAACAGATCTAAAAAATAAAGTGAAAACTAAAACATCTGATGTTGTTTGCGAAGAACAAGAAAAAAAGAAAAAGCAAGCTTTTCAAGCGGGAGAGTAAGACAGAGACGTAAAAAAAAGTTTAAAGTTTTTACCTTGTATCTTAGCTCTTCCTCAAGATGAAAAATGGAAGGCCGAAAATGGGTAAAGAGAAGAAAAATCTACTCTGCCGTCGACACATCGAAACAGAAGGACAAAGAAAGAGATGGAGACTGAAAGTTGAGTTGATTTTCACAGAGAGAGAGAGTGAGAGACAAAGCACGGGACGAAGAGGAAGGAGAATGAAAGGAGAAAAGTAGAGAAGAATTTGTGTGGCGTAAAACTGATTTGGAAAAAAAATATCTATCACAACATTGACATCGCCAAGTTGTAAAGACTAAATTGGCTATTGAAACCGACAAATAGAAGGAAAAAGACTTTTAAATAATTAAACACAATGCCTTTGACATATCTTTTTTTTTTTTTTTTGAAAATAAACAGATCTCATTCCCTTCGTTAAAGAGGACATACAAAGTTGACTTAAAGATAAGCCAATCACAAACGTTAATAATGTCCCAGTACACTTTCATGACTGGCTAGTCTAGTCCAGATGACCAATCTCTAAAAACCTAAATCTAAGAGATAGCACACATCTGTCTACGACAAAGGTAACAGTACCCATCCCACAAAACCTCCATACCCGACTAAGTGGGACATGGAGGAGGGGAGCCTCGCTATCTCCGCCTACGCGGAGTGGGGAGATACTCCATTCGGACCTAGTCCGAATGGGAATAACATAATAAGAGTTTATAATTGAGAAAATAAAGAGAATGCATAAAATAAATTTCATTGTGAAAATACTGTAAATCAGAAAATCAGTGCACAAAAAAAGGCTGTTGAAGAGAAAACCGATGGTTAAGCTTGGAAGATCCAGAGATGCCGAATCGGGATCGGCCGTGCGTTGCAACGGCAGAGGGTCCCTTGGTGGCGCGTGGAGGCCACGCGCAGGCGAACTCCGAAATCTTCGCCCCGCACGTGCGGGCTACGCCCCGCTCCAGTGGAGGCCGCATTTGGAGGTTTTGCAGATCGGCGGCAAGGCAAGCTCTTGGTGGGGCGCGTGTAGGCTATTAGGTGCCGGATGGTCTCAAACGGTGGTTCTCCCTTCGAAAGGCCTGAAAAAACACAAAAATAAACTAAAACCAACACTAAACAAAGACAGAGAGGAGGAAGGAAAGGGGGGAGGGGGAAGGAGCCTAAGCTCCCACCCCCTCTAGCCGATTCTGATGTTGGGAGGGTTTAGAGGGAGAGTGTTGAGAGAACAGAGCCTAGCTCACGATCGTTGCGGTCCCAATGCTTTTGACATATCAACAATAAATAATGAAAAGCTAATGTACCGTCAACGTCCTCTTCATTTTTTAATCTTCTTTATCATTATTACTCCTGAAACATCATATTTACAATAATATTTTAATTTATTATTAAGAAAACAAATCCAAAATTTTCTATATATAGATAAATAAATAGGTTATAGAATAATATTTTAATTTATAATAATATAGCTTCCATCTCATTGTCCGCCCACAAACTTATTACATAAAGAGAAATTCTATTTGTAATTTTGAATGAGGGAATGCGTGTGCAGTTCTATTGATAAATATAAATAAAAAAATATATCATTTTAAAACAGATATTATTATAATTTTAAATTTTTTTAAAATATAATTGTATAAACTTGTATGAGCAGTCTCCAAAATAGAAAACTGTATATAAACTAACTCTTACATAAATGTTATGCTCACAAAATTCATATACACATACCTTTATCTAATGTGAATAATATTTTTTACTGGCTGCGTTTGGATGTCGAACTAAGTTGAGATCAGTTGAGTTTTTTATGAATAATAATGAGTTGAGATTGTTGAATGAGTTTGGTAGGGTCCACTAAAAATGAGTTTAAGTTGTATTTGGATGTTAAGATAAGTTTGGATATATTTATGAGAAGTGATAAAAGAAATGGGTCCCACATACTATTCACCTGACATGCTACCGAACAAAGATGAATGAAAAGAAAAGAAAAAAAAAAGTAAAAAAGAAAGATTACTGGCTCCGAACGAAATAAAGAAAAAAAAATGCAATACGTTGGTTTACTGCAACTAGCAAAGAAAACGTGTTGGTCAAATTTCATTTCTTGGAAAAATAAAAGCTACTGTCAGCAGAATAGAAGGAATGTCTGCAAAGTTGAATTTTCATGTCTAGCTGTAACAACCCGACCCTAATATTAGGCTATAGATACATTTTATGTATTTTCTTATAGCTATAATAATAATAATATTATTATTATTATTATCATCAGATTTTACATTTGTTCTTTTAATAAGATTATTATCATTTTATTTTTATTATTTTATTATGACCCGATTTTTTACAATAGCCTAGAGTTTTATTTTTTTTAAACATTAATTTTCCCTATCTCCACCCATAAGTCTCATCCTTATCCTCTAATTAATAACTCCAAATTCTATTAGGAAACCAAACTCTCAACTCCAAATCCTATTAGGAAACCAAACCCTCAACTCCAAATCCTATTAGGAAACCAAACTCTCAACTCCAAATCCTATCTTATCTCCTTATGGTCACAATGCCCTTCTCCTTGCCTATAAAACCCACCCCTAGCAGAGACCTCCAGAAGAAAACATAAGAAACCACAACCACAGCCAGCCTCTTCTCTCTCTCTCTCTCTCTCGGTTGCCTTTGGCAACAGAACTCTCTCTCGGTACTATCTCTCCCTCTCTCGGCGTCGCACCACCCAGCCCAGTAAACCAGCCGCGTCGCCTCACTCCTAGCCACCCAGAGCCACCGTCGTCTCGTCCAGCCAACCCCCGTCACGTACCCTTCGGTGACGAGTTATGAAATGAGATTCAGGAAGTAGCGCTGCAAGGTAAGTAGCATGATCATACCCTTACACGTATGTGCAGTAAACGACATGTCTTTTATAAAATATTATGCATGCATACCCTTCATTGGAAGCCCCTTTTTACGTACCCAAGACATTATAAAAATATGAAAAATCCATAAGTTTATGTAAATAATTATGTATCAAGATATTTATGAAAACTCATGATTTTATGAAAGAAATTATGCATCAAAAGTTTTATGAAAAGTTATGATTTTATGTGAGAGTTATGCATTAAAATAATTTATGCAAAACCATGCATGATTTTATATGAAGATTTATGCATTAAAGTATTTATAAAATATCATGATTTTATGTGAGAAGTCATGCATCACGACATGTTATGAGAGAATGCGATTTCATTTGAAATCTATGATATGATATGACAAGATATGACAAGTATGAATGTGATTTCTTTGGAAATCTATGATATGACAAGTATGCAAGTATGATTATGATGAAATATGAATGATAAGATACGTAACGGCCTATGTTATGATATGAAGACGGTACCTATGTTATGAGCATATTGCATTGCCAGGTCGTACATGCTGGTAGTGCACCCAGTATGTCTTCCTTATGTATGGATTCCACAACCCGCGGCCGCGGGCGGAATCGGAATCTATTTAAATTCGCTAACCCTAACTCACGGGGGTCAACAGTGGGTAACGGCCTATGATAAGTGAAAAATAAGCTCATGTTCATGTTCATGTTATTTACGTATGTATTTATAAGTAAGCACGTTTTTCAAAGAAACCTTATGTTCAGTATGTTTACTGTATGATGTGTGCTTATTGAGTATTCGACTCATTTTAGTTTTTTCATGTTTTTAAACCACCCCAGGTGATGACATTTATGAGGATGAGACTGCAGGACAGGACTTGACCCCGGGAGGCGAGGCAGAGGCCTAGACAGATTTTGCTATGATTAAGTTTTATGGTTTAAGATTTCAGTAAATTATTTTGATAAGCACATGAAACTTCCGAAATTTTTAAATAAGTGCTTCCGCAAACTCTATGTTGGATTTTAAGTATTAATTAAATTTTATTTTATTTATGGAATCTTTTGCATCTGGCTCGTTATTAAAAGGAAAAAAAAACAAGTTTTAGTCAAGTTCAATAGTAGCACACTGGCTCCCTAAAAATTCTAAAATGTATTTATTGGGGAGTGGGATGTTACACTAGCTACAGTAAATCAAGTTGAGTGTTTTTTTATTAGATGAGAACTAACTTCAACGCATGTTTGGATGGTGGGTTGGGTTGAAATTTAAACTAAGTTAAACTGATTTTGGCATCCAAACGAACAGTCTCATCATGCATATGTCCCCAGCATGCATTGATCAAAATATTAAAGCTTTTATATATAAATATATAATATACTTAGGTGTGTTAAATACTACTCCGCATGCAACTTATCTACACTTTTATATTTAAAAATTATTTTTTTACTTTAATTAGAAAATGCTGTCGTAGTAACAGTTTAAAGTAGATGTATATTTTTCAAAAACACTGAATTTATTTGCCCCTTTTTTTTTACGTATATTGCGACATGCATTAGGTTATAGATATATTAAAAAGTGTTTTTTAGTATTTAGAGCTCAGTTGGTATCTTAGCTACAAACTTGTCAATATCTAAACTAAACTTCTATTTTCAAATAAAATAATGTTCTTTGAAGTTATTTATAAATTATTTATAAATTACAGTGACATATTATTATCTAAATAATTATTTATAATTTATTTATATATCACAGTGTGTAATTATTTATAAATTACATAAATATTACATCGTTATTTAATTAACCAAAAATATTATGTCCTTATTAATAAAAAATTAATTGCTTAACAAAAATAAATAAATATAAACTAAGCAAACGTGCATTGCACGTTGCTTTCAACTAGTATATATATATATATATATATATATATATATATATATATATGTTTTTTCCTTTCCCCTGTACATATATATTCTCTCTCTATGTAACCTTAACCCACAGCCACTTTTCTGTGCTGTTTCATCACCACTTATGATAATATTAGGTAAATTCTCATTTCTAATAAATAGTATATTTAATTAATTTTAAATATAAAATTTGTTAATATTTGGTATTGTGAATTGTTGAGAACATACTTAATTGATTAGGCTATTAGGATGTATTGAAGATAAATTTAATATTCAAGTGTTAGTGATAGGTAGCTAGAATAAATCTATGTGTATGTCACTGTTATATGGTTGAGTGTAGACCTTATTTATGTTTAAATAATAAGGAGATAGAGGCCAGTATATGTGTTGTTCGGCAGTGTATTTGCAAATTAGAAATTTAGAGTTTTTCAATTTTGGAGGATAATTTTTAAAACAAGTTTAAATTTATGTTATTAAGGATTGTATGAAATTTTAGGGTCAAGTGAGATCATTTCTAGAGTAGAAGTTGACAGATTATAATGGCCTTCGAATAGGTTCTGAGTAACCGTTGGCAAAGGAATATCGTGATTTTTTTTACTAGAAATTGAGGTAAGTGACCCTTTAATGAGTTAATAAAAAAACTGTTGGTTTTGTTTGGAATGGTGCACTTGGGTATTATATTTCAAACTTGTGTAAACTTTGAATTTATGCACATTCTTATACTATTTTGGCTCTGCTTGTGGGACTTGTGCAAGTTTTGTAATGGATAAAAAGTTTGAAAAATGCTACGTGGCTTATTAAATTTGAAAGTTAAATGGGAGCATACTATTTACTCTTGAGCCCATGATATGAATATCTTTGTAACATATTTGATGTCCCTCGCGGCGTGATATTTTCATAGCATGATATCTTTGTGGTATATTTAGGGGTGTAAACGGGCCGGTCCGGTCCGGTCCGGCCCCTTTTTTTTTTTTCTTTTTTCACATCAATTAATAAAAAATTTATTTACAATACTAAATTAATTTATACTATAACTCTTAATACTTAATAGTATTAATAATACATTAAAGAATATATTAATATATTGATACTAAATATATATAGTTATAGACTTATAGTGATTAGTTATTATGAATCATGATTAGTATAACTATATAATAGAATTAGTATAAAGTATTAGACTATTAGTAATATAGTATAGCTATATATTAGTAATATTAGTATAAGTATAAATGTATAACTATAGTCTATACTTAATTATAATATGGTATAATTATATATTAGTTAGTGATAGGATTATGTTAGATGAAAATTATATAATTAATTATATATATAATTTTTTTTTTTTTTTAGGTTCGGTCCGGTCCGGTCCGAAAAACACATGGACCGTGGACTGGACCGAATGAACTCGGTCCGGTCCAGTCGGTCCGTTCGGTCCAGTCGGTCCGCTTACAGGCTAAGGTATATTGATGCCTTCATGGCATGATATCTTTGCAGTATATTGGTGATTTCCCTATTATCATGTGGTCTTGAATATGATACTTGACTAAAGATGTTGGTTGAAATAAAATTGTATTGCTCACATTATTTTATCAAAAATTTATTCACTCTCTTACAGTCAAGAAAATTGACAACTCTCACACCTTCTATTAAATTACTACTTATTGAGCATGTGGCAACCCACCACTTCATTTCACATATTTTTCATAGTTGTAGAAAGTTTCTTCATTTGAAGTGATAGCTTTTGAGCCAAAGATTCTAGAATGGACTTGGTTTAGTCACTTGAGGTTGGGATTTTTGGGGATTGATGATTTTTTTTTTGCATGAAGATGGTTTTGGTTGTACAAAGAGTTTTCTTATAGTCATATTTTAGTTATTTTACAGTTTTTGTTGGATTATCTGTATTGTAATTATTTAGAACTTAATGACTCTAGCCGAACTTGTGAATGGATTTTTGAGGATCATTGTATTATAGTTGTGAATGGTTTGGAAGTTGTGTATTTGATATATATTTGTAAACAGAGAGAAAGTTTTAAAATACAGGCAAAAATCTATTCGTTTATGGTTTTGGGTTTGGGGCATTACAAAGGTGGTATAAGAGCTTAGGCCTATGATTTTGTAGACACTTAGGAAAGGAATAATGATGGTGATTATGGTTGTAGCATAGGTTAAAGACATCGTAGAATTAGGACTTGATCCTCATTATATTTTGGTTTGGATGTCAATTGATAGTGGTAGTTTTGTTGATTGTAGTCTAAAGTTGATTTGAGATTTATTGATTTTTGATAAATTTTGGTATAGTATTGTTTGTTGGACCTATTATTGTGCTTTTATTTATATAACCCATTTTGGTGATAAAATAGGTTAAATATGCTGCCAAGGCAAAAGAAGAAGCATGTTGTTGAATTCGGCCCCAGAACGTAATTTAGAGGAAGAAATGTCTGTTGTGATTAGGACAGATGAAATTGATGAAGCGGCTAATAGAATATATTCTAGAATTGTACTGAATACTAGGAGACATGAAAATCTGAGAAAAGGTTGCTCTTTTGGAGAGTTTAAAATACACAACCCTCCTACCTTCTCTAGGGAGCCAGATCCCACGGTAGCAAGAAAATGGTTGTTAAGAATGGAGAAACTGTTAAGAGTGTTGAATTGCATTGACACATAGAAAATTCGATATGCTACTTTCACCTTAGAGGATGCTGCTAAGAGGTGGTGGGATAGTACATAATTGCTATTAAAAGAAGAACTTGGCGAAGGTACCACCACTACTTGGGATAAATTCAAGAAGCTTTCAATGCTAACTACTATCTTGAAGTGGTAAAGGATTGAAAGGAAAGTGATTTTGCAAACTTAGTTTAAGGGCCCATGACCATAGAGCAATATGCTGCTAAGTTTACCAAACTCTCCTCTTTTGCCCCTCACTTGATTCCGAATGAAGGGAAAAGAGTTCAAAAATTTTAGAAGCGTTTGAGTGATAGAACACATCACCTCATACTGGCTTTAAGTGTTAACACATACACGGAAATAGTTAGGAGAGCCATGGCATTAGAGAAAATTTTTAGACTGAGAGATGCTACCAATGTATTCAAGAAGAGATACTCGCAACCTAGTGCCCAACCAAAAAAGGACCAAGGGCAAGGTTTTAAAAAGAGATTTTTTAGTAGGGGTGACAAAAAGGGACAACCTTCCCAGCAAATGAATCGAAGACCTTGTTCGTGATGTGAAAAATATTATGGAGGGCAACCATGCACTACTGAGGTCAAGTTATGTTACACTAGTTAAAAACTAGGTATTTTGCTCGAGAATGTCCAAATAATAAACAAACACAATCAATTCAGAAAAATAATAGTAGTATGGAGAAACAAGTTCAAGGGTGAGTATATGATATGACAACGCAAGATGCCCAGGCTCCGGACGAGGTGGTCACAGGTATACTCAATTTATTTTTCATAAATGCTAACATACTTTTTTATTCTAGATCAACTCATTCCTTTGTTTCTAGGGCATTTGCTAAGAATTGTGATAGGGAACCAAAACTACTTAATTATGAGTTAGTAGTTTAAATTCCTGCAGACAGTACATTAATAACAAATCTTGTACTCAGGTCATGCATGATTATTATTGAGGGTAGGGAATTGTTAGCAAATTTGATAGTATTAGATATGCGTGATTTTGATGTTATTCTAGGAATGGATTGATTGGCTGCATATCATGCTAATACTCATTGTTTTGAAAATGAAGTAGTGTTTAAACCTCTTGGAGAGTCTGAGTTTAGATTTAAAGGATTGTTCACCAAGTCTCCATTACGAATAATATTGATTTTAAAGGCTAACCGATTATTTAGGAAGGAATGTTATGGGTTCTTGGCTAGCATAGTAGATGTCCAAAAGGAAGAATTGAAACTTGTGGATATACCTATAGTTAGAGACTTCCCTGAAGTATTTCTTGAGGATTTACCTTATTACCCTCGGATCGAGAGATAGACTTTTCTATTGATCTTACCCCTGGTACCAACCCTATTTCTAAGACACCTTATAGAATGGCACCAATTAAGTTAAGGGAACTTAAGGAACAATTACAAGAGTTATTAGATAATGGGTTCATTCATCTGAATATATCACATTGGGGAACTTCAATATTATTCGTGAAGAAGGATGGGAGTATGAGATTATGCATAGACTACCATGAGTTAAATAAGGTTACTATAAGATATAGACATTTCTTTCCCATGCATTGATGTGCTATTTGATCAACTACAAGGAGTTCAAGTATTTTTTAAGATTGACCTTTGTTCTGGATATCATTAGTTGAAGGTGAAAAAGGAAGATGTGCCAAAGATAGCTTTTAGGAATAGATATGGACACTACGAATTTTTTGTTATGTCATTTAGATTGACCAATGCCCCAGTTGTCTTCATGGATTTAATGAATAGAGTTTTTTAAGAGTATCTAAATCAATTTGTAATTATCTTTATTGATGATATTTTGGTCTATTCTAAGAGTCGGGAGGAATATGAAGGGCATTTAAGGTTGGTAGTACAAATTTTGAAGGCAAGAAAATTTTTTGCCAAATTAAAGAAATGTGAGTTTTGGCTTGGTCAAATTGTTTTTCTAGGACGTGGTATCCAAAGATGGAATTATGATAGACCTTAGTAAAATTGAGGCTCTGACTATGTGGACTAGGCCTACTCATGTGAGTGAAATTCGCAATTTCTTAGGTCTCGCAGGATATGATAGGAGATTTGTAGACAGTTTTTCTCATATAGTAATGCCATTGACTCAACTAATTAGGAAAAATATTAAGTTTGAGTAGATTGATGAATGTGAGAGTAGTTTCAAAGAGCTTAAGCATAAGTTAGGTGTTAACCATTGCCCTGATTCTGGTAATTTTGTCATTTATAGTAATGCCTCATATAAAGGATTATATTGTGCATTGATGCAACAAGGAAAAGTGATTGCATATGCTTCCCGCCAATTGAAGGGCTATGAACTAAATTATCCTATTCATGACTTAGAGCTGGCTGCTGTAGTATTTGCATTAAAAATTTGGAGGCACGATTCATATGGTGAGAAGTGTAAAATTTACACCGATCACAAAAGTCTGAAGTATCTATTTACTTAAAAAGAATTAAACATGAGGTAGCGAAGATGGTTATAATTAATTAATGATTATGATTGTAAGATCAACTACCACCTTGGAAAGGCCAATGTAGTGGCCAACACACTTAGTAGGAAATCCTTTGGGGCTACGCTACTTTAGTGACCACTCAAAGGCAAATCATGTTGGATTTATAGAGGTATGTGTTGAGATTTTAGTAGAGGATTCTCGATCTTACCTAGCTAGATTAAATATACAATCCACTCTGATTAAGAAAATTAAAGAAAGCTAAGGCAAATATGCAAAATTGTTAAAGATCATGGAAGACGTACGAAATGGAAATAAGTCTGAATTCAACATTCCAAATGATGATATTTTGAGATTGAGATCTAGAGATAGACTGTGTGTGCCAAATGGTCCAAAAATAAAAGGATAAATTTTAGAAGAGGCCCATAATTATCGTTATACCATACACCGAGGAAGTACTAAAATGTACAAAGATATTTGAGATATATATTGGTGAAATAACATGAAACAAGAAATATCTAGATTTATAGAGCAATGTTTAACGTGTCAACATGTGAAAGTGGAACACCAACGACCTTCAGGTTTATTGCAACCGCTTCCTATTCCAGAATGGAAGTGAGAGCATATAACTATGAGTTTTGTGTCAGGTTTACTGAGGTCGAATAAAGGATAAGATGCAATTTGGATAGTGGTGGATAGACTAATGAAATCAACACATTTTCTTCCAATTAAGTTGAACCATCCTCTCGACAAGTTTGCCCAAATTTATATAGGAGAGATTGTAAGGTTACATGGCATGCTAGTATCCATCGTTTCAGATAGAGATCCACATTTTACCTCACAATTTTATAGTAAATTGAAATGAACCTTACGAATGAAATTAACTTTTAGTACAATATTCCACCCGCAGACAGATGGACAGTATGAGGAAACTATCCAAATCTTAAAAGATATATTAAGAGCTTGTGTGATAGATTTTAAAGGGAGTTGGATTGATCATATACCTTTCGTGGTGTTTGCTTATAATAATAGTTATCAGGTGAGTATTGATATGGCGCCTTATGAGGCTCTTTATGAAAGGAAATGTAGATCTTCTCTTTGTTGGGACGAGGTGTGAAAGAAAAATTTTAGGGCCTAAGATTGTAGAACGGACTTGTGAAAAGATAGGATTAATTCAGAATTGGTCGAAAACGGCTTCAAGTAGACAAAAGAGTTATGCGGACAAATGTAGGAAAATGTTAGAATTTGAGATTGGAGATAAAGTATTTCTACAAGTTGCACCAATGAAGGGTATTATGAGATTTGATAAGCAAGGAAAGTTGAGTCCCCGTTATTTAGGACCATTTGAAATTTTAGAAAAAGTCGGTCCAGTTGCTTGTCAAGTTGCATTACCTTTTGCACTTTCTAGAATACATAATTTTTTTCATATCTACATGCTATGAAAATACGTATATGATCCTTCACACATATTGCATTATGAACAATTGCAAATCCAAAAAGATTTGTCATATGAAAAACCAATTCAAATTGTAGATTCCAAAGAACAAGTGTTAAGCTCCAAAATAAAAAGATTTGTAAAAGTTCTTTTGAGAAATCAAACTTTACGAGAAGCATCAAGGGAATGAGAGGATGAAATGTAAGCCAAATACCCTCAGTTATTTTCTATAGATAATATATTAAATTTCAAGAGAAAATTTTCTTGAAGGAGGGAAGATTGTAATAACGCTGCTCACACTCAAAAGGCTCAACCCCCTTACCTTGTCTTTCTCTCTCTCTCTCTCTCTACTCGCAAACCCACTCTCTCATACCCCTCTCTCTCTTTCTCCGATTCTTTCTCCCAACCCCCATCACTCTCTCTCTATCTCTCTTTGTGTGTGTAACCTCAACCCACAACCACTGCTCCTTATTGTTTCATCACCACTGACGACATTATTAGGTAAATTCTTATCTCTCATAAATAGTATATTTAATGAATTTTGAATATATATTTTTTTCTATTTAGTATTGTAAATTGTTGAGAATATAGATAGTTGATTAGACTGTTAGCGTGTATTGAAGATGAATTTAATATTCAAGTGTGAGTGGTGAGTATTAGCTAGAATTAATCCATGTGTATGTCACTATTATATGGTTGAGTGTAGACTTTATTTATATTGAAATAATAAGGGGATAGAGTTTGGTATACATGCTGTCCGGCAGCGTATTTGCAACTAAAAAATTTGGAGTTTATCAGTTTTGGAGGATAAGCTTTTAGAACAAGTCCAAATTAATGTTACTAATGATTATGTGAAATTTTAGAGTTAAGTGAGATCATTTTTAGAATAAAAGTTGACGGATTATAATGGTCTTGAAATAAGTTTCGAGTGACCGCTGACGAAGGAATATCGTGACTATTTTGACTAGAAATCGAGGTAAGTGGCTCTTTAATGTGTTTCTAATTAAAAAAATTGTTGATTTTGTTTGAAATAGTGCATTTGGGTATTATATTTCAAACTTGTGTAAACTTTGGATTTGTGCACATTCTTATGCTATTTTGGCTCTACTTGTAAGATTTGTGTAAATTTTGCAATGGATGGAAAGTTTGACAAATGCCATGTGGCTTATTAAATTTGAAAGTTAAATGGGAGCATGTTATTTATTCTTAAGCCCATGATATGAACGTCTTTGTGACATAGTTGATATCTCTCGCAGCATGATGTCTTCGTGGCATAATATCTTTATAGTATATTGATGCTCTCACGGCATGATATCTTTGTGGTATATTGGTGATTTTCCTATTATCATGTAGCCTTGAATATGATATTTGATTGAATATGTTAGTTGAGAAAAAATTGTATTGCTCACATTATTTTATCAGGAATTTATTCACTCTCTCTCTCTTTTAGTCAAGAAAATTGCCTATAATATGTTAGTTGAGAGTTTTCTTATAATCATATTTTAGTTATTTTATAGTTTTTGTTGGAGTATATGTATTATAATTATTTAGAACTTAATGGCTCTAACCTAACTTGTGAATGGGTTTTTGAGGATCATTGTTTTATAGTTATGAATAATTTGGAGGTAGTCTATTTGATATATATATATTTGTAAACAAGGAGAAAGTTTTAAAAATATAGGCAGAACTCTGTTCGTTTATGGTTTTGGGTTTGGGACGTTACAAAGGTGATATGAGAGCTTAGGCATATGACTTTGTAGACACTTAAGAAATGAATAAGGATAGTGATTATGATTGTAGCATAGGTTAAAGACATCATAGAATTAAGACTTGATCCTTATTATATTTTGGTTTGGATGTTGATTGGTAGTGGTGGTTTTGTTGATTGTAGTCTAAAGTTGATTTGAAGTTGATTGATTTTTGATAAATTTTGGTATATTATTGTTTGTTGGACCTGTTATTATATTCAATTATTTATATAACCCATTTTGGTGATAAAATAGGCTAAATATGCCGCAAGGCAAAAGAAGAAGTCTGTTATTGAAATCCTTGTAAATTACTGGGTTTCTGGTTATACTTTGAAGTCCTCGCAAATTAATCCAAATTTTCAGTGAAAAAAAACTTAGGCATAATGATGATTTAAAAAAAAAAAACTACCCCTATCTTTAACTGTCTCACCAAATCGCACAGCCTCGAATTCTTTTGGATTGGATTGTTATCAAAATTTAAGGTTTTCAGACACATTAAATGAGTTATATAATATTTATTAAATATTTAATGTTATCGCAAAAAAGTTTTATGAATAACTAATTAAAAGAAAATCTTTTCACCTCAAACATTAGTCATTTTAATCAATCACTACGCACTTATTGTCTTATTTCCTATATATTTTCAATGGATGCTCAATTTATTTTGTTAAGTATGTGGGCCCCTGAGGCCTATGAATAACAAATGGTCCAATCCCAAGGATAGCCCGAGATTAGGTGAGCAACCCAACCTAGCAAACAAAAATGGGGACTTGGCGGCCAGTAGAATTGCGTCATAGCTGTGGCGATCTAGAGCCTGATCGAGAACAATATATTGGCATTACGTGGCTCATGCGCATGCTTGATATTGTTACAGAGTACAAGTTAAGTATGAGATATATTGAGTTACTTGGTTATTTTGATGACGTGGTTTAGTTGATGTAAAGGATACATATCAGTTCAAATGTTCAGATACAGTAATCAATAAATATACGAAAGTTTTTTCTTCGCTGATTCTGTCTACTTTTTCTTGCTCTCCAAACGAAAATTAAGAATACTGATATCTTCATGGTATCAAAGAATCTACTATGATTTTCTGTGAGATTTTATTCATCAGTCAATATGTTAGCATTTCTAGTTACAGAAGATAATTTCAAATTTTGTGCAGGATCAATAATATGCAAGTCTTTATTTTACCAAGTTGAAGTCATTTTGGGATGAACTAGAAAATTACAATCCATTGCCTGGATGTTCTTATGGTTATTACACTAGTGGCATTTAGAAGACTTATGGATCACCAACGATGAGAATATACAATGCAATTCTTGATGGGTTTGAACAAATCATTTTCTCAAGCAAGAAGCCAAATTTTGCTTTTGGAACCCGGACCACTATGAAGCAAGGTCTTTTCCTTGTGTCCAAGAAGAAAGGTAGAGAGAGATTAAAATAATTCACTTTATTCTTCCCTTGAGAGTACTGCATTAGCAACAAAGAGGCAATCAACTCCTACACAAAAATCCAATGGCAAGAATTTCAACATATGAAAAAGGATAAGCCTTTCTGTACTCTAAAACTCTTGTTTATATTGTTTTCTTCAAGACCTGTCTGCTTGGAAGATGATCGGCTTGGGTAAAGAAAGACATGGGCTATATTACCTACAGCGAACTTGTTCTAACTATTCAAGCGATATTGTTGGAAAACCAGTTTCTTCATTTTCATTGTCGTCTTCTTTCAATTTCAATTGTACTACTCTGTCAGATTTTCATATATGACATTATAGATTAGGCCATTTGTCTCATGCTAGATTGAATATGTTACACAATACTGTACCCACCATTAAGAATTTCAATAAAGATCTTCATTGTACTATTTGCCTAATTTTCAAGCAACATAGATTGCCATTCCCATCGAGTCAATCTACTTCGAAACAATTTTTTGCACTCATTCGCTGTGACGTTTGGGAACCCTTTTACACACCTTGACTGGTTCTCAATATGTCTTAACCATTATGGACGATTTCTCAAGGTGCACTTGGTTCTCAATATGTCTTAACCATTATGGACGATTTCTTAATAAAGTTTTTCTTCAATATGGTTGAGACTCAATTCCGTACAAAGATTCAACACGTTAGAATTGATAATGATTCTGAATTTCTTATGTCTGATTTCTTCTATACTAAAGGTGTACTCCATCAAAAGTCTTGTGTTGATACCTTGCAACAAAATTGTGTTGTGGAGCGTAAACACCAACACTTACTTAATATGGTTAGATCACTTCGATTTGAAGCCAACTTACCCTTAAAAATTTGTTGTGATTGTGTATTGACAATTGCTTATCTAATTAATTGAATCCCAAATCCATTACTCTCAAATAAATCTCCTTATTAAATCTTCTTCTCTTTACCTCCCACTTATGATCAGATACTAGTTTTTGGATGTCTTTTTTATTATGCTTTTGCATTGTCACATAACATACACAAATTTGATCCACATACCAAAGCTTGCATCTTTCTTGGTTATCCATATGGTGTCAAAGGCTACAAGTTTTATGACCTACAAAACTAGTATGTGTTCCTCTCTCAAAATGTAGTTTTTTATGAAAACTTTTTTCCATTTTCTTCTACCAAATGCCTAGATTCTTATTCTGATATGGTGTTCCCCATTCCTCTTCCTAATAACGCTGATATGCTTGTTTCTTGAGTCTCTAAAAATATAATTGATTCTTGGGTTCCAAATAACTCTGCTCCTCCAAGATGATCTGTGAGGGTTAGACATGCTCCTAGTTACCTTTAACATCATTGTCAACTCATTTCTTCATCACGATCCTTCACCTCTTCCTAGGCAAGTTCTTCTACACCCTGATTACGCAATATCATTATCTATATTCACCGGTTTTGTATTTTTCAAAACTAATTACGCATCGGTTACCCTCCTAATCCGGTATCTCTAGTTTTCAGTCTAATTCGGTCTAGTTTTTTGGTTTTAATAAAATGCAAATTTGTCATAAAAAATTTGTTTATAAAAAAACTGCTTTAAAAAAATCTGTTTTATTAAAAATCTATTACTATTTACAAAAGTCTGCTTTATAAAAAAAAAATCTACTTTGTAAAAAAAATTCTACTATAAATATCTGTTTTATAAAAAAAATCCGCTATGTAAAAAAAACAAAAAAAAATATTGCTATAAAACAAAATGTTATACAAAAAACCTGCAATAAAAAAGAAAACGCTGCTATGAAATAAAATAAATCCAAAAGTCTAAATTATAAGTCCAAAAGTCCAATATATACCAATACTATATATTATAAGTGTTATTACTACATATAGATATATGTATATATATTTTTTTATAATGATATAGTAATACTAATACTATATGTTATACATTATGGAACATATATTATATCGTAATACATTGATACTAAATTATTACTAATACTATATACTATACTAATAGTGATATTAATATTATATAATTATATACTATACTAACAGTGAATTAGTGATAATTATATATTATCTTTTATATGATTATAATTTATATGATTATATATATATTATATATATAAAATATATATAATATAAAAAATATTATATATAACAATAATAAAATTAATTTAAATATATATTATAGTGAACCGGTCTGATCCTAAAAATCATAAAACCTGAACCAGACCGGTTCCGGTTGGTTTTGGCATTTTGGAAACCGGTTCCAAACTGAACCGGTCCAAAATCAGACCGGTTCCACCTGTTCGGGTTGGTTCGGACCAGTTTTCAGGTTAAAATTTACACTCCTATTCTTTTTCTTTTATATGATAAACTTTCACCTTCTCATGAGTGTTTTGCTATCAATATTACCTCTCACAATGAACCTAAAACCTTTAATCAAGCTATTAAGGATCTTCAGTGGTGTGAGGCTAAGAATTCTGAAATGAAGGCACTTGAGACCAATAATACTTGGACTATAACTGATTTACCTACTAAGAAATCTCCCATTACATGTAAATGGATTTAAAGAATTAATTATCATTCAGATGGTTCTATAGAACGCTACAAAGGTAGGTTGGTAGTAAAGGGTTACACACAACAAGATGGTCTCAATTACTTAGAGACTTTCTCCCGAGTTGCTAAACTTCCTACAATTAGATGTTTACTTGTTTTTACAGTTATTAAAAATGAGAAGTGCTACATCTAGAAAGAGATTCCAAAAAGTAATCATATAAACTGACATGGCTTAATGTGGTATATTAGATCTACTTTACAATAAAAGTAGTTTTACAATCTAACGTACAACATCAAACCATGTCAGTTTGTAAGATTACTTTTGTAAGATCTCTTTCTAGCTAAAGCATTTCTCATTAAAAAAACTGACATCTTTTTGAGCTAGATGTTAATAATGCATTTTTACTTGATGATCTAAATGAAGAAGTCTGCATGTCCATTCCTCCAAGTTTATGGACTAAAGGAAGCTTCTAGGAAATGGTTTGCCAAACTTCCGAATTCTATTTTATAGCTTAGTTTCATCCAATCTAAAGTTGATTACTCATTGTTTACCAAGTCCATTGATTCATCATTCACTAGTTTTTTTGTATATGTTGATGACATCATTATTGATGGAAATGATTTGACTGAAGTGGATTCTTTGAAGTCTTATTTGGATGATAAGTTCAAGTTTAAGGATCTTAGAAACCTCAAGTTCTACTTTAATCATCTAGTGGTAGTTCCCTATGTCAAACGAAATATGCACTTGATATTCTTTAGGATTCTGGTTTGATTGGTGCTCAACCAGTTACTACACCAATGGACCAAAAGTTAAAGCTAACGAGGACTATTGGTCATCTCCTTTAAAGATCCTTCCCTTTATGGCTGGCAGAATCCTCTCCCTTCTCTCTCTAAAACAAAATCCTCTCCCTTCTCTATAAACTCCCACAAAACTCAGATCAAGCGAAAGAGGGTGGGGGCTTCGGCTCCTCCCCCCTCTTTTCTCCCTCCCTCCCCCTCCTTTCTCTTCTGTCCAGTTTTGTTTCGATTTTGCGATTTTTGTTTTGTTTTTGTGTTTTTTCAGGCCAAATAAGAGAGGATCGCCGTTCAGGTCTTTCCAGCCGTCTATAGTCTACACGCACCCCACTGGGATGAAGCCCAGCCGCCGATCTTCAAGACCACCAAATCCGGCGTTCATTGGAGTGGAGCGTAGTCCGCACGCGCGGGATGACGCTTTCGGGTCTCCTCGGCGCGTGTCCATCACGCGCCACCGCAGAGCCCTCTACTGGTGCCACGCTCAACGTCTCTGAACTTCCTGTCTCCGTGGCTTCCAAGATCGACCGACGACGTTCCTCCCTGAGTGACCAGCACCATGCACGCGCCAATGTCGACGCATCGTGCACTGTTCACCCAGTTTTATTTTTTCATTTTTTGTGGTGTTTCGTTTCAATGCATTTGTTTCAGTATTTTTTCGTTGACCCGAGTGAGGTTTTTAGGCCTAGGCGATGTTATGACTGGTGAGATCGTACGACTAGTGCTCGTGCGTAGTGGAGGCTGTGTGTTTCCGCGTGAGCCAGATGCTCATGCCGTCAGGGCTCAAGATGCCGATGCTTGCAGAGTTTGATGAGCGTGACGTCCGGGGTCACACCGATGCTTGTGGTTTTTGTTTGTGTAATTTTTTTAGTTAGTAGTTGTTATTTTTTTAGTTGTTATTGTGTTTCATTTGTATTTTTTGTTATTTCTGAGTGTAATAAACTCGAAATAGGCTAATGGATTTAGTGTCCATAGCGGCGTCCTGTACTTTTCATCCCTGGGAGGATAGATGGGCCCTCAGTCTGTTTTATAGAGTGCTTTCTCTATGAGGAGAGAGTTTTTTTGAAGTTAAAACAATGTCCGCCATAAAGGAATTTGTGTGTGGGGAAGCTCAAAAGCTGATGAGTAGTTTGGCTTATAGTCTAGATTTTCCATATATTGATAAGTCACAATTGTAATTTCGGTGGTTCATTAATGAAATGAATTTGTTTCCATAAAAAAAAAAAAAGGATCCTTCCCTTTATCACATATTTGTTGGAAGATTACTCTACTTAACTATCATTAGACCTAATCTTACATACCCAACTCAAGTTCTTAGCCAGTTCACAGACCAACCAAGGAAACCACATCTCACTATTGCTGATAGGATATCTCAAATCCACCATCAGTCAAGGCTTGTTTAAATAAATAGTTGGTTGCTATGACAGTAATACATTCTCAAAGAAAGGGAATAGATTATTAAGACACATTCTCTCCTGTCATGAGATTTGCTTCTATTCACCTCATTATCACTATAGTTGAATATCTAGATTTGAAACTTTACCATTGTGTATATGTCAAACGTACATGAAAGAGTTTTAATTTTATCTCTATACATGGATGACATTCTATTAGCTAGAAATGATATGGAGATAATTGTCACCACAAAGAGGGGTTGTCCTCTACTTTTGAGGTGAAGGACGTGGGTGAAGCAAATTATATGCTGGGAGTTAAAATTTCAAGGAAGCTTCTTTCCCTCTTGGTTTGTCTCAAGAGACTTACATTAAGAAAATTCTAGACATTCCAATTGAGAAGGGATATACATTGAGCCTAGACATTGCCCTTAGAATGATGAAGAAAAGAAATTGGTGACTAGATTTCCTTATGCAAGTGCAATTGGAAGGCTAATGTACACTATGTTGTATACACAACATGTTGCTTTGCAATTAAATTGATTAGTCATTATTAGAGTAACACATGACCTATTCATTAGCAAGCAGTTAAGAGGATTTTTCGATACCTTTGTGGAACAGCAGACCACGTTCTTTGCTATCAAGGTGTAGACATGAGATTGAAGGGGTATAGCAATGTTGATTGGGCTGGTGATAAAAATGCTTGTAAATCCACTGTGGGTTACGCATTTATGCTTAGTGGGAGAATTTTTTCTTGGTGTAGCAAGAAACAATCATGCATTGCTTTGTCCATGATGGAGCCAGAATACGTTGCTTGTTCAACATCTTTACAAGAAGGTTGTTTGATCGAGGAGATTTTTTCAGTGCTTAGAGGTTACAGATCCTGCAAATGAATTCGTTAAGTTATATAGTGACAGTATGACATATGCTAAGGATCCCAAATACCATGACAGAACCAAATACATAACTATATGTTTTCACTACATTCGAGATGTTGCATGAGGTGGGGTGATTCTACAACATATCTCTACTAACAAGATGGTATTTGATCCTCTTACTAATGCTACGAATAGAAATGTTTTCCAAACTAATGTTAAGAGTTTGGGACATCAACTGATGTGATATATGTTGTATTAAGGATAACTTAGACTTTATTATATATTTGACACTATTAGTATCTATTGTATCAATAAGATTATTGTTTTTATCTCATATTATAAGCTAATTGATACTAAGTGAAAATCACACATTATAAAGATGTCACTTGGCAAAGATCAGCCCAATCACATGGATGATCATCTTGGCACTGGAATAGCAAGCAAGATGAGACAAATTTATTACTTTGGCGCTTGGAAAATGGGCAAGTAAGCATCTAGGTGCTTTGGAAGAATTCAAGATAAATTTAAAAAATGTTGTCTTAGCTTGTCAAAAATGAGACTTACAAGAGTAGTATATGAAATATTTGCATAACTTCATGAAGCTTGATTAAAGTAGAATATGAGATCTTAAGCAAGCGTTAGATGAGTGATTGTGCTAAGAAACTCAAGTTAGGGCGTCCTTGTGGCAACTAGACTAAGACTCCTACGACGTTTGAATATGACATGCCAAATTGAGTGGGAGTTCTGCCGTAACATGCATTCATACTGTATGTGCTATAAACGACCATATGAGGCTATTCTATCACTATGTGAACCCTAATGAATCAATAAATGATATATTCTTATGCCCTTGAATGAACTATGTCATGAGATGAAAACTCGATGTTGCTACTTTAGCATGTTTTCTTAGGGCCACAAATGATACGGTCTTGTGGAGTATGTCTAAAAAAGCAATCAAGTCTAATTGAATTGATACAAGTGTCTAAGGAAAATTGTTTCGATTTTTACTTGTTATTTTATAACTCACAGCCCGGGCGATTATGTCGTTTTGACTCGATATAATCATGAGCATATTATATGACATCAAATCAAGAATTGTTTTGAGTTATAAACTCGTGAGAGATTAAAAACCCTTGACCTAGTGAGATCAAATAATCGGGGGAGATAGATGAGATGTTATGAGTGATATACTATGTTAGTAAAACGGTGACTTAATATAGTACTCATACTATTTTCCTTCTCGTCAGGTTGCAGGCTTCATTTTCTATATGAAAGATAATTATTGAGAGATCAAAAGGAGATTGTTAATGGGCATGGTACTCATTGTGAACAAGTGGGAGATGTTAGAGCATTGACAATGGCTAGCCAAAGGGATATTTGTGGAACTTTGAGCTACAGTAATTTAGGGCCCTTAGTCATATTTAGAGAGTCACTGTAGAATGACCAAATCTATATTTTATGATTTTTCCATCCAACTATCGCTCTCTTTTAATATTAAATTTTAATATTAATACAAAATATTAAATATTAAATATTAAATACAAGCGTATTTACAAAATATTATTATTTTTTAAATATTATTAAATTATATAATATTATATTACTATTTTGACTTTAGGCTGGCTAGTCTAAAATGGATTAACATTTCCAAAAGTTTTGCCAAAACCTCAAATTCTAGTCAAAATTTGAACTTGGCCAATGCTCTTAGTAGTTGGTACCCCATGACCAATGTTATGTCTACATGGGCGGGAAAGTTACAAGCAATTAATTAACTCCCCGCCGCTAGTACTTAAGTTCAAGTTAGATGATTAACCACCCCCATTAGAAAACTCTATAAATAAGAGTTTTACGTACGTTAATCAAGAAAGTGTAGACAAAATAGCCGTACAAATTAAAGGCTATTACATCTCTCTATAATTTCTTAGAACAACCATCTTGAGTTCTTGATCTTGAAGTGTTGAATTATTTTATGGGACTCACTCTAGTAGCCTTCTAAGTGACGTAGAAGTGCAAACATAATAGTTTGACTTGGACTATAAAATGAGCAAGCATCCAGACTTGTAAAAAATCCAATCCACTTGAAGTAATTCGAATTAATCCTATTAAACATAAGGAATCTTGGATAAACAAGGACCATGTCTTCTAACAATCATTGTATTGTTTTCTGTCTTCCAAGTGTTTGGATGCTGAGGCAACCTCAGATTCTCTTAGTTTATTTGTAAATAATAGTATTTTGTGGGTCATTGAAATACTTTTAAATGTAAATAGGGAGATATATATGTTTAAATTTATAAAATAGATTGAGATGTCTTTAATACCCGTTTGGATAGTAAAAATATTTCATCTCATCTCATCTCATCTCTTTATTATAATTTTTTAAAATTTTCATACAAAATATAATAAAAAAATTAAACTTTTTCAAATATTAAATTAATAATAATATTAAAAATAATATTTTATTTAACTTCTAATTTTTATTTAAAATCATCTATTTCGTCTCACTATTCAAAACGGACAGTTTTTCAAATCCTTCTAGATAATTAATCAGTGGCACAAAAGGAATCTTGACCCTCAGCACCGACTGTATGGAGACGAATTTATAGACCATATTGTCAATAAATCCAAACAAGATTGTCATCATCGCTTTCAATAGATTTGTAGGAATCTCACGTCTTTATTGTAAGAAATATATGATAATAAAAATAGTTGCAACCATTTCTTGATTTTCTCAATTATATTGTAAAATTTTATAAAGATATGAGGAAATAATGTTGCTCAATCTTTGAATGGTTACATTCCAATCCTTTTTTTTGTCTAAAATTCATACTAATCTTATTAAATTAATCTTGATTTGAGCAATTACATAATAATAATAATAATATTATTATTATTTAAAATTATTATGCCATGATATAATTTAATTTAAAAAATTTTAAATTTTAAATTAAATTAAGTTACTTAAACTTATATGTAGTGTAAAGATTTTTAAATAAGATTATTCTACATTTGATTACATAATATCTATTACCTAATTTATGTTGGTTAAAAACTTAAATGTGGTTTTTCATAGCTTAAAATAAGAAATAAAAAAATTATTTTCATTCTGACGTGGGACTGCCATGTGGTTGCCGCATAAGAGTGTCATGGCCGTGAGGGCAAAACTCTTTTGTCTTTGTCCGAATCCCCTCACATTATGCTTAAAAAGAAATTTCAAAAAGACATTGAATAAATTAATGTTGGACCATGTCTTCTCGTAACCCATGCTGCTTACAGAGAAACTTGGTCGTCTTTTGAGGGAGAGAAACACTACTTACAACTCTGTGGGTCATACCATAAAAACCCCATGAACCCTTCATTTTTAAATAAATTATTTTTAAATGGAGTGTCTCAAAGACTCGTTTCAAATAAATAGTTTGAATTTATCTGTAATTTTATTTTTTAACTTAATTAATATAATTTCATAAATAATATAAAGATAACTATATAAATAATTTACAATTACAATTAGATTCATAGTAAAATAGTTTATTCTCAATATCCAAACCTATAATATAAACGAAAACTATTATTTTCATAAAATAAAATTACATATTAACAAAACCGTTTAATAGTTTGAGATATAACGTAGTCAAATACTAATATTAATATCACAATAAAGAAATATATAATACTATATATTTATAAAATTTAAAAATAAAATTTATTCATATTATACGAATAGATTATGGATTTCACCCATTAATCTGCAATTAATCTGTTTATTAGTTATGTTTTATTAAGTTAATTATCAATTTTGACTTAAACTTGTTTATATTAAACTCAATATGGCTTACTTCGTTTTCTCAATGATATGAAATTGACGGAACTTGACATATATTACAAGCCATACGACTATGATTAATCATATCTAATATGGTCTATTCGTTTGTTTGTTTGTAAAAGTCACCTGTGCTACACGGTTCCTTATAATGCAAGACATGCCAAAGCTTTCAGTCATGCAATAGATGGCGAGTGATCATAAGTCGTGTTTCATGATGTACATGAGAAATTTGGAGTTTTTTGTCCAAAATCATCATCGTGTTTTGTCACAATTTTTTTTTTTTTTTGAAACAATGTTTTGTCACAATTAAAGATATAGGTAGTTGTTGGTAGTTGGTGACATTTTGGTTACAATAATAATAATAGATGACAAGACGCAATTACCAATTAGATTTGTATGCTTGCTTTGAATTAGCATAAAATAGGCTTCTAAGTTCTCTTTGCATTTTGGGAGAAAAAATTGGGCATGCATCCACCTCAACGAGACAACGTACAACACCCACTCACGTACATTATAAATCGCCTTTCGCACGACTCCACAACGCCAACGACTATATATTTGGAAGTATACATCCAAAGAAAAGAAAACTGGTCTACGTGATTTTTAAGACTTTTCTAGCTAGCTAGCACCAGATATATGTCATGTCTTCTTGATAATTGGGGTGCCAATGCCACGTACAATTTCCATTTCATTTCAGTATTCAGTTATTATTTCTATAATTGGAAATATTTTTATCATCTAAATATTGAACCCGATACAAGTGAATTTTGAAATTGATAAAATCTAAAATTCAAATGAAAATTATTCTCATTAATTACTTTTCACCATCTCATACCTTATATCCTATCAAAAACACCATCACACCATAGAAATTTCCCTCTACTAGAATTGACAAAAAAAAAAAAAAGACAGAAAGAAAGAGAGAGAAGATGTCCACCCTCCTCCTCATGAGGAAATAGGGTTTTTGAGAGAACTCAAGAGTGCAATAATAAGGAAATTATGAAAAACTATAATGAACATTAATTATGAACTTATTTCCTGATCACAATATTTAAGCTAGCCAGTTTCTCCTCTGCCACTGAGAAGGGAGAGAGGAGAAGTTGAGAAAGAAGCAAAACTAGCATCCATCTCTCTGTTCCTCGTGAATATGCCCGAACTCGATCGATCAGCGGACGTAGACGGAAACGAGTGCACAAAATCATCGAAACCCTCTGCAACATAACCCTTGCCTCCATTAACGTACTCGCCTGGCGCTTTCAAGTTGTCCGAGATCTCAATCTCTCCTTCCAAATACCTCGCCACTTGCCGCATGCTTGGCCGTGCCATAGGCGTGTTGCTTGAACACATGAGCCCCAACTTCAGCACCATCACCACCTCAGCCTCCTCGTAATTTCCATTCAGGTTAGGGTCTATAACATCAAGGACCTTCCCTTCTATGAATCTGTCCCAGACCCAATCCACCAGAACTAACTCCTCGGGCGTTGCGTTCTGCTCAGTGGGCCTCCGGCCACAGGCAACCTCAAGCAACAGTGCACCAAATGCGAACACATCCGAGCTTGTCGTGGCCTTGCCTGTTCTAGGCAGCTCTGGTGCAAGATATCCTAAAGTTCCCACCACCCGGGTCGTGCTGGGGTTCGAGCCGTGCTCGTACAGTTTAGCAAGCCCAAAATCGCCTAGTCTCCCGTTGAGTTCACTGTCTAGCAACACATTGCTAGCCTTTATATCTCTGTGAATCACGACCTGTTCATAGCCCTCGTGTAAGTACAGAAGCCCAGAAGCAACATCCTTTATGATCTTCAACCTTTGCTCCCAATTAAGAACTGTTATTGGCTCATCGAACAAGAACTTGTCTAAGCTCCCATTGGCCATGAAATCATAAACTAGAAGAAGATCGCCTCGTCTGCGACACCAGCCCAATAACTGAACCAAATTCCGGTGGCGAAGCCGACCGATGCTGGCTATTTCCGCCACGAATTCCCGCAGACCCTGTTTGGAATCGTGCGAGACTCTCTTCACCGCAACTTGGATCTTCGAATTTGGAAGCGTCCCTTTGTAAACTCGACCAAACCCACCTCGACCAAGTAGCTCTCTGTCTCGGAAACGTTTGGTTGCTTTCTTTAGTTCTTGATAAGAGTAGCGATGTGGCCCAAGCTCAAGTTCCCAATCCTCGATTACGTCGGCGTTCTTTATCTTCCAGAACAGGTAAAAGGCAGCGGAGATGGAGGATAGTAAAAGAACGACAGCTGAAACATAAGCCCCTACTAAAAGAGCTGTGTGCTTCTTCTTGGGTCCTGGTAGTGACGGTAGAGAAGAGAGATCAAGGGCTGCTGCTTGCCCGTTGATCTTGAAGCTCCAGCCCAAGATGCTGTGTGAGCTAGCGAGCAAACCCGTCGAAGCAGAGAACCCAACGAACATAAATTCTTGAAAGATCTGCGAGAGATCTACTTTAAGTGACAAAAGTGGCTTACTGGGTTTTGAAGAAAATGGCGAAACCGAAACGTTGAGGACATTTTCAGCTGAATTGTAGTCGATCCAAGCTAGAATAGCACTCCCGCTCGTGAGGTTAAGATCTTGTTTGGTTGAATCGCTAGTGAAATATGCTGCGGCGGCGGAAGCGTTGGATTCTAAGCTATCGATGTCGACGCCAACATGGTTGTCGTTTTTGTCTCTGAACTCGAGGTCTTGGACAGTGTCGAATTCAACAGCGAAGAGATGATCAGAGAAATTCCCGATGTCGCTGGAATTAAAGAGACCGAGGTACTGCCGAGGCAGAGCATTTAGCTTCTTGGAGGTGGCGATTGCGAAAGCGAGGCCATGGCCTCCGAGCTTAGGATACTCGGGGACAATAGCAAAAGCAAACGAGGTGGAGAAAGATAGAACTTTACCAGTGCTAAAGTTCTTGAACCGAAACGGCGAGTTAAAGAAGGCGTGGCCCATCAACCGACCGGTGTCGTTGGTTAACTGAAGAATGCCGGATTTCTGGATCTCAGCGCTGCCGTCTAAGGTAAGGTTGTCGGAGCCCACATCTTTGAATCCCCGAAAGAAGAGCTCGGTAGGCTGGGATGAAACTGGGATTGAAAGGAAAATAAATACAGAGAAAAATCTTAGCATCTTGGCCACTGTTTGGTACGAGATTGATCGACGCATTCGGAAATAGCATTTGAAAGGGTTGGGTGAGCTCAGAGGAAGAAAGTGTAAGCACGGCTCGGAAATCAAATCAGAGTAATTTCCAGACCAGTAAAAGTGGTTGAGGGCAGATTTAAATTTATGACAGGAAAAAGTGATGCGATTCAAAGATGGAACTGAACACGTACAGCAATTAGTCAGTCACATGTAAAAGTTTACGAGAGAGGAGAGAAAGGATCTTTGTGGATATATATGAAATAAGGATAATTATGCTTACCAAAAGAGGAACAAAAACAAGGACCATGGAGGCCTGAAATCTCTCACAGCCATGGAGGCAGAGAGGCAGAGGCTTCTCTATCTCGGTAAAGTACTGAACGGTTCACAATTGTGAGGTCTAGATATTTTGGATACTACTATCTAATTCCCCTTCAAGCCTGCAACTTAAATACTATTTCTTTCCGTACTAGGTTTATTACATTTTTTTTTTAATAAAAGGTCTTACAAAATAACACATTAATTATATTTTATGGCACATTAGTTTTTGTTTTTAATGACAAATGGAGTACTCTAGAAACTGCAGTAATGTATCTTAACGTTATTTTGTTTTTTCTTCTAAATTTTTTAAATTCAAGCTAGCTATGATAAGGGTGAAGCCAAGTTAGACCAGTGTGACATCACCAAAAGACAAGATAAAAACCAGGCGGACCCCTCCCTACAGTGATAAGCTGTGGAAAAATAAGCACAGCATTAGGTGAAAAGGTCACGATGCCACGAAGTCAATTCCACGTTGATTAAGGATTTCGTTTGGACGTTCAGCTTAGCAGAAATAAATTGAATTTTTTTTTATAAATAATAGTAAATTAAGATAATAAAGTGAATTTTATAAAATTTACTTAAAATAAATTTAGATATATTTAAATGTTAAGAGTATTGACAGTGACTTAACTATTATCAAGTCTAAATTTTGACTAAAATTAAAGCTTTTGATTAAAATTCAAACCAATAGAGATATAGGTCCACAATGGACTAGTTATCCTAAAGTTAAAATAATAATATTTTTTTTAATATTTTGTAAATACACATTTAATCTCCACAAAATGCCTATCATAAACCATTTAGCAACATTTTCACCAACATTCAGCAAATACACAATATATTTGCACCAACATTTGGCAACCTTTGATCTGATTTTTGCAAATACACATTTAGCAACATTGCCACCAACATTTGCGCTAACAAAAGAATTTATAAACCAATTGCTATTCAATATTTCCACCAACAAAACAAAACATCTATACAGTAGCAATACCTAGCCAAATTGCTAGCAGTAGTACTACCAAAAATCAAAGATCATGTCGTTTATTGCACCAAAGTTGTAGTTATTGCAGACTATGTATATGCACCAAAGCTTTAGGTTATTGCAGACTATGTATATGCACCAAAGTTGTAGTTGTGTTCTATATATTCTTTTCTATCTATATTGAAATTTGGTCTTTGATGCCATGCCCAACAGAAACTAGATTTTTTGGTTGAGGGGAAAAACAACGAGAAATGCTTGGATAACTTTAGGAAGCTGTCTTCTCATATTGCAGAATATGTATATGCACCAAAGATATATTGGAATTTAAGTACCTCAAAGTTGTTAACTATGGAATTTATGGATGGTGCACAAATAAATGATGTGAAGACCATTAAAAGTTGTCCCCTCATATTTTTTGTTCTAATCTACTACTGGTTTAATATTTTAGCCGTGACAATTATGAACCTAAAGCTTTAGGTCATATGTTGACACTTCATTATGCATGACCTAAAGCAGTAGTTATTTTGGATGATAAGCAAATGCATCCAACATATTTTCCCCCAAGTGCAAATCAAGTGCATCAAAGTAGTAGTAAGGGGCCTAAGGGCATATTTTAGTGATAGATTACATCTAATAGCAACCTGCCCCAAGGCACCCAACAATAAGTTTACAAAATCTGAGATATAAAACAAACCATCTGAACTCATTGATTTTGTACTTGAAAAGTTAATCATAATAATAATCATCTCAACATTCTTACTATACTGCACATTGATATTCACTTCTCTTGCAATCTGAAAACTTGCTCTTATTTTGAACTTTGACAAATTTTAGAAAGATTTGTTTGAAAATACACTATAAACTAATATGTTCTTCAAATGTACAAATTCAAATCACTTCTACTCCACAGCTATTAATATAAAAACTACTTTGGCTAGTGATTACATTTTTGTTCTTTTGGCAAAAAAAATAGATGTTGCAAATATAGATATGACATGTTCAGGAAAAATCTCTGTAGAAAAATTGGACATGATTACAAAATTAGAACCTAAAACATGGACATGATCACAAAAGCATGGACATGTTCAGGACAATTTTTGTGTTCTGATCACAAAATCAAACCTAAAAGAAAATCACTATAACACAACCATTAAACTCGGCAAAATACAACCAACAACAACAAAGATCAGCACAAAATCAAGTAAGATCAAAGAGAAGTTTCAAAAACTTTTACCCTTGCATATATTCAAACTGAAAAACACAGTCTTGGAGAGGTAGTCTAGGGCTTTGGCTCGAAGTTCCTCAAAAGGATGTTTGGTCCTTCACCCAAGCCAACGAAAGGACAATGGCTGGATGGAGAGAGAAAGGGAGAACGAAAAAAAAAAGAGAACAGAAGAGAAACCCACTACCGAATGAAGCTTTACTAGAGAAAGGGAGAGAAATAGAGAGAGAGGGTGTCAGGCTCGAGAGGAAGGGTGGGAAAGGGAGAGAGAAGAGGAAAAAAAAAGGAAAGAGAATGCGTGAGAAATTTATTACTGTTGTTGATTATTTGAGAATAAAATAGGGGTTGATGGATGAATAGTGTCTCTCCAAATTTGAAGAGGACTTAAGCTAAATGTTTTTTATGAGTCCAATGCAGGTTATTTTGGCAAAATTATCTATATTTTAGACTTGGATTGACATTTGGCTAGTCCAATATTAGTGTTCTAAGATGAGTTTAAATGTATTTATGGGACGTTAAAAATGGTATGGGTCCACCAATGATTAAATAATTAATTTATTAAATCTTTTAGTAATAAATAACAAAAATCAAACATAAATTTTCTCAATGCATTTAAAAAATAATTTCTCACTACTTTTTGTATGCAAAATTTTTCTTACTCGAAATTTCTAAATAAAAAATTTAAAAAATGATTTTAATTTTAACCAAGCTGTGGAGAAGAGTAATAATATTTTATTTTAATTATAGAACGTTTGGGAAAGAGGAAGGATGAAAGAGAGAGAGAGAGAGAGAGAGAGAGGGGGGAAAGATAGGTGTTTCTATCAGCACTAAAGATGAGAAAGAGAGAGAGGAAATTAGAAATGAGGTTTGTCAGTGACATGTTCCATCATAGAACAAAGCCTTGTTGAAGTTTGTGTGTCTAAGATGAGTTTGCTTGTTTTGATGTTAGGATAGGTCCAACTGAGATGCGGTAAGCTGATTCTAGGATCCAAATGAAGCCTAAGAAGCTCTCTCCGCAGTCTACATCCCCTTTAAAGCCCTCCACCAGAGTGCACTGTTGGGGCGGTCCCTTCCTGCCCCCTTCTTAATTTTTTTTTTCTCTTACATTTTTAGGGTTGGTTGTTTGTCTTTATATGATGATTTTTTACAATGATGTGTTGCCCTCCAACCACCAGAACCGACCACATGTCAGTCATGCATCTTCCTCCTATCGTCCTCTTTTCAACACTACTGGCCACCACTATGCAATGCGTGTGTGAAACATATGTGCTAACATTGGCATGTGTGGATCTCGCGCATCAATTCTCCCTCCTCCAAAAAAATCACATGTCACCAATCCCATGATCCCTCATGTGCATATCCAACTTCTTTTCTTCCCTGCCACCTCTAAAACCACACATTTACTATCTATTGTAAGAATTGAAGGTAAAATAAAGAAGAAATAATAGAGAAGTAGAAAAGTGATAAATCTGTATTAATTTATTAATGAATTTACACCTATTGTCTACTCTATTTAAATACAAAAATAGGAGAGCATAATCCATAATTACAGTAGCTAATTGGGAATGAACAAAAGAGTTTATTGTCAACCAAAATCATGGTGGTTCTATTTGGAAAGAATATGAATTCTTTTCACATTGATGCTTGTCAATCACGGCAGTTGCTTGATCCTTTAATTATTGCTCACCTTCCTTAACACTCCCCCTCATGTCGGAGTGGATATTGATGACATCCAACTTGCAGAAAAGGTATTGAAATTGTACTGAGCCCAATGCTTTGGGGAACAAATCAACCAGTTGTTGATTTGATGACACATGGAATGTTTCAATGAGTCCATTATGAATCTTTTCTCGAATGATGTGATAGTTGATCTCTATATGTTTTGTTCGTTCATAGAACATATGTTTTGTGGCTAAGTAGAAGCATAACACAAGCAACCAAATACACGCAAATGGGTATAAATGGGTTGGGTGTTGCACAACTTTTCACGTGGTGATTTCCCTAATAAAAGTAAGGTAGGGGTTCAGTTAATCAGATAGGTGGCGGATAAGAGAGCATCTCCCAAAAACTGTTTTGGCATATGAGCTTGGAAAAGTAGAGCCTGGACAACATTAAGAAGGCAATGGTGTTTGCATTTCGCCACTCCATTTTGTTGTGGTGTGGAAACCCAATTGGTCTGATGAACGATGCCTTTCTAGAAAAAAGGAAGGAAAAATAAATCCAGACCCATTATCACTCAGAATGATTTTAACAATGGTTGAAAATCAATTTTCAACGAAATTCACAAAAGATTGTAACAATGAAAAGGTTTCAAACTTGTGTTGCATCAAACATGTCCACGTGCATCTCGTATAATCATCTACAATGGTAAGAAAGTATCGAACCCTATTAAGGAAAAAACCCAATACACACACCATATGTCAACATGTAATAACTCAAAGGGTGCAACAGATTAAATGTGACTATTTGGAAATATAAGCCGAGTTTGTTTATTCAAAGAGCAAATGAAACATGGTGTGGAATTTGAAAAAGAAATCTTAGACACATTATTGGACAAAAGGGACAAGACTTTATTGGACAAGTGACCTAAGTAGCGATGCTATAACTGCGAACTAAGGGTTGTGACATGATAACGAGGATGACTAGGTTGTGTGAAGTAGTACAGGACATCCCATTCAGTTTTCAGTCCAATCATCTTCATTGAGCGAAGGTTCTAAATGAGACAAAAATCAGATGAAAATTTTATAAGGTAATGTAAAGATCTACACAAAGAGCGAACAAAAATGAAGTTAAAGTGAAAGGTGGGGACATAAAGGACATTGTGCAAAATAAGAGATGGTGAAAAATGAATAGACCTAATGGGAGTGACTTTAGCAAATAATAATGTGTAATTGCACAATGTGATTATGGGCAAGAGAAAAATTGGTTACAATGGTGGAAGAATTGACCATATGGTCAATAGCACTGCTATCAAGGATCTAAAAAGTATTAAGGAATGAAGAGGATTTACCTGAGAGAGACGATTCGGTGTTTCCTTCATGATTGACCATGGATTGAGTTTGATTGACACTATTTAGGATTGCTAAAAATTGCTGACATTGATCAGCGATGAAAGGTAGATTAGTAGATAGTTTGAGGTGGTAACTTGGTGAGCAAGTGTTTTGGAGCTACGAGCAGTCTTGGCATTGCGATAGCTAGATGGATACCCATGGAGTTGGTAGCAATGATCAACAATGTGACCTTCACAGCCACAATGAGTGCATTTTGGACGTTCTTTCTTGTGAGAGTCGGAGTAGTGATCTTTGGGTGGTGAGAAAATTTTCTTAGTGGCCAGAGCAGCGCCATCAATAACAAATGAGTTTGCCATGCTACATTGTCTTTCTTCTTGGAGGTCAAAGCATAGGCACGATTGACCTTGGCAAAAGATCCATGAGGAGGGTGTGTCCACGAACTGTGGAATATGACTCACTGAGACCTATGAGAAATTTCATGGTCTGTTAATTCTAGTGGAACTGGAGAATATCTTTCGTTGCACCATTGGAACAAGATGAAAAGGTGTGAAGTGCAGAGTGCTCATCCCGTAAACTTTCCAGGTTTATAAAATAAGTGGCCATGGTCGTGGTACCTTGAACAAGATTATGAATATATTGTTCAATCTAAAACATGCAAGGTCCATTGACTTAGGAGAAACGTTCTTTAAGATCATACCAAATATCGTGGGCAAAATCATTATAAATGACGTTGGTGGAGATTTCTTTGGAGATCGAGTCGAGGAGCCAAGACTTTTACCATATTATTGTAGTGACTCCATTGTTGGAATTTAGCTGAAGATGTGGAGACTGGTGGTAGATTCATCAATAAACACTAAAGAGTTAAAGAAGAAGATGACAAAACAGAGAAATGATGCACAATAGGTGCTCGACAAAATGTCTCATAAAGGACAGAATACCAAAACTTCTAATAATGATTTTACTGACTCTTTCCTTAATACAATGCACTGTTCTTATGTGTGTATTTATAATACAGAGGTCCTAACAAACTACAGCATAGAAATGGAATCTTCACTTTACAACTTAGCAATTCTGTTATGAAAATATTCTCCTAGATGATTCTGCATCATTCGGTTACAGTAGAGGCCATGTACTGTCCTTTAGGTGCTACATCGCTGGTGTGCTCATCTAGTGGTGCAGTAGCCTTAATAGCCCCCCTCGATTCAATCAGCATTGGAACAATAATGAGACTTGAGTGGAGAAGATTGAATCAAACAGTGGAGACTGACTTTGTAAAAATATCAGCAAGTTGGTCTTTGCTTGAAACAAATAAAACTTGTCAAGTCTTGGATGCCACCCGATCCCTCACAAAATGAAAATCAAGTTCAACATGCTTAGTTCTAGAATGTAAACTGGAGTTACATATAAATAAGTGGCACCAAGGTTATCACACCACAAAGTTGGTGGATTAGGCAAGTAAATGGATAATTCTTTCAACAAAAATTGAATCCATAGAATTTCACATGTGGTGTTAGCCATAGCTTTATACTCAGCCTCCGTAGATGACCTTGCTATAGTGGGTTGCTTTTTAGAGTCTCGCGAAATTAAATGAGAGCCAAAGTAGATGCAAAAACCACCAGTAGATTTTTGGTCATTTGGACACCCTGCCCAATCGGCATCAGAAAAAAGCAGTAATTTTGAAAGAGGAGGATGGAGAGAAGTAGAGTCTAAAATGAGAGGTCAACTTAAGATAGCGTAAGATACGTTTGACAGCTTGCCAATGAGTCATATGTGGGCAATACATAAATTGACAGACTTTGTTAATTGAAAAGGACAAGTCTGGTCGAGTAAAGGAAAGGTATTGAAGGCTCCTCACAACACTCCTATAAAGTTGAGGGTCCTCAAAAGAGGATCCCTCATGAGCCAAGAGTTTGACAGAGACTGACATTGGGGTTGAAACTGGCTTAGACTTATGCATATTGGTTTAGACAAGCAAATCATATATCTACTGAGATTGTAACATGAACAAACCAGCAATAGTGCAATTAATTTCTATCCCTAAAAAGTAGTGTAACATGCCAAGATCTTTTACAGAAAAATTAGACTGTAGGGATGAGATAAATCATTGATGAATGCATGATTAGAAGTTGTAACAATTATATCATCAACATAAATAAGCACATAGGTAGACACAGATACAGTAGATGATATAAACAATGATGAATCGAAAATGGAGCCATGAAACCCTAATGAAAGTAATTTGGCTGTCAATTTTGAGAACCAAGCCCTTGGAGCTTGTTTCAAACTATAAATTGACTTGCATAATTTAAAAATATGTTGAGGAAAATTAGGATTAACAAACCCGATGGGTTAATGCATCAACACATCGTTCTCCTAGTCTCTGTGCTCGAAGGCGTTTTGTATATCAAGCTGATGCAGTGGTTATAGAGGTAACAATGGATTCATAGTCTGATCCTAATCTAGCTAGGAGATAAATAATGAACTTAAAAGGAGGAAGAGGGTGCCCAGCGGCACTGAGAGAGGATGAAAGAGCTTGAGCCTTATGAAAATAGGTTGAAATATTTTCTGCTCCTTTCTTTAAGGTTGCTAACTGGTATTTTGTCTACATAATGTGTGCAGATGATTGAGCTGAGAAAAGAGTGAGAAGAGTGGACCAAGCCTCACTAGCAATTGTGCATTCTAGGACCTGTGCGAGGACCATATCTGTGAGGGACGTGTTTATGGCTGATAGAATGAGCTGATCTTGAAGAACCCAATTTGTATAAGTTGGGTTAGGAGCATTATTGACAGTCGGTGGAGGCTTGGGTATTGACCCATCAATATAGCCAAGCACACGATGACCTTTGAGGAAAGGAAGTATCTGAGCCTTCCATAGAAGGTAATTGTCAATATTAAGCTTGATAGTTATAGATTGGGTAGCTAAACTTGTGATAGATGAAGGAAGAAGGGAGGAAGATTTGTTTGGTGTCATGGGAAAATGCGGGAACTGAAATGGAGGTGAGTCCTATTTGGGCTCTGGTACCATAAAGAGTTAACGAAGAAGATGACAAAACAGAGAAATGATACACAGTAGGTGCTCGACAGAATGTCTCATAAAGGACAGAATACCAAAACTTCTATATATGATTTTGCTGACTCTTTCCTTAATACAATGCACTATTCTTGTGTGTGTATTTATAATACAGAGGTCCTAACAAACTACAGCATAGAAATGGAATCTTTACTTTACAGCTTAGCAATTCTATTATAAAAATATTCTCCTAGATATTTTGCATCATTTGGTTACAGTAGAGGCCATGTACTGTCTTTTAGGTGCTGCATTGCTGGTGTGCTCATCTGGTGGTGCAGTAGCCTTAATACAACACCTGGTGGTGCTGCATTGCTGGTGTGCTCATTTGGCATTGAAAGCCATAATTAGGGTTGAGCTCCATGTTTGGTAATCATCTTCAGTTAGAGGTTGAGATACTAATACAACACCTGGATGGTCAAAGTGACGAAGATACAAGTAATGGGTGGGATCTTCAAATTTGTTGGATGAAACACCGTTGGCCATGAGTAAAACTTCCAATTTTGGGAGAAAAATGGCAACATATGAAACAACGAAGGGATCATAAAATATATTAGTTATTTTCAACAAAGAGCAGGAAAAAATTACAGAGGAAGAAGACCACTACCGACTATCTATTCTTGAAACATTGAAATAGAGTATGGATGGAGATCCTCACGAATTTCTTCTCGACTCTGATGCCATGTAAGATTTCAAGTTAAAACGCAGAAGAAATAATAGAGAAGCAGAAAAATGAGAAATTTGTACTAATTTGTGAATGAATTTACACGTATTGTCTACTCTATTTTAATACAAGCATAGGAGAGCACAATCCAGAATTACAACAGCTAATTGGGAATGAAATCAGGAGTATATTTTCAACCAAAATCACGGTGGTTCTATTTGGAAAGAATTTTCTTTTCACGTTGATGCATGCCAATCACGCCATTGCTTGATCCTTTTCCTTAATGAGCTGGTGCAAATCCCTTAATTGTTGTTAACCTTCCTAAACATCTATCACCAATCGGTGTGTGCGGCACATGTGCCAACTTCAAATGCATGTGTCCACCACACGCCGCTGAATTTCCTCCCTTAGAACAATTACCCATCTCCACTTAGCCCTCCCCCCCCCTTTGGTTTATTATATGCTTGTTTGTCTGTGTATTTCTTGTCAAATTTCATGGTTGTGAGGGGTTTGATCCATTGTAGTTTGTCCATAACTATCAAGCATGCACTCCATCTCCAATATTTTAGCCCTCATATCCACCATCCTTTCCATTGTAGTTGTCCATGTTGCCATTTCCTCCAACTTTTGTGTACTTCCAAAAATTCCAAGTCTCACTCATTGCTTTCTTTTTGTTTAAAATTGAATGCTTTTTTGCCTATGATAAGGGAAATGAGATTTCCCTACATACAAACTATTTCAGTGCTAATTTCATTGTTGTAGTATTCTCCTTCAACCAAAAAACCTATTCAAGATGAACTATTTCTTAACTACGAATCCAGAAATACGGAACCAAAATTATGAAGTTTCATTTTTCCTTTGTTTTTCCATCTTATGCATTGTAACATTTGTTTTGCGGTGTAGGGTCTCTCAACCCCATCTTTTATATATTTTTTCATCAAACTTACCTTGAATTGAAAAGGAGAATACAAGAGGAGAGGACAAGGGATCTTGAAAAAAACTTCTTCACAGAAATTACAGTGCATACAATAGAAAATAAAATAAAAAAAAAGGGGCAATGAGACCAATAAAGTGGTCCCAAATCCAGAGGACTTGCAATAGTGGTTTTAAAATCCAACTGGTAGATTTTTAGAATGTAGTTGTGATTTGCATCTGTGAAAGCATCATTGGAACCATCTAATCTGGAGTCATTGACGAAGGTGTTCACATCATTTTTCCCTAGATTCTCAATTAGGCAAATCAGTTGCATAGTTTGATAGTTAGAATCGAACACTTCGAGTCGCTAACAGGCTTTCGAAGATACGCGAGGCGGAGCCAACGTTCATGCTACATGCACCGGTGCAGATGGAGCCTAGGGACTGAGATCCGAAGGATCTAGAGGTGGGGAGTCCAGTTGTGCCGTGCATGTGATGATAGGAGGTCAGTAAACGTGATGGCGCAATGGAAAGCCGCATGGCTTTAGGGCACATGCGGATCATGCAACAATTGTTTGGCGGCACCTCCACCAAGATTTTAAATATCTGCCACTGGCAAACATAGTGGAAAGGCATGTGTGGCATTCTGTTGGTTGGAAAGTGACAAATCGAACATGTCTGATCTAGTGGAAAAACAAAAGGAAAAGAAATAAAAGAAAACCGACAACAAGCCTGAGAAGCAAACTAGAAAACAAACTAATTTGCGAGTGATGACGAGGAGAGGGAGGAGTGATTCCCCTCCAGTTAGGGTTTATGGTGTGGGGTCAAGATTTTCGAGGGTCAAAGAATCCTCTTAGTTTTTTTTTTAAATGTACCAATCCTTTGTTTTACTTATTTTTTAAAATAATACCACTTTGCAAGCTCCTTTATTTTTTTTCCTTCAAAATTGTAAAATAACAATGGAGAATCTCAATAAATTCATTAGGTACAACAACAACATATTATAAGAAAAAAAAAATACGTTTCTTTAGAAACTCAGTCAAATAAATGATTTGATCCAGTTAATTGTGACCAATCACTCATTTTTTTTTCTCAATTGGTCATGAGTTTCGCTTTTGCGTTTTAAATTAGTAGGTGATTTTTTTAAAGCGAGCCGAATATTTTAAAATCCTCTAAATATTTTAAACATCCAAAATTTTTTTAAATTGGGTATTTTTTAGTATTATTGAACTAAACCTAATTTTCAAATAAGCCATTTTATATTTTGAAGTCCCGAAAATAATATAGTTTTAGCAAATCATTTTATTTAAATGATTTTAGTTCTTTAAAAGTATTATTGAATATTCATTATTTTATTTTATGTTAAAAACTCTATTATTTAGATGCTTTTATTTCTCTTAGAAATATTTATAAAACTCATCATTTTATTTTATGATGAAAGATTATATTTTTGGAATTTAAGTTGGGTTTTAAATTAGTTCCATTGTATTTCTATTTTATTTTCTAATTTTTAATTAGTTTATTATTTGTGTTTAATTTCTACCGTTAGTTCAATTTGGAGAACCCTAGACGAAGGGTTGGAATCAAATCCCAAAAACCCTAATCCCCCGCCCCCCAATTTTTTCCTCTTCCCTCTCTCTCCTTCCCTCCCTCCAATCAAACCACCTTTCCGGTTCCCTCTTCTCCCTAGCGCTGCCCACTGTAGTCTTCGTAGCCCAAGCACCACCTCATTGCCGGCCACCTCCTCCCCCACTGATCCTCTCTTCCTCCTTAAGTTTCTCTCCTCTCTATCTCGATTCCTAGCCGCGCCGCCACCAAGGACACCACTGCCGCCACTGCCATGCCTCACCAAGACCACCATCCCTCCATCGGAGCCTCCCCCTGGTCCTCCATGCCCAGCTCAAGGCCCCCTCTGTCTCTTTTCTCTGTTTCCTCACCCATAGGCTCAGCCCTTCTCTTCTCAGCTCTTCCCACACCCACCACCACAACCCAGCCCCTTTCCCTCAAAAGATCCCACCTCTCTCCCTCTCATCTGTTTCTCACTATCGTGGCCTCCCCTATTGCTGTGCACCGCCTCCAGCCAGGCCATGGCCACCCACGACCACCATTGCTCAACCACCTCACGTCGCCCTGAGCTCCACCACCATGCCCCACTACCCCTGTACGAGAAACCCTAGATCCAGCCTCTCCAAAATAGCCCCTATTTTAGGTCATGATAGTGACCACCAAGGCCCAGTCACCACCCAAGCCAATGGCTTTTGATGCCACGAGGCCTTGCTAGACAACAAGCGATACAACGAGTCAACCCAGATGAATGGAATAATTCCTATTCATTTCCCTTAATAATTATTTTATTATGAAGCTTGATTGGCGTTGTGGACTGTGCTGTTGTTGTGAAGTTGTGTAGTGTGAAGTGATAGGGCTATTATGTAGTGTAGATTGTGAGGTGAAGTATTGGGATTACTGTGAATGGTGTTGTGGAGTAGTTTGTGATGTGACTAAGTAGTTTGAAGCAACGGGTTTGTTGTGCAAGTGTGACGTAGTTGGTGTTATGGCAGTGTGCAATGAAGTGACGGGGGTTAAATGTAGAGTTGTGCTGTGTGATGTGACAGGAAGTGATGGGAACATGGTGCAGTTTGGAAGTGGTTGGGAATTGTGTAAGGTGTTGGGATAGTTGTGTTGTTTGTGAAATGGTATGATGTCAAGTGAAGTGCTAGGATTTTGAAGGTTGGGGAAGATTGTGGAGCTTGATGATTGTATGTGTTTGAGTTGGACGTTAGTGTCGGGTGTATGAATCTTGTTTAGATAAGCTGGCATTTACTAGATTATATGTTGATCTTAGATGATAAAAGATGTAGGGTACATGTGTAATTTGGTTGAACGCATGTGCTGGACAGATTTACCCTATGTAATGGATAATCTGTCTTAAGTATGAATACAAAATGTTTAACCATCAGAGTTGGTTTAAAATTATATATTATGCTTAGTTAAGATTACGGTAAAATGTTGGTTAGGTTATGTATGAATGGAGGAAGAGATGTATATATTAACTAGGGTTGAGTTGCGTAACTTGGTTGACTCAAGTTATGCATCGAAATGGATGGTTTGATAGGAAGAGTATGATGAAGATAATAATTTGTCTTAACTTTAAAGTGGATCATGAAGTTCAATTTGAATGATAAGCACTTGGAGTAGAATGTTGTGTTGAAAAGGTGACCTCAAGTGGGTCCTAGCAATGAGTTTGAGAATTTAGGAAACGCGATGAAGGAAAGTATAGAAAATAGTATTGGAAAGTAGCGTGTGTCTAAGTGAAGGAAGTCCTAGTGAAGAGAAGTTTATGTATTTTCTAAATTTAGTTACTTATGCACTTGAAAAGAAAATGATATTAAGGATATGTATGCATGTAGGTTGTTATATGACACACACATGAATGGATTACATGAAATGAATATAGTATGGAGTCCAAGTAAGTATTATGTTCATACTCTTTTAAAGTTTTCTAATGATATGAAAATGATAAAGAAATGTTTCTCTTTATGATGTTTTATGAAATGAAATGATGTTTGATGAAAGTACGCTAAGTATTAATGTTTAAAGGTATATGTAAGTAAAGACCTTCTTTGGCAGTCTCTATTTATGCACCCAAAGTAATAGTTGTATGCATATGAATGGATGTTATAGGTAATAACTATTGTCCATATTTTCATTAAATTAAATGTTAAGGGTTTATGCTTGATGATTTTAAATTATGTTTAAATGATGCGATGAAAGTATATTTAAATGATGCTATGAAAGTGTGTTTAAATCAGGCTATGAAATTGATTTTAAATGATGCTATAAAAGGATGTTTAAAGAATGCTATGAAATGATGTTTACTGATGATGTTTATACTTATGCTTTTAAATGATGTTTATGAAATGAAATAGACTGATGAATGAAAGAAATGAAAATGAAATGAATGAATGAATAAAAGGAAAGAAAAGGAAATGAATGAATATTTTAATATATGAAAATACGTAACGACCATGACTGAATGAATAAATGATGATATCAAATGACTAGGTAGATTGTAATACCGGGTAAGTAGTACTAATAGTGCACCCAATATTACCCCATGACTGAAAGGGATTCCTAACTTGTAGCCACGGCCAGAATTTAGATCCAAAAGACCGTTAACCCCAACACAAGGGGCCTAGTAGTGTGTACAAGCCAAAGGAAAAGTGAAAAGGGTGAATGAATGATTTTTAGTTTCCTTATGAATGAATGTACAAGGTGTATGAACATTTTATGAAATGAAAACCATTTTAAAGAAAAATCTCACGTTGTAATGTTTTCAAATGAAATGAATGAAAACATATGTTAGTATATTTTTACAGTACGAAATAATACTTACTAAGTATTCGACTCACTTTGATTTTCATGTATGTCCCTCCCCATTTTAGGGACAAAACGAGGAAGAAGCGTTAGGGCAAACATGGCCCAAGGGAGGAGTGATAGAAGCCTAGGCCTGTTTTCCTGTAATGTATGAAAGTCAACTTTTTGTAAAAAGAGTTTTAATTTAATTTAATGATTTTCACTGCAAAACTCTCTCTTAGATTTATAAAATAGATTTTAGTTTTAAACTTAAAATCTCTTGGGAAGGAAATAAAAAAAGTTTTAAAATGGTTAGTAATTCCCGTCTCATTTTCTAAAATCCCACCATACAGATGGGCATTACATAAATTCATTTCGCCGATAACTTAACTTTCTTTATCACAATTATGTCAGTTCTAGATGTAAGGACAATGAAGAAGATAAATAGATAATGAAAATTGAATTGATGTGCTATTGTACTATTATGCAAGCATGAGCTTTAGCGATGGAAATTTGTATTTCCGAGTCATGTTCGTGTCATGTCAAGTTATGAACATTCAACTATATGAACTTTTCTCTCTCTTTGGGCTCTATGAGCAGGTGGGGGGAAAGGGATAGGGGTTAGGAGAAGTGAAGGAAAGAAAAGAAAAAAAGACATTAGGGACATGTGGCTAGCACCCCAAGGTACGGGTGGGGGGTACCCAATCCCTGCACCATGCCCACTCAGGGCGAAGAAGTTCACAGATCCAAAACCAAAACTAGAAAAACAACAAAAAAATTCAAAACCAACTGAAAACAACAATAAATCAACAAATCCATCTCTAAAATCTACAGATCCATCATACAACAATTACAAACAAAGATTGAAAAAAATAAACTTAAAAAAATCGCAATTGCTCCAGCAAGACCACGACGTAGCCGTGGGCCTGAGCAAAGAACCACAACCACGAATGGTCGTGGGTCTCTTCGCAAAACCCACGGCCATTCATGGTCTTAGACACATGGCCACACTATGGCCCGTGGCTCGTGGGTGTTTAGGACACCGTGTCTCACAATCACAACTCACAAGTTTAAGCCTTCAAGAAGAACAAATGGAGAAGAGGAGATGTGACTCAAAGAGAACGAAGAGAAAGAAGAGATGATTCTAGATTTAGGGTTTCATTTACTTTATACAGTATTTAGCCTAAACTTCAAAACAACATCGTTTTTCCAAAACGACATTATTAATGAAAATAGTTCTTTTAATATATATATATATATATATATATATATATATATATATATATATATATTATTGTGGACAGATAGAGCCTAATACCGGCAAACTTGGGTCCAACTTGGGCCATGTCCTCAAATGACTGTTTTGGTGCAAGCGAGGTCCCAGCCGCCCAAGCGGGAGTCAAGCAGACAGATGGCAAGGCCCTGCCACCCACCCCTATATGTGGTGCACTGCTTCGTTAGTTTGTAATATGCCTTTAAGTACCTAATATTTTTCTAATGCATTTCCCATTGAATATTAAGTGGAATCTCATAATCATTAACATTAAATGATAAGAACTGCAAAATTAAAATTATTTTGGCCGTCATAATTGACTTCGCTCTCCACGTGCTCCCTCTTATTATTTATTAGAAGTAGGTGAACACCAATCTTGATTTATTTTGGCCACTTCAACCTTAAAAAGGAATTAATGTCGATGAACAAGCACGTTCTACTGCATGGATATTAAATACCGTTTTGCTACACAATCTTATATTATTTATTTACACTCTATATTTTTTATTTTTTCTATTTTTTAATATTTTTTTAAAATATTTTTTTGAATTTATTTTTTTAAAACTATTTCAAATTTGTTATTCACTATTCATATAAAAAAATTTGATAAATAAAAAATTAAAAAAAATATGAAATTTAGAGTGTGGATGAATAATAGGAAGTTGTGAAGATTTTTTGTCTATGAAAATAAGCCTAAAAGTTCCAACCAATTACTACTAATATATGAATATTTATTATAAAAATAATTACAAAATTTATTATAAAAATAAATTTATAAATTAATGTAATTTGATATAAGACAAAATTTAATTCTTTTGTATAAAATAGATTTGACGTTTTATGTCAATTAACATTTAGTTTACAAATATATTTTTGTAGATTTAGTACTTCTCTTTCTATTATTCAGCAATTTTTTCTTATCAATGGAGTGTGTAGTAATCTTTTCCAACTTCTTCCACTTCCTATTTTGTCTGATCATTTGGTTTGAAGATGACCGAAGATAAAAGAAACTTCAACCCTACTCTCCAAATCCAGCCACTTCCAAATTTTCAGTCAAATGGTTTGATAGACGATTGAAGATAAGGGACTGAAACTTCAACCCCACTTTCTGCCACTTTCGAATTTTTTAGTCATTTGGGTTTGAACGATGATTGATTGAAGAAGATAAGGGACTGAAACTTCAACCCCCACTTACCCAACTCTCAATTAACACATTTATGGACTAAAGTTGGACGTGACTTGACTGGGGTGACAAAACCTTAAGGTCATGTTAACATAATTTACATTATAATAAGCCTAATCATAATAACAGCGTGTGCTTGGAAGATATTTAAAGCCATAGGTATCAAACAAATCGTAAGAGGAATAAACGACTGGCTTTTGAACAGTTTTAGTGCTTTTGTTTGTTTATTTCTTTCTTTTCTTTCTTTATAGTTTCGTTAATTTTCTTTGGCAACGCATTTTCTTGACCTAAAGGCATCTCTAATGCGTTGCTGACTCGAAAAATGCAACTTTTCCAAGTGTAAAATGCGTTATTGACAGTTCATATCCCAGAGACGAAGATTAAGGGCCCGGTTAGACATAGTAATAATCTCATTACTCATCTCAACTCATCTAACTATCTAAACGGCACTAAGCTTCAATGCCTATATACATAATTGATAAGCAATAATCCAGTATTACAACTAGTCAATTTTGTATGAAGAATCGTGATGGTTTGCTGCAATGAACTGGCCTACATTTAAAAGATATACTAGTTGGGTGTTTCCGACATGTCAGTTCAGATCTTAGGGTGCCACGCCCAGCTTTTGAGTTTATACCATAAATTAAAAAAATTAAAAAAAACAAGATTACAAAAGAAATTTTAGATTAAAATACACAAGCCTAAAATAATCACAAGAAACAGAGGTGGTTGCAGCCATTCTGGGATCTAAAACTAATAAAGGCAGGACCCATCATCACTCCTAGCTGTAGGATCAAAGTTTGCCGCAGATGGATCTGTGCAACCTTCTGGGACAGGAAGGCCAACCTGTTGTGCTGCTTTCCCTGCATCCAAACAATTTTTAAAGTCTTGTATAAATACCTCCTCTCAAGTACTTGTTCCATCGTATATGATTTCCTAAAGTCAGATGCAAACTTTTCATGTTCAAGACCTTTAGGATCAAGGATCTAACCATAGAAATTTCCACGCTTGATGGCATCTTCATTTGCATCTCCGAGAGCTGCCTCCTTCAAATATTTGTCAGCCAATTGGACTCTCTTCACATTTTCCTGCTCTTGGACAAGCTTGCTTCCATACTCAAGGAGCTTCTCGAGACTCATTTTTGGTTGCTCAAATGTTGGGGGTCCCTCCTTTGAGTTCACAAGCCGTTTTCCAACACTTTCTACCCCCACACTTGATATCCATTTCCTCACTTCATCATCATACACTCTAGCCCTGAGGGCTCCAAAGAAGTCTGTACTCGTAAGAAAATACAATGATATCAATCACTTGATTTTGAGTCTCAAAATTCAATAGCATATTTTCATATCAACCTAATTATAGAGAGTTTAAGTCCACTTTTTGCATGACACAAACATGTTGAAAACTTTTCAAAGTTCCTGTCTACTTTACCAATGGACTGTCCGGGGAAGGTGTCCACGAGCTTCACTATGTCTTCCTTGGGTACACCATCTGTCCGGAAGATACCGGAGCAGACTCCGATGCGGTCTTCCCGAGTAGGTGCCCAGTAGAACTTTTCCATACGACCATCACGGATGAGAGGAGCATACAATGTGGAGAAGTCATTGCCAGTGACTATGATAGGAACCCGGGGATTTTCTTCCTTGTTGTACATGCCAGGAAGCTGGACATTGGTTGGGTTATCAGCAATGTTCATGAGGGTAGCATTCACCATTTGATTGTTCACAGTGTATTGTGTTGTTCCACCGAGCCTACCCGCCCCTGCATCCAAGTCATTGATGAATAGGCAACACATCTTTCCCTTCCTGATGATGTCAGCCGCTTCGCGATATCTTTGCCTGATCAATTTTGCAGGCTCTCCAGCGTTCCCACTTTCTAATTCTCCAGCACTCATCATGATGGGGCTGCATATTCAGTCATTTGTGAAAGAGAAGACACCATACATGCTTAATGTCAATATTACAACATTACAACGACAGACTAGTAAGAGATGATCAAAAGAAATTGACTCACTTGATTCCCATTTTGGCGAAGACAAGCTCACATTGAAATGACTCTCCTTGACCTTTACCTCCCCAGATACCCAAGATGAGAGGAACCTGTCACAAAAAATTATCCAAATTTCTAAAAGATTTTGATAAACCATGCAACAAACACATTACTCGTACTCTGCACTTTTCGACTACCAACCTTAATGTTTGGCAAGTTCAGGAAGTTCTTGGTGATGTGAACAACAACCTTGTCCATAAATGCAGGAGCGATGTAAAATCCATCCATGGTGTTATCAAGGTTGTATCTGGAAGGAGAATTCAATAGTGTTTTATGGTCAACATATAAGTTCAATCTAACTCGGATAATCAAAACAAGAACAAATTCTCCAGATCCAGGCAATCACTAGAATCAATCTTCAATTTCTACGTCAATTCGAGGTTTGAATTACTACGGTTAACGGAAAGATCCATCTGAGCAATTGCTTACTGGAAATTCGACTAATCAAAATAGAAACAACTTACTGTCGAAGACCAGTACTAATGTAGTCGTAGGAACTCAAGACAGCATAGTGTGTCCCCGAACCCGTGGGAGCTTGGAAGAGAGTATCCACCATTCCTTTTCCTCTAGTAATGTCCTGCTGGTCGTCCGAGGTGTCAAAGGCTAGTCCTCCCCATCTGTCCTTGGAGGTCTGCTTCTGTTCATTGTACTCCGCAACGACCTTGAAATTACCAGAAGATATCCTCTTGCTGGTGATCTTGGATCTCACCCTCTTCAAGTTGTTGCCCAAGAATGAAGAACTTGGAACCGAAGCTCCGGCTCTTGAGCCATTCAATTTCAACTGCAAAAGCCATGACCTTTCCTTACACCCAATCACTCAAAATAAATCCCTGATTCCATTTAAGTAATCCTAACTGGCCCAGAAAAGGAAAATTCATTGATATGTCTTTGTTATAGGAAAAAGAGTTGAACCATTATAAATGAGAATGACAGAGAAATAGATGTACATTTGAACCCTAAAGCAAAACGCAGGAGTGCATGAGAGTCTGGTTGCACTCTTTAACAAAAACCACAGAAAATATCAATAAAAAAGTGATAAAATTCGATAATGTATTCGGTGAAAGTAAAGCACCAAGGAAATTGAGTAGCATTCATGATACTAAAAGGGCGGGAAAAACAGTAAGTACCGGTGCTATGTTAATAGCTCCTACAGCTGGAACCGAAGCAGAAACCATTGATTGTAGGAGTTCCAGACAGACGGTTGTGATGAAGTGAGAGGCTTTTAGGGGTAGAAGACGAAATGGAACTGCAACAGTTTTTGGAGTGTTGCCTATAAGAGAGTGAAGGCTGAGTGGGACTTTATAGCAGGATAGAGGTACGTATGTGTTCTTTGGAGTGTGGAGAAAGTGAAAGCGAAAGCAAAAATGGGAATCCTCTGGATTGGCTTACTAATTTCCTAACGACCACACAAATGGGAAATGAGTCAAATGACTGTATTAATTAGGTGGCTCGATCTTGGGTGAGAAAAAGATTGGACGTTGGTTGGTTTCTGGAATGTGGGCTTCGACTGTATGGATTTGGTTACAGACAAAATGGAGGCTTCTCGGAACTCAGGCTGGTTTGAGGTTGGGATTTGAGGTTCTTTCCTCTCCACACAAAATCAAGCACCAGAACTTTCGAATTTAAATGATAAATTTATAAATTTGAGTTTTGTTACTCATCATCTCTATATATCATATATCATATTTATTTTTAATTTATTTTTTATTTTATACTTGTTAAACTAATTAAATTATTCTACTCATCATCAATATACCACATATTTGATAAGAAAAAATTATAAAAAAATTATGTGTGATGTGTGATATGAAGAGTCGAATTTTTCATTAAATTTTGTTCAACATATTGACATATGGAACGTCCTATCTTCTAGTATTTTTTTTCTTAAATAATTATGAGTTTGGGTTTAATTCCTCTTTTTTGAAAAAATAGATTGTGGTGATTTTATATTTTTTTTTTTCATGTTCAACAAAGTTGGAATGGCAAAGACAGGAAAGGTACTGAAGATACTTTTTTATTTTCAATCCAAGGTTGAACTGATTTTATTTTTGTTAGAAAATGATGGTATCTAATTTTATTGATTAGAACTCGCTCATGGCCAATGAATACTTTATAATTTAAGGGTGCAAATGGGTTGGTCCAGTCCGGTCTAGCCATAGACCAAACTTTTCGATCCATTATTTTTCCTAGACCAGACCGATAGTTATCGGTCCGTCCGGTCCATTCAGTCTGACCTTTTTTTTGTTTTTTTAAATCATTGTATTAGCCTATAAGCCTATTAGATATATATAGTTGTAACTTATAGTGATATTAATACTATAATATTATACATATATTATGTTATAATCCTATAACTCTTATAATATATTAATATATACTAATACTATATATTATATTATTGTAGTGTTGCTGTTACTGTTACTACTACATATAGACTTATAGTGTGTGTATATATATTATAATGATATAGTGATTAGTAATATAGTATATAGTGATTTAGTAAAGCTATATAATATATTAGACTATATAATAGTATTAATATTATACTATTAATATAGTTATATATTAGTACTACTTATAAACTTATAGTCATTAGTCATTAGTCATTAGTCATAGTGATATTAATAATTTAATAGTATATATAGTTATAGACTTATATTCTTATAGACTTATAGTGATTTCTTTATAATTTATTAATTATAGACTATAGTTATAGTGATTTAGTTTAGTTATCAATTTATAATTATATAATTATATTGATGATGTTAATTGTTACTTTGTTTCTAACTTAGAGAATATGAATGTATTATAATTTTATATTGTAAATGGGGATAGGTTAGATGAAAATTACATAATTTATTATATAAAATAATATATTAATAAAAAAAAAATTGGGTTCGATCAGTCTGATCTGGGAAATTCCAACCCTGGGATCGGACCAAAGACCGAAATACCCTACTCATTAGACCGAAACCGACTATGGGACTTTAGGTCCGGTCCAGCCTTGGTCCGGACCGACCGTTTTACAGCCCTACTTTATATAAGGAGGAGCAAATGGGTTACAAAATTCCCAAAATAAGGCTCATATAAAAAATATAATTCTTAATAAAATCTAGTTACAATCAAGATAAGAAGAGAAATGAAATTGATGATGCAACATGGAAATTCCTATATGATCCAAAGAAAATATACCAATCACGTGTTTAGGTAATTTATAGAGGGAGAGAAAACTTACCGTGTTGCCCATTGCGACGAAGGAGGCAAGACTATTTGTTAAAGCATTACCTTATCTGTATACATGAAATATATCAAAGTGAAAGGCACATTTGAAATAAAGAATGTCATCCCAAATATTGAAATAGGACCACGGGGATAGCAAATTATTCTTGAACCAATTAACAATAAGAAGAGGGTCTGACCCCACAATAAGATCAGTAATACTCACTAATTGATAATATATTGTAAGACCCAATTTCAGAACAGAAAGTTTAGTATAAGTATTAGTACCAATACCCATAACCTGATTGGATGAGTATTGAAGAGTCCAAAACCTCAAATAATGCATGTTTATTAGTCTTAATTTTTTGAGTAGAAAGAACTAGATGAAATGCATGCCAAATTAATTGTCTCTAGTACAACTCACCACCACCAAAACCAACCGCGCACAACGAGAGGGAGAAATGCCTAAAAATCTGAAATCGGGAACCTTCTACTGTGGAGACAATTTATTGAAACTCCTAGAAATGTTTTTGTGTCAATTATTGAATTAGATGTAGATTGCTTTAGAATTTTATAATCCGATCTACAAGACTTATATCTAGAGTGTTAGCATATATTTAGCCATCTTAATTAGATTAGTATCTTGTCTAAAATGTTAGAAATATTTCAAATTAATGGACCTACATAGATTATAAATCATACATTGTATAATAGCCAAATATAAGATTTGGGTAATGTCTGTAAGCCAATTAAGTGTGATCAATAAAGTGACATAACTGGATCATTGACATATCTCTAGAAGTCTATGATTTTGATCAAATCATCAACATTAAAGTAGTATGGGTCCAATTTATGTGTAAAGACCCATTAAATATCTATGTAATTCTATTATTTTATAATAAAAAAATTAAAATTCTAGTATTTTTTGTAGGTTATGGTCTCCAATCCTGATCATTATTAACTCTACCATCCCATCGCAATGAGTTTTTTCAGAAAGTGAATCTTGGACGTCAAAAATCATACTGCTACACTTTTCTCTCTGATGATTACAAATATGCTCTCTTTACAAAATTTCTACATCAATTTGACAAGTGATCTTGGTATATTCGGATTCTCCAAGTTTCAACGAGTGGTATAAGAGCCTCCTTGTCATATCTTTGAAAATTTTGGTATCTTTTGCTTGTAAATATAGTTTTGTATTTACGAGTTTTTTGACGGTTCAAAATTATATTTTGTTCGGTTTTAAGTGTTTGGGGGTGACCAAAAAGTTGTTCTCGGTTTGCTGTGGTGGTTGTCGTTGCTTATGGTGGCCACGGTATTTTTTCGGTTTTTACTTTTCTATTAAAAATAAGTGGCTGGCACAAGAGGATGCTGGAAATGTCCTCATCGGAGTCCTTATGTTGAGATTAGGGATGTAACCGGTCCGGTCCGGTTCGGTTTTGGACAAAATCTTGGACCGAACTGGTATGATCGGTTTTGTATTTTTCAAAACCGATTACGCACCGGTTACCCCCCTAAACCGGTACTTCCGGTTTTATCGGTTTTCGGTCCGGTCCGGTCCGGTCCGGTTTTCTAATTTTTTTTAAAATGTAAAATTGATATTAGTATAATATTAGACTATTAGATAGCTATATATTAGTATATATTAGTATTAGTTATAAACTATATATTAGTATAACTATATAATACATGATCAATTATATTTTCATTTTTAAGATTAAACTTTTATTTTATAATAACATTATCTTATATATAATTATATTAATAGCATATGATCAAACAAATTACAAATGTTTATATTTAAGATTAACATTTTATGTTATAATTTATAAATTATAATATGAAATTATTTCATATATGATATATAATTATATTATATATATATTTCACATATAATTATAAATTCTATATAAAACTTATATATAAAATATTATTTTTTATATATATTTTATCAACCGGTCCGGTCCGGTTTGGTTCGGTCTGAAAAATTCCAAAATTGGAACGATTCCAGTCGGTTTATAAAATATAAGAACCAGTTCCGGACCGGACCGATTCAAAACCGGTCCGGTCCGGTCCGGTTCGGACCGGTTTTCCGGTTTAAATTTACACCCCTAGTTGAGATCTACTAGAAGGTAGTGTCATGTTGGCTAGAACAATGGCCGGGATAGTGATGGCACAGTGGGATGGTTTTCTCCTATAATAAAAGGGCAATGTTAGGGATCTTCCTGTTTCTTTTTTTTTCTTTCTTTTTTTTTTTAATTTTTTTATGTGGTGATTAAGAAAATATTAGTTAATAATATTGTGATTTTTTTAAATATTAAAAAGTGTTAAAAAATGATGTGAAAAAACATAATTTTTTTGACACTTATAAATATTTAAAAAAAATATTTACAATATTATTAAACAATATTTTCTTAATCACTGCATAAAAAAAAAAACTAAAAAAAAAAATTTGGAACGGGATTGGTCTAATTTCTAGGTCCAATACTTAACAAGGATATAAGGTGAATTGGATTTGTATAAGGTTTGGGTTTTGTGTGATGGTCTGGTCCATATGTTGGCCCAAGCTTTTAAACCTTTGTGTTTATGTTCATTGGGCCAGATCATATCATAAGTTCAAACCCATGGGTTGAACCTGAACTGTTTCATTATTGACTCTGACTTGTTTGACCGTTGACTTTGACCCAATAGATAAGTTTACCTGACTCAATTGACCGGGTCGCCCGATTGACCCGAATCTGGATCCCAACTTGGATCCAACATAGTTAAAATAATTAAATAATAATTTTTTTTTAAAAAAAATTCTTTGTTTGTCTAAATATCTCTATTATAGACATATAATTTAATATTGTCTTATTTATATGCATACTTATTTTCTTTGAGATATTTAGTGGCAATTCATACACGTGGTTTAGAGTTTTTAAAATGATACGTCGCTTAAGTGACCTCTATCATGGAGATTTCTTCCTTGGCCTAAAAATGTAAAATTTTAATGAATTGCATCAAGTTTTATTTATATCCATGTGAATAACAATCGAGCAATAGAAAGATTGTTATTTAGCTGGGTCATAGATGATATATATGGTATCTAAATGTAAATTGTATAATTTTGGGATTAACCTATGCATTCAATAGTTGACCCAAAAGAAGGCTATTGTTTGGTCAGGGCTTGACTTTATATTATTTAGTTAACTAGCCTTATTGGGAGAAGACACTTGCATGTTGTGATTACTGTCCAAATACTTGATTGCAATGATGCACTAGGTATCTCATAAGGGCCCATTTTCATAAAACCATAAATTTTGTTTTAACTTTTTTTCATGTTGTCCGATTGATTTTGTTGTTCAATTGGACTAAAGCTTGCATGACAATAATTCTAGTTTGTTTATCATTTTCAATACTTTAAAATTGATGGGATAGTTATTTATTGTGAGTTTCTTTTGTCAATACATTGTTTGAATGCATCTTCAATGTTTGCCAATTTGAATAACATTTCATGTCTTAATAGATCAAATTTTACAAAATGGAAAGAGCATGTTACTATTGTTCTTGGGTGTATGGATCTAGGCTATGATGCACTTCGAGTTGATGAGCCTCCCAAGCCTACTAATCATAGTTCTGCTGATGAGAAATGGGAGTGCTCTAATCGCATGAGTCTTGTGATAATGATTCCTTCTATTCCTGATTCTATTCGAGGTGTAATGCCTGAAGAGAAAAATGCCAATAAGTACTTAAGCCAAATAGCATTTGAATTTGTTATATCGAAAAAGGTAGAAACAAGTATGCTTCTCAGCTAACTTGTCTCAATGTGGTATAATAGAAAAGGAAATATATTATGGAAATGTCAAATCTTGTTACTAGCTTGAGAGCACTAAAGTTAGAGTTTTCTGATAAAACTCTTGTGCATCTCATTATGATTTTGTCTTCCTTCACAATTTGGTCCCTATATGATTAATTCCAATACTTAAAGGGAGAAATGAACTCCTAATAAGGTCATCGCTCATGGTGTGCAAGGGGAAGAAAGGTTGAAACAAGAAAGGATAGAAATTGCTCACTTGGCAACTTTTCCTCATAGAAATTCAGACATCAAGAAAAGAAAGAGAAATGATAAAATTAAGGCAACTAAAAATGCTAGGACTCACAGACAATTGTGCAGCAAGAACATGATAAGATTTCTACTTGTTACTTTTGCAAGAAGGCTAGTCATGTGAAAAAGAATTGTTTCTAGTACCAGAAGTAGCTTGCAAAGAAATTAAGGTGATTATTCTATATTTGTTTGTATTAAAATTAATTTGGCTATTTTTCCACGTAACACTTGGTGGATAGATTGGGGAGCTAGTATTCACATAAATGTTACTATGCAGGATTACCTAAAGTGTCGAAAACCCAGTGATGTTGAAAATTTTATTTACTTGGGAGATGAGAATAAAGTTAGTGTGGAGGCAATTGGAGTCTATAAATTAAAATTAGAGTTTGGTTGTTATTTGGATCTGGATGAAACTTTTTATGTACCGTTATTTAGATATAATTTAATTTTTGCTTCTTGTTCGGACAAATCCGATTATTCTTGTTCATTTAAAAACAAGAAATAATCTTTTCCAAGATTCAAATATTATTGGTACTGTCTCTTTAATTGATAATATTTATTTGTTAGACTTGCATGCCTCCCACTTAAAGACAAATGAAACCTTGCCTGTAAACATTTGTGATACAAAGCGAAGATTAACCATTGAGAATTCCTTTGTATTGTACCATAAGCATTTGGGACATATATCGAAAGAGAGAATTGAAAGGCTTGTGTCAATTGGAATTCTTGGTCCTCTTGATTTTTCAGATTTTAAAATCTGTATTGAATGTATAAAAGGAAAGTAAACAAATATAAGGAATAGGCCGCTGATATTTGTGGTCCATTCCCTAGTATATCTTGGAATGATTAATGATATTTTATCACTTTTATAGATAATTATTCTAGTTACGGGTATCTACTTTTTATACATGAAAAATCACAAGCAGTGAACATTTTTAGGGCTTATAAAGCTGAAGTTGAAAATTATCTTAACCAAAAAATTAAAGTCGTTAGATCTGACTGTGGTGGTTAATACTATGCTAGATATGACGAATGAGATAAACAACTTGCAGAGCCTTTTGCAAAGTACTTAGAAGAATGTGGCATTCTTCCTTAATAAACTATGACAGGGACTCCATACCAAAATGGTATAGCTGAAAGACGAAATCAAACCCTAAAGGACATGGTTAGGAATATGATAACACATTCTTCTTTACCAGAGTCACTGTGAGTTAAGGCCATAAAAATCATAGTTTACATTCTCAATGGAGTACCTAGTAAAGCAATAGATAAAATCCTATATGAGTTATGGATTGGAAAGAGGCCTAAAATTAGGCATTTTCATGTCTTGGTTGTCCCGTTGAGGCTAAAGGCCTAAAGGAAACTAGACTCAAGGACAGTTAGCTGCTACTTTATTGGATACGCTGAGAAATCGAGAGGTTTCAAGTTTTTGTTGCCCTACCACCTATTACCATTATTGAGACAGATAATGCCGAATTCATTGAGAATATTCGAGATAGTGGGAGTACACAACCTAGAGATATTATATTTGAAAAAGAACAAATTGATATTCCTCTGACAAATACTGAGGGTGGTGAGGTGGTTATACTTTTCATAGTACAGGATGCGAGTGCAAAATATCAAACCATTCCTGGGTTGCCTCTTACTAATATGGAAGAACCTGAATAACCTTAAACGAAGTGTCAATAAAGAGATCAAATAGGGGGAGGAGATAAACAATTCCAGATGACTACATTGTTTATCCCCAAGAGCATGAGTTTGATATAGGGTTAGAAGATGATCCAATCTCTTTCAATCAAGCCAAGCAAAGTGTTAAATCCCAAAAGTGGATGGATGCAATGTTAGATGAGTAAAATCTATGAAGGACAATGATGTTCGGGATCTTTTCGAATTACCTAACGGTATTAAACCAATTGATTGTAAATGGGTTATGAAAACCAAGCGAGACTATAAAGGCAATGTCGAGAGATATAAAGCACGTCTACTTGCAAAATTTTTTACTCAAAAGGGAGGCATTGACTATAAAGAGACTTTCTCTCCAATTTCATCGAAATACTCTTTTGGAATCATTAGACACTTGTACCTCATCATGATTTAGATATTTATCATATGGATGTAAAGACTACTTTTCTCAATGGTGACATTGAGAAGACGATATGTATGATGCAATTAGAGGGTTTTGAGAATGATGAATCAAGTCATTTGGTTTGCAAACTGAAGAAATCCATCTATAGTTTCAAGCAGGCATCTCACCAATTGTATCATAAGTCTGATCGAGTAATTTCCTCTTTTGGTTTTAAGGAAAATGTTGTGAATCAATCTATTTGTCAAATGATTAGTGGGAGAAAATATATATTTTTGGTGCTATATGTCAATGGCATCCTACTGGCAAGTACTGACATAGGCTCATTATATGAAACCAAGAAATTAGAACACTTTGAAATGAAAGATCTTGTTAAGGCATCTTTTGTGATTAATATACAAATCATCCTTATAGATCACTTGGTATAGTTGGTTTATCACATAAGACATATGCTGAGAAAATACTTAATAAGTTTGGCATGCAAAGTTGTACATTTGGCGATGCATCTATTGCAAAAGGTGACAGATTAAGTTTGCTTCGTTGCTTAAAGAAAAATATTGAAAAGAAACAAATGGAGGACATCCCTTATGCATTAGCTATAGGGAGCCTCATGTATGCTCAAGTCTACACACACCCAAATATTGCATATGTAGCTTGAATGCTTGACAGTTATTTGAGAAATTAAGGCATGGATCACTGGAACTGCTAAAAGGGTAATCTGGTACTTGTAAAGAGCAAAAGACTATATGCTCACGAATCGAAGGTCAGAACATCTAGAGATTATTGGGTTCTCAGACTTCGATTTTGCTGATTGCCTCAATAGTAGGACATCCAATTCATATTATGTTTTCATGTTAACCGAGGGAGCTGTGTCGTCGAAAAGCGTCAAACAATACTTACAGCTTCTTCTACCCTGGAAGCAGAATTTATTGCTTGCTCTGAGGCATCCAATCAAGCAATATGGTTACAAAATCTTATCATCTGACTTCAAGTAGTGGATAGTATTGAGAATACAGAAAAAGTTTATTGTGATAATAAGGCTGCTAGTTATGTTTTAAAAATGACAGGAGTTCATCAAAATCTAAGTACATTGACATAAAGTTTCTTTTTCTGAAGAAAAGAGTTCAGAATCATCATCTATCAATTAAGTACATTAGTACAAATCTCATGGTTGCGGAACCACTTACTAAAGGCTTACTATCTAAAGTGTTTAAGGATTATGTAGCTCGTATGGGACGATTAGTCTTAGCGATATATTTTACTAGTGGAAGTTTATATATTATGTATTTAGTTTGTTTGACACTTGTTACGATCGTGCTTTGGTTTATTGATGATTCTAAAATAAAATTGCATTTCTTTCAAACTGTGGTAATACATAAGGCTTGAAAGAATCATTCATGGACTCATTTTTGAGTCATAAAGTTGGACCAGTTGGAAATATGCACGATAAAGCATCACATTACATGAAATTCTCATGCTACACATCCATAGTTGATCTATGTTGTTGATGATATTAGAGTTTATTACACTGGATGGGTCCTATCATGATAAATATGACAACGACTGCCATGATCCTATAATGATATTATTTAATGAAGTAGATTGTTTTGAGATGATATCCATAATGTTTGACAATTACAGTTTGAACTCATAAAGTTTAGTTTGACAATTACAGTTTGAGCTCATAAAGTTTACACGTGACTTTTTTTAGAGACCTACATGGTCCAAGCAGGAGATTGTTAGAAATATTTCAAATTAATAGACCTACACAGATCATAAATGATACATTGTATAATTACCAAATATAATGTTTGGGTAATGTCTATAATAAGGGTGTTAATCGCAATCCGCCCCCGTCATGCTGGAGCAGGGTACCCCATTTGCCACGCATGGTACCCCGTTTGTCACACAGGGTGAAGGGATGGACCTCCATTCGTTCACCCCCTCTCTCCATTGGTCTTTGGTCTAGAAACATATTTAAACCTCTTTTTGAGCCATTTTGGGCCTAGAATTTAACTACAAAAATAAATATATTTAAAAATTGAAAAAAAAATTATATGGATAGAAACTATTAACTATATACAAAGTTTCAACTAATACTATTAAGTATTAACTAATAATTATCACTAAGGCACTAAACTATTACAATTATACAAATTAAGAGAACTAATAAACTATTACAAACTCATATAAAAATAGTAAATATTACAAATTGTACTATTAACTATTGTAGCAACATTATAATTAATTTTAAATTAAAAAAATATAACATTTCATATTTGACCAATTTGGGGTGGCAGTGAGTTCATTGAGTTGGTTAAAACGGCGTCGTTTTGATGCCTGGGTTTTTCTTTTTAATTAACATATATTATAAAATATATATATATGGGTAGCGGGGCAAGGCAGGGTATTTGCGGGACGGGGATCACCCTTATCCCACCCCCACCCTCACGGGGGGCACCAAATGCTGGCGGGGCCATCCCCGCTCTGCATCTGGCAGATGGGGGATCCGCCCGACCTACACGGGGGCAGACCCTTCCTAACCACCCTAGTCCGTAAGGCCCAATAAGTGTGATCAATAAAGTGACATAACTGGGTCATTAACACATCTATAGAAATCTATGATTTTTGTCAAATCATGAGCATTAAAGTGGTACTGGTTAAATTCTTGAATAGAGACCCATCAAAGACCTATGTAATTCCATTATTTCATGTGTTTTGCCAATGAAAGAGTGAGAGGTAAGGAATGAGGGAGAGATTTCGTTCTAGAGAGGGTGAGTATTTGTTATGTGAAAGGTTTTTGTAATGTTAGTATGCAAATCTATTGACGTGTGTATTTGTTTTATCCAAATAGTAGATTTCATTTTATATTTTTGTGTAGATTTATTTGTATTGTGAATCATTGTTGAATGCTCTCTATCTCTTGAAAATTTTCATGTATTGGTTTTAAAAATTTGGTGGTAGTGGATTGCATAGGCTTGAGGTAATGTTTATAAAATTTAGTATATATGTGTTTGATTAGGGATTTGAAATTTTTTTAATATGTATATATGTGTTTGATTAGGGATTAATATATAATTTTTTGATTAGAGATTTGAAATTCTTTGAATATGTATTTATGTGTTTGAGTAGGGATTGGTATATAATTTTTTGATTAGGGATTTGAAATTCTTTGACTATGTATATATGTGTTTGATTAGGGATTAGTATTTTATTTTTTGATTAAGTCATTGAGTTTCTTTGTTATGATATGCGGTAATTAAGTTGCATGTTATATTGATCTTTTATTATCTTTTAATTAAGTCAATAAACTTTTATGGTTTTTTAATCTCTAGGCTTTATTTTTTGGTCAATTTTGTCTCTCCATAAAAATTAGAAAGAAAGGCTTAAAATCATATTTGAATCTACTTAAAATCTAATTTAAATCTAAAGCAACTACTTAATTACCTATTAATTCCAAACTCAAATAAAATATTAGTCTCATTTTCCATAAATTACCTAATTGAAATAAAATATGAATCTAAACCATTAATTATTCATATTTAAATCTAAAGCAACTACTTACTTACCTATTAATTCCAAACCTAAATAAAATATTAGCCTCATTTTCCATAAATTGCCTAATTTGTTTTCCATAAATTATCTAATTGAAATAAAATATGAATCTAAACCATAAATTATTCATATTTAAATCTAAACCAACTAATTAATTACCTATTAATTTGAAACCGAAATAAAATATTAATCTTTTCCATAAATTGCCTAATTGAAATAATATGAATCTAAACCATAAATTATTCATATTTAAATCTAAACCAACTAATTAATTACCTCTTACTTCGAAACCGAAATAAAATATTAATCTTATTTTCCATAAATTGCCTAATTGAAATAATATGAATCTAAACCATAAATTATTCATATTTAAATCTAAACCAACTACTTAATTACTTATTAATTCGAAACTCAAATAAAATATTAGTCTCATTTTCCATAAATTACCTAATAAAATGTTATTGTGTTTGCATGATTGAGTTCTTATCTAATTCAACCTTAGACTCGTTCGAGAGTTGTGCCTATTGTTTGCAAAGAATATTTGGGTACAGCTCTTGATGTAACATACTGAATTTTAGTGTATTTTTAATGAAGGAATTATTTAATTTATTTGGTGATTGATTCTCTTGTTTTAAATTTATGGGAGTTTTAAATATTATTTTATAATATTTTAAGTTGTAAAAATTAATTTTTATGGTGTTTTCTTAATGTTATTTACTATTTTGGTGTTTAAAATAATCTTTAATTTTAATTGATTTATTTTTGGGTTTTGAATTTTTATTGTTGCATTTAAATTATTTCATTGCGTTTGGATTATTTTATTTAACTTTCGGTTTTAAATTCTTTTTCGTTGGATTTTTTTCGGGACCCATGTTTAAAGACTGGATCTTCTCTTTTTTCCCTCCTCTTTTTCTTTTTCCTTTTTCTTCTTTCTTTTTTTCTTTTTCCTCCTTCTCCCCCGCGTGCCCGAGCCCTCTCTCTCTCTTCTCTCTCTCCTCTCTCCACCGTGCTTTCGGACTTACCGTTGTTGCGCCGCCTCCGGCCCGTCATGCACGACACCGCCGACACCATCAGCTCCCCCGTGCGCCGGAGAGTCTACCCACCAAATATCCGGCCGGCTAACGCCGCCGTTAGCCGCCACGAGCCTCTCGAACCCGCGGTGGTTTTCTCTCCATTCCGCCGCCGTCCGGCCACCTCTAACCACCAAATTTCTACTACTTCACCACCGGCCCTCCAGCAATCCTTTGGACCCAACCCCGGCCCCGATCCGTCACCGGAGCCGCCCCATCGAACTCAAAGTCCGATTTGAGTTTCTCGATCTTAAAACCACCGTTTCGGCCACCACCCACGGCCAACCTTCGACACCATTAGATTCCCCACCTTCCATAGGCCCTACCCTATCATTTTCAAGTCTTCATTTGAATCCGTGTGAAATTCAAAATTCACTGTGTTTTGGCCACAGTGTTTTTACACTGTGACAATTGCTGCTTTGGTGATTCCATGTACTTCGTGATCCTCCTAAAATATTTTTAAAGCGCTGTAAGTATTTCCTAAACAATTTTTTTGAAATTTAATTATATTTTTACAATTAACTGCTATATTTATATATTGTATCCTAGTTGGTTCCGGGCTGAGTCTGAGGAGTTCGGGGGGTGGATGGTTGAGTACGGAGTAATTGTTTGATTGGTTATTGTGTTGTGATTTGGGTGTTGAAAATTGTTATAGTAGTTTGGTTGGTTGTGATCTGGTTATTGTTGGGAATTGTGTTGTGATCTGGTTGGTTGTGATATTGAGGTTATGGTTGGTTCATGGCATATGCAAGCATGTTCATGTTTGTAAATTGAAAACGGGTTTTCGTGTATTGCATTCATAATCATGTGTTTATTTTGAAAACTGGGTTTTCATGTGTTGACTGGATTTGTGGGTGCGTGTGTATCACGACCCCAAGCCGAGATGGGGTATTATCTCGGTGGAGCTCCTCTGGTCACTCAGGAGCGGAATATACTGACTGACGTCCCCTAGGTTGTCGTCGGGCGACAACGGGATCGGACGTTGGACGTGTCGACTCCGTGGCCCTTCTGCTGGCGGGGGCTAGAGGATGACCTGGCCAAGAACGCACTGGGTGCGGAACTGGGCATCGCTCGTAAAGTAGCCAGGACGTGCGGATAGTCCATAGGGGAGGCCATGGTGCATATGGTTAATTGGATAATGGAAAAATGGCTGTTTTCTGGGAAAATAGCATGTGTATGTTTTTGTGTCATTTTCGGAGAAAATGATGGATATTGATTTTTGGGCCATTTTCTGGAAAAATGGTGGAACTGTTTTATCGGAAATATTTTTGGGCCAAATGTGATTTTTGGCGTGTGTTGGATTTCTTGCATATTGCATCATGTGCATGCATGGTTAGTCATTAAAATATATTTTTATCTCAGAACTTGATTAGGTTATAACTTACCTGTGGTACCATTTAATGGTACTGCAGACCTTTGTTGATGATGCAGATGCCAAACCAAAGGATTTGGCTCCACCGGAGGAGTGATCTGGGATCACTCATGCTATGTTTATTTTTTTTTTTTATCTTTGTATTATATTTTATTGGGACATTTGGTTATGTTTTTAAACGCTTTGTATTTGGATATTTGTATTAAACTAAAATTTTGGTACTAGTTGACTTAATTGCTATCCGCTGTGTATTTTAATTGTGCACTGTTTATTTTGTTGCACACACTTGACACTTGTCGTTGGGATGCGTGACCGAGTTGTCATCATTTGACGTCACGATTCCCGAGACTTTTTGTACGTGGGAGTCGAGGCGTCACACTAGAATTGTCCAAAATGGACAGTTTGAGATTCTATCATCTACATGGCATATATATTTTTAGTCTAAACTCATGTGTTAGTTTTGTAAATTTTGGTTCAGTGTTTCCTTTCATTCTTTAGGCGTGTGGTCCATAAGTTGCTTGGCCCATGGATAGAGTCAATAACTTTTCATGACTAGCACACATGGAGAATTGTAAGAAAATGCTACCGAAATTTCGATGACATGAGAGTTTTGGACTGAGTATATATGTGATATAGATGATAGTCTCTTGAATCCAATAAGACCAACTAGCTTATCAAAATAAAAACACTGAATATGAAAAGACCATTGATAGTGTTTATCCATGACTTAGGGTTTTTTTTTTATGTGATGGCCGTTGAGTAACAGAAATATAATGGATAAGAGTTAGATGCTGCTGGGAGATAGACTTGGTAGAGACTATAAGAAATATGGTATCATTTATGGATAGAATCTCTTCTTTCCTTAAAAAGATCAAGGCTTTCCTCCAGTGCTCTCACATTTTGTTCCTCGTTGAAATACTGGGTTCCTCATTGCCATATGCCAAGGCAATCGAATTGCCTCCCATTGTCTGAGATAATACTTTGTGGTATCCCAAATCGGCATACAATTTTCTTTCCATAGAGTTGTAATAATTAAGAGTGCTATTATGATGGCATTTTTGCCCTTTTTCTCTCTACGTGAGTTTTAGGGTTCCTGTTTGCTTCTTGCATGGACCTCTACAGTTGGCTACATGGCAGTCGTAGATGGTGGCACCGGTCGGCCTTCCTTTGCCGATTTGGTGGTTGCTGTCCCACAGCCCATCCTTGAGATGGTGCTACCGCCTAGACCTCCGAGGTGCTGGATGGTAAAGTCTATTTTTAGTTTTCCCATGAAGAGATTATTAAGTTAGCGAAGCCCTTCCGTTATTCGGTGATTCTCAAGTTTCTAAAGCAATGTCCGTCTTTGGATGCAGTCCATGCATTCATACACAATCGTTGGGGCCTTTCGTCCACTTCAGTTGTCTCTTCTATGCGAAGGCTGAGGAATGTGTTTGTACATATGGCAAATGAGGTCGATTTCACAAAAGCTATGTCGTGGGATGTTTGCGAGATCAATGGGATTTTCTATCGGGCATTTTGTTGGACACCAGAATTCACGGAGGATGACGAACCCTTTCAGGTACCAGTATGGATTTCTCTTCCTGGACTTCCTCCCAATTTTTATAGTGAAGCTTTTTTGAGTATTATTATGGCTCCTATTGGTTCATTCATTTGTCGAGATAATCCCACACATTGTTGTAAGTGTCGAGGTTGATGCTGCAAAAGAACATCTATCTCATTTCAGGATTGGAGCACCGGGTTTGCCTTCGAGTAGGAAACAAGAAGTCGTTTATGAAACTCTCCCTGCCTATTGTTGTAAGTGTCGAATGCAAGGTCATAATTCGCAAACTTGTAGGGCTGATAAAATTGAGATGTTGGGGAAGACTTGGGCATGGAAGAAAGGGCTGAAAGAGATGAAAGCGAATGGGGAACCTATTGCGGTTCCTGTGACGGTTCCGAGTGCAGTTGTGAATGAGCCTTTGTTTGATCCAGTGGGGGGTAATTCACATAAAGAAGATGTTTCAGCGCCTATCTTGTCTATGGTGCAAGTAGATGTTGTTGGGGAGGTTCCGTTAATTCCTGAAACTAAGGTCGCTAGGGAGAATGATGTTGAACCATGAGTTACAGATAATGCTGTGAATTCGATCACAAAAGATTAATCAGTGCTGGGACAACCTCCTATGGTAGTTTGTGAATCAGTGCTGATGACCTTTGAGAGGGAATCTATGCATGTTGTCCCGTTCGTAGTCCAGGAGACTGAATTGGATGCCACCGAATTAGAAGATGAACCAGTAGAGGAGCAGCTGATTTTGGATGTCTTTATTTCAGAATCGAAGCTAGATTTACATCATGAAGTTTTCCCACATGATAAAGATTTGACAGAATCTGAGGCCAATGAAGGTAAAAGAAAATATAAGAAAAATATGTTTGTTAAAATGAGAAGTTCTTCTCGGGTTCTTGCTCAATTCCCCAACCCTTCTCAATGATTGATCCTATTTTTGTATGATTCCCTACCCTTCTCAATGATTGATCCTATTTTTGTATGGAACATTAGGGGAGTTGGGACCTCAAAAGGTAGATTAAAAAAGTTGCTTGATAAGTAGAGACCAAAAATTGTTGCTCTTTTGCAACTTTTTCAAAATCTTGATGTTGCTAGGAGATTGGCACGTGTTTTGAAATTTATTAAACTTATTTCAAATGAGGTTAAGGGGGGGGGGAATTTTGGATCTTTTGGGATGGTATTCTGGAGGTGAGTTTGGTTTGAATGGGAGGGAAATATGTCTCTCTCAAAGTAGGTGAAGGTGCTGAGAAGTTTTTGCTCACAGTTATTTATGTAAAATGTACAATGGCTGAATGATGCATATTGTGGGATGATCTCAGTACACAAACTCTGGGCTTAGACCCATGTATTATTGTTGGTGATTTTAATATTATCCGAAATTATTCAGAGAGACAGAGGCAGGCCTCGACCTCTTAGAGTTATGGAGGATTTTAACAACTGGATTCAACATGGTGGTTTGATTGAAATGGCATCGAAGGGGAGTGCTTTTTCTTGCTGCAATGGGCAATATGGCCTTGCTCGTTCTTGGGCACGGTTGGACCATGTTCTGATAGATGCCTTTTTTCTTTTAGTTTTTCCTAATGTTATTTGTTCATACTTGCCACGATCTACTTCGGATGATGCTCCTATGTTTATTGAGTTCAAGAAAGACCCATTCTCTTATGGTCCAGCCCCTTTTTCGTTTTCAACAGATGTGGGTGGAATATTATAATTTTCTGGATTGTGTTCAACATGCTTTGTCAATTCGAGAGCGTGGTTTAGCCATTTAGAATTTGGTAATGAAGTTAAAACAGACTAAGGTAGCCTTGCGAGATTGGAATAAAATGGTCTTTGGCCACAAGTTGGGCCGGATTACTGCTCTTGAAAATCAGGTTGAAGAGCTTGAACTATAGCTTCAATTAAACTAGGAAGAAGATCTAGATAGAGAGCTACAGGTGGCAACTTGGCAGCGTCTGGAAGAAATTCAATTGTTTCAAATGGCAAATTTAAAATGGGTGGTGGATGGTGATCGGAATTCTAAATTTTTTCAGGCTTGCTTAGCCATTAGAAGGCTTAAACAGGTGCTAGATATGCATCCAAATGATATGGTGTTCGAGTCTTTGGAGAGCATTCACTAAGGTGCAGTAGATTATTTTTCATCTTTTCTCTAGAGTCATCCACCGATTGAGCAACCAAATCTTGAGGGTCTTATAGATCCAGTTATTTCTACGGAGGAGAATGCCTCCCTTGTTAGTACGCCTTCATTGGAGGAAGTATTTGCTGCTTTGTCCTTAATTCCAATTAATAGTGCTCCTGGTCTTGATGGCTTTGGCACTGGATTTTATAAGAGTTGCTGGGAGGTGGTTAAAAATAATTTGTGGAATGCAGTGTTGGAATTCTTTGTATCCAAGTCTTTTCCAAAGTTTTTTACAGCTTCTTATTTGGTTTTAATTCCAAAGGTGGATTCTCCAACAGGATTTGATAAGTTTCATCCCATCAGCCTTTGCTCGATTAACTACTCTCTTGCCTTGTCTAGTTTCTTTGGAGCAAGGAGCCTTTATTCTTAGTTGAAGTATTTTTGAGAATATTAGCCTCACTCAGGAAATGGTTCATTCTATTAATAAAAGGAATCATGGCGGCAACATTATGTTAAAAGTAGATATGGCAAAATCTTATGATCGCGTGGATTGGAATTTTCTGATAAAGGTCATGCTGAGTTTTGGGTTCTCACCTCAATTCTATGACTTGATCTTCTTTTGAATTTCTAATCCCTGGTATTCGGTTATGATGAATGGGATAATAAAAGGCTTCTTCTTGAGAGGTCGTGGCCTTCAACAAGGTCATCCTATCTCTTTATTTGTTTATTATCCAGCAAGAGATCCTTTCCCGGATGATTCACCGGAGTGTGGCTAAGAATAGATTTGGACACTTTCATCAGGCTTGAGGTATGCCTATTATTTCTCATTTAATGTATGCTGATGATGTGGTTATTTTTTCTAATGGGAGCTAAAGGTCTGTTTGGGTGCATCTAAGTATTTTGGGCCAATATGAAAGATGGTCAGGCCAGCTATTAATAAACAAAAATTCGCATTGTATTGTTCGAATAAAATCTCCCATACTCATAAGCGGTGTCTTCTCTATAGCATGGGTTTCGTGGAGGAGCACTTTCCGTTTCAATACCTTGGAATGCCCATTATCCTGGGTCGTCTTAAGCAATTAGATCTTGAAGGCATGGTGAATAAAGTGAGGCAAAAACTCAGTGGTTGAAAAATGTAGCTCCTGTCTTCTGGGAGGAAAATGGTTTTGTTACGTCACGTCATTTCTAGTATGGCCCTTCACCTATTTGCTGTTTAGCAGGTCCCTCAAGCAATAATCAGTAAGATCCATCAGCTGATGAGCTCTTTCTTTTAGGGTGAGTCTAATGGGAAAAATAAAAAGAAATGGGTGGCTTGGAATCATATTTGTAGGCCTGTGATTGAAGGAGGACTCGGGTTGAGGCATTTCCAAGACACTCAGACATCCTTGCACATGAGGTTTGCTTGGAATCTTTTACAAAGTAACTCTCTCTGGGCAAATTTTTTTAAAGCTAAATATGTGGGATCAAAACCTTGGTTCCTAATAGATGTTGATAGAGGCTCGAGAGTTTGGAGAATGGTTGCTCATTATATCCCTTTGATGTTAAATAATTCTAAATGGAGAGTTAGAGAATGAGATATTTTTTTTCTGGTATGACAAATGGAGGGATAATGGCCCCTTGATTAATGACTTGGCAGTCTTGGGTCAGCTTTTGTGAAAATTAAAGAGTTTCTGCTGTCAGACAGTTGGGATGTGAATCTTTTAGAGAACTTGGTTGGCTTGGAGAATATTGATGATATTTGGTCTCTTTATTTGGGCATAACTCGGGTAAGGATGTTCTTGTCTGGACCCACAAGAGACATGTATGTTTTCCATTAAATCTATAGGGCATTGTATTAGAGTTAGAGGCTCCTATCTTGATTGGCATTCTTGGATTTGGCATAAAAGTCTTCCCTTAAAAATGTCTATCCAGTTTTGGAAGGCTTGGCACAGGGCTTTAAGTGTGGATGATAGATTGCGCCATATTGGCATTCCAATTGTTTTCAAACGTGATTGATGTATTACAAGTCATTATGAAGACATTAATCATGCTCTCTTTGAGGGAGATTTTCCATAAAAAGTTTGGTCATTTTTTGGGAACCTCTTTGGACTCCTGCTTGGTAGCATTTGGAAGCATCAAGTCTCCTCTTGGTTCCGGCTTGCTAAGTTCTATTCTCAGGTGGGTGTTATAATTGGTCTTATGTCTTAGTTACTTGGAGACTTTGGAGAAAAGATGTCTAGCTCGAATGGAGGGCACTTTGGAATTGCATGAAGCTGTTGTCAAATCTATTTGTGTTTGGATTGGTTCCCTTTGTTAGGTGATTGATAATTCTTATAGCTTGTCCCGGTTTGATGGCATGATTCTTGAGGCTTTACGGATCAAACCTGCTAATTTAAAAGAAAGGTGGTGCAAAGTTGCCAAGTGGCATAAACCTCCATCAGGGTGGTTTAAATTGAATACAGATGGTAGTAGCCTTGGTAACCCGGGTTCTAGTGGTATTGGTGGAGTTATTCACAATGATCTAGGATGGCTTCTATAAGTGTTCACCTCTCCTATTGGTTTTGGTTCAAATAATAAAGCGGAGCTTCTTGCACTTTTTAATGGCCTACGGCTGTGCAATTCACTTCATATTTTCAATGTGATTGTTGAGGTTGACTTGATGGTGATTATTTCTTGGTGGAATAGAGGGTTGTGTGGGGTTTGGTACCTGGAGGATTATTGGGAAGAGATTGTTGTTTTGACTCAATCTATTAATGTTCGTTTTCAGCATGTATTACGTGAAGGAAATAAGGTGGCAGATTGGTTGGCCAAGGATGGTGCCAATGGTGTTGCTTTGGTCTACACAAATAATTCTATACTACCTCAGGCCCTTAAAGGTTTGCTCCATTTGGATTTATATGGTCTTCCCTCTTTAAGTTGTTGATAATTTTGTTATTATTTTTTGTTTTTATGTTCTTGATTATGCTCATAGGCTTGTCTAGGGTCTTTTTGGGGCTTGGGCTTTTTGAGGTTATTTCTCTAGGCCCTTGTTTGTTTCCACGGTTTTCCTCCGTCATAAGTGAGGGTCTTATTAATAAATTCGGGAGAGTGCAACTATTGGACAAGTGACTGCCCACTCTTAAAAAAGAAAAAAAAAAGTATGCACATGGGGTGAATTTTTTTTGTAGAATTGCTCGCAAAAGTGTTGACAGTCGAGGTTTTATAAGGTGTCCATGCAAGAAATGCAAAAATCTTAGTTCTTATAACTTGGTGGTAGTGGAGAAGCATTTATATGTCAATGAAATTAATCATAAATACTTACCGTGGGTCTTCCATGACGAACCATTTCCTAAAAGAATTAGATTTGGCATTCAGTCCAATCAAATGGAGGAAGGTAACGACATCAACATAAATGACATAAATATGGATGTATCTGATGATAGTGATGATAATGGAAAGGATATGATGGAGATGTTAGACGATTTAGAAATAATGTTTTTTCTTTTTTTTTTAGGAAATGAGTATTGTGAAAAAACAAATAGATCAAATTTAATGATACAACATCATTCGAGTTCTCAATTTTTTCATCTACTATCTAAAAGATTGGTAATGTTATACTAGACCACGTTAAATATTAATATATAGGTATTTCTTATTGAAGTTATAATATAGATTTTCCTTTTGCAGGAATAAGAAAGTCCTATTGAATATAATCTGACCCAATTGTATGCTAAAATCACATACAAATCATGACGATGTTTGGACCAGTTCCGAAGTAAAAGCAAATATGTAAGTTTAATTTTTCTATTTGTATTGTCTAATAATATTTTTTTTTATAATATCCCTAATATTTTTTTTTATAGGCCAAGATGGTATCATTTAAGGAAACTGTTGCGGCTCCATCCGATGAATCATCTGTCAACGATGTTCAGTTTTTTTCTCAAGTTCTTGGACCACGTTCTGGATATTTGAGGGGTTTAGAACATTGCATGAAACCTTCCTCAACATTATTATCCTCTTCTCAAGTCAGATCGAATAACAACTCTCGGGAATTAGAGGAAGCAATGCTCAAGATAGAACATTTGAGGTCCATGCAAAGAGAATTGTAGACTCAATTAGATCAGGCAGCAGATCTAGAGGTGAGATTAGAATAAAACATGCAGAAGAAGCTGGAGATTCAATGCCAAAAAAATGTTCGAATAATGGCAATCAATGATGTTCCAAAGCTATATGCCACCACAATCTTAGAACTTATTTTATTTACTCGTCTTTTTATTATTCTGATTTGATCATATGAACAAAGGTGATATTTTAATTACAATATTTAATATTAGTTTCATATTTTGAATTAAGAGTTCTGTATCATGAGTCATTCAAAAGTGAAATACCTAGTTTGAAAGGTAAATTGCAATTTATTAACATTCGAATGCACTTTGCTTCTGTTCGAACTAGCAACCAAAACCATTTGAATGGCTTGAGAACAATCAATTTTGTTCAAATATATAAATTCTCCGCATGTCTTAACATTCAAACAAATAATATTTTGTTCGAACACATTTTTCATTATTCGAATGTACCATACACTGTTCGAACACAAACATTGAACTACCCATTCGAATAAATGTATTCAATTCGAATGAATATGAATCGTGTTCGATCAGATTAATTTTGTTCAAACAAAAATGTATCCATTCAAACAGAAATAAATTGTTCAAACACTCCGTCCATTAGAACATGATCAAATAAATTCGGCTATTTGAATCAAATTTTGATAGTGTTTGAACAGATTCTTGGCTATTCAAACATAAAAACGTTCCATTCGAACGATATTTTGGGATAAAAAACTCTTCGTCCAAAAAGTATTTTTTGGGATGAAATTCAAATTTCTTCCCAAAAAACCTTTTGAGATAGGCCGTTTGGGACAAATTAGAGACAAAAATATTTTCGTCTCTAGTAACCTTTTGGGACGAAATATTGGTTTTTTGGAATGAAAATTTTCGTCCCAAAAAACCCATTTTCTTGTAGTGCCCATATATGGATTCTTTTACTTGAAATCCACAATAATAAGAATGCAAATACAAAAGTTCTCCAAAATAGAATGTCTCAAAATTTCTTTCAAGTAAAATAAATTAAACACTGGTAGAGTTTCTCTTAACTTAGGCAAATTTACTTATGTCGCCCATCACTTATCTCACCTTTCTCTAATAATCTTGGCACTTCCCATCTATTCTAGATGTCACAACCTTTAAATTCATCTGAACAAAATGTTGGAGATAAAGGGTGAGTCCACCAACTCAGTAAGCAGCGAACCTATACTAGAATGCAAACATGAGCCAGTTATATATTGCATAAATAAGAAGTTATAAAAAACAACAGTGATATTTTCATAAACATTTCTCTAACAATAATAATATACAAAAGTCATTAGGCACAAGTATACTAAACAACATTATAAACGGAAACAAAAACAAAGGACATGTTTACCCCATGGCTGGGTTGTACATATTTGCAATAAACCAAGCAAAACATAAATCACTATTTTGCACCAAAGTTAGTACAGTCAAAATAGAGGCTTTGTTTACCCCACGGTAGGGTTACACATTCTACGAATAGTCAAACAGAACATAAATCACTTTTTTGCCAAAGTAATTCCATTTAGAACAGATGCCACAATTTCATACATGTGGCAAGGTCAAAAATCAAAGGCTACAATTTTACACCATGTCAAGGTAAGAAATCAGAGGCTACGATTAGTTTACACTCGTGTCAAGGTCATAAATCAGATGCCACAATTTTACACTTATGATAAGGCCAAAAATCAGAGACCACAATTTTACACCCATGTCAAGGTCATAAATCAGATACCACAATTTTACATCTATGGTAAGGTTAGAAATCAAAGGCCATTATTAAAACTTGTGGCATGTCCTGTAAACAAAGCATATCAAAATCTTATGCCTCAAGGTTTTCAAATACAATGCAATAACAGGATAGTGTATTGAATAGATAATATTATATAATCAGATAAGAAATTCAGACTTCATGTTCACGTTTTATGCATTTGTGAAACGGAGTACTAAAATTGCTCATGTCTATACTTGTCATGATAAAAAGAAACATTTCATTGTTCAAATATGTAGAGTACTGTAGAAAATAACCGAGATAGGTTTAATCATAAAAAAATGCAAGTTTCTCAAAATCAACCTCAATTAGTTTTTGGTAAAGTTTAAGCATAGGGACACCACTTAAACTTTTTAACATCTCTTAATTTACTCACAACAGTGCCAAACGAATATCAATCATCACCTAAAAACATAATTAATACCATCTGTAAGTTAGTAGAATTTAACTAGCACCTTTAAAATAAGAAAAAACATACTAGACTCCATGCAAATAACCCCATGATTTCAATTTTTCTGAGAGGGCAATACTTAACTTCGAGCCAACAAAAATAACTTCTAGAACTTTGCCTATATGAGGATTTCATGCCTGAATTCTCATTTCAATTTCAGCAATCCACAATAATTACTTCAACACAATATTCTCCCTCTTTGTCCAAATACGCTCAACACCAATCTTTACTCAAATCAAAACCAATCCAACCACCCATACACCCATTCCAACACACAATCAGAACCAACAAAATCCCTTATCAACCATGCAACCTGAGACCATCAATAACATATTTTGAGAGGCTAACCTTAACCATGCAAATAAGCAAGTCCACTCTCCATAAATCTAAATCCTAAAAGCTGAAATATGTAGAAATTCACCTTAGGTGAATGTGATGACGCATCGCATAAGCATCGGGATGGTGCAAAGGGTTGCTACCTATCATGGCGATATTGTGAACTCCAAACAAAAGTGAAGCACTAGGCTAAAGAAAGAGGAAAAACATAAAAGATTAGAGAGAGAGAGAGAGAGCAAGAGAGCCACTTAGAGAGAGAGACAGAGACAAAGGAGAGAGAACCCAAGAGTGTAACATGAGAGAGAGAGAGAGTGTAACATGAGAGACATGGGTGAAGGTAAAACTTACTGGCGTGATGAGCGACAATCAATGATGTCAGCAAAGGATTGTTGAGACACGACTTGTAGAGCAAGGCCTTGCCAATGATGGTGCACGACGACTGCGAACAAACATGGATATGCAAGAAAGGCCAAGATAAAGACAGAGAGTGAAAGTGAGAAGGCAAAGGATGGCTTGTCAGTGCACTGGAGCAGAGTGATGGTGTGACGGAGTAGAAAACACGACTTGCAAGTCCGCAAAGAGAGACGAGGAGAGATAAAGGGATGGATGAAGAGGAAGAGGAACTCACTGACTCTAGTGCCTTCTTGCAGAACGGAGGGGAGTAAGGCGTTGCAACCAAAGGACGAGCGACAATAACGAGCTAACTGGAGAGAGAGAGAGAGAGAGAGAGATAGACTCATAAGAAACAAAGAGAGAGGCGAGAGACCGAGGGAGAGGGAAAAGAGACGTCGGGGTTGGGGGGTATGGTTGCCCGGAGGTGTCAATTATGGAAAGGAGGGGAAGAAAAAAGAAAGAAAATATATGGTTTTATAAGGGCTTGGGCTGTGCCCGACGGCTAGGTCATTACACATTTCTTATTTTTATTTTTTAAATTAAAATAAAAAAATTGTCATAAAAAAAATTTAATAGGCCATAATATAGCTCTTTACCTTCTTATTAGCTTTACTCTCCCTTTATTACTATTTTGTTACCAAGTCTCATCTATTGCACTTCTCTTTAGTTGCCACTTTGCTCGTTATTACTTCTTTCTTTTTTTTTATTGCTTCATTACCTGTCTCTTGCACTTATCGTCAGTTACTATTTTGTTTATTATTGTTTTTTTCTTTTGTCTATAATATAGTCTTCTTTAGTTTATATGTATCTCATTAAAACGAATAATCGAAATCAACAACTTCACACAATCAAGTTATAAACAAAATTCAAAATTAAATAGAATTCAAACCTTAACAATATAATAAAATAGAATTATAAGCATTTTCAAGTGTGTGACTAACCATATAACTCAATCAAGCTATTGACAAAAAAGAGAAATATAAGCATTTTCGGTTTTATAACTTATAATAATTAGGTTATCAATTCCCTGAAGCAATAGATCATACTTTAAGGGGATTCCCCTCCCCCACCCCCCTTTTAGACCCAGCAGGCCTATGAATGAAAGTCAAGGGAATTAAGACCAAAATAAATAGAGTCTCCAATTCGGTCCATGGGTTGGGTCCTCTAGATGCAATCTGCAGAAGGGAGTGTGCTGCAGGGGATGCGAATTGTCGATCTGAAGGCGCTTCGAGTAATGCCCAGCTCTTAAGTTCTGGTCCGCATAGTAGGTGTAATGTGCGGGAAACTCTCGATCTTCTGACAAGAAAGAAATCAACGGATCACCAAGGTTACTGTCTAAGAGAGGGAAATCAAAAAATCATGTCACATTAATGGCATACTTACCACATTAATGACATCGTCGTAGAGCCACGCCGCATTAAAGGATTTTGACAAAAGAAACAGTACGAAGGATGCGGACTCAATAGAGGCAGACACGATCTATCTCCTAGGCTTATGGTATAAATAGCAGGTCTCAGGTACGAGAATACTCTATTTGATCTTTAGACTTTCTCACTTCTTTACAAATTCCCAAGAATACTTATTAATTTTGACATCAGAGACTCTCCAGCCTCAAGGCCGTCCTCTCCTAGTTACCTTCTTTCCTATT